>CM060700.1:84039830-84524830 GCA_030686995.1 Artemisia argyi | reverse complement strand
CAAAAGATACCGCCTGAAGAATTTCCTTTGCTCACACATGAGTCTATATTGACAAATGAAGATACTCCTAAAGACCAAAAGGTACAGATATATAACTGTCTACCTTTTTTCTTTAATTTTACACCTACAAGGTGTGTTTATGATCCTTTGTTGTATTGTAGGTTTAATAGTATGAAGTACATAAATTTGCATTTGTAGAATCTTTAGTGTGAAGTATATTTATTCAACGCTACAATATTCTCCATATTTTAGTGAAGTACCTAACTTGCTAGACATCGAGAGTTTTCACTTCATACCGTCTAAAGTCATTTTAATTTTGGCTTTTTCAGGGTTAGGCAAATCATCGTCCTCTATGCAGGTCTTGAGATGGTTCCTTCGGATGGATATTTGTAATACTCTTGCGCGAGTCTTAAGCACAGATAACGAAAGTAAGTTTAACTTCTATAATTCATTTTATATTTGTACAATACTCTTAATATAAAACATAAGGTAAAAACAGGCTCAAGTTTCTTCTTTGGAGAGCTATATAATTTGTGTTTGCAGTATTGTGTAGGCAACAACGTTTTGCACAATCAGTTCTGTGTCAACTATAAGAAGAATATAGGTTAGAAGTGTAATTTTATATCCCTTTGAACATGACTCCATCATATCAGGTGTCATGTTCTTCACAACTACAGCAATCATAATATTCTATTATCTTTGCATGCAACATGGTAAATAAGGGCCTTTTGAAATGTGTGTGTTTATGTGTTTTTGAAATTTGTCATTATATCCTCATAATATTATCTACTTCTTATCTTTTAAAGAATTCTTAAAGCTAGCCTTGGGATTGCTTATTAGAATTATTAAAGTTGTTCATCAGCTTTAGTATATATGGATTTTTTAAGGACATGCATAGGTCATTAGGAGGACAAATTCTTATTGATGTTGTTTGATAAGGTGACTTTAAATCGTTTCTCAATATAATAATCATACTTCTTTTAAATATATTACAGGTTGATGTAGCTACTGGCAAGATTCTTATGATTCTGAAAACTTGAGCCGCATACGTATAATAACCAAACTATTTGCACAGGTAACATTAAGTTCATGAGCTACTGAGTTTTCAATTCCCTTAACCCTGTGTTTATATGTGTGTTCATTTATTAAGTTAATGAGCTAATTACAAATCAAACTTAATGGTAATCATTAATCACTTTACTACCATTTGTTTTGGTTTATTATATGTTTTCTTTTATGTATAAGTCAATGTTAGGAGTGATCACTTCACTGCCTTCTATTCTTATATTTCATAGTTGTAGGAGCTTAACCATGCATTAGGTAAACTAATTGTAACCGTAAATGCAGTGGTGATGTTGATGTAGTGATACGGGTCACATGCTCAAGTTACAATGCAAATAAGATGAAGCTTCTTATCCTATAGAGAATTTGTGGCCAAGTGGTACCATGAAAATAAGTTATATAATAAATAGATTTTTTGTACCTTGATCACATGATTTAATGACAGGACATACTAACAAAATAATGACATTAATAAATTAATGTGCAAGGTTATCTGACATGGTTGCCTATTGACGATTACCGCTTGAGTTGAGTTAGCTGATGGTCGTCAATGTCGTCATAGAAAGTAAGTTGAGGCCACTTTTGGTTAAAAGGATTACGAGAATGCCAAGCCGATGGTGTTCATGGACTATGTGAGCATTGGTTAATAGAACGCTCAAAAGGTCAATGCTCCCTGCAACTTGTCAAATGCTTATTTTTATGAGCTTATGTACTTCTAAGTTTCTAATTATTAGAGTAAAAAATATTGTTGGGTTGGGTGGTGCCAGCTTAAAATGGGTTCATTTCAGATTTGACATGTTGGCTATATCCAGGGTCCTAAGTTACAAACCTTTGGCAGTGTCAATGTACGCAAAAAAGCTAAATAGTCAAAAAGTATAAAAAAAATAAGACGAGGATCCATTTCTTAAAGAACTATGTTTATTTCTATTGTTTAATGAAAGGTTTATTACATATGTTTATTTCTATTGTTTAGAACTAAACTACCCATTGTTAGACACCACTAATTTCACATTTGATCCGGTTTTATTTTGTTTTGTTAATATTTGATATAGTTTATTTTTAATTTTTGATCAAATGTGCAATGCTCTATTAACTGTTTGTGCAGATTTTATAATGTACAAATGTTTCCTAATGGTTAATGATGTGGACTGCATTTAATGTCAAAAGGGTATGCTGGTCGGTAAGCTTGTGTATGGGATGCACAGATTAGGCAATTCATGGATCCCAGTGATGCTTTGATTCATTTGCCCTGTTGTCTTTCTATGTTAAGTCTCATAGTCATTGTCAATTGGACATAGCTATAAGTATATTAAAGTCTCCTAAAATAAAAAAATTGTATGGTTATTATTTCGTCATAGACTTGATAGTATCACCTGTATGTTGTAGTAGGTTAAATAATAATTTGGTGAGTATGTAAACTAAGATTTTGTTCACGATTTGGTTTGCTTGCTATTTTTTTTTTTTGGGATATCAGTAGTGTTTTAATGCTTTATTCTTGCTGAGATATGTGCAGTGGAGAAGTGTGACAAATCTTATTTTTTTCATTATGGTGATTCTATCATTGGGGCAATTTTGTTGTATTGGTTTTAGATGGATGATGCAAGTGTCTCTTAAGTGTCTTTACATGTTAGCTCCGTTGAATTTTCTTTCTTCCCTATTTCTTCCCGGTTTATTATTCTCGTAGCCGTATCAAAGGTAAGGAGCAAAAAGGGTCTAAAAGTGTTATGATGCGACAAAGATGATCACAACTATTGCAATTCTACAACAAACGTAGTCTATTAAGAGTCCTTTATCAACTATAAGTTTGCTTTTATTTATTATCTTTTTGTACACAATAAAGAATCTTTAATATTCGTACGTTTAATTTCAACATTATATTTCTTCAACGTTATTCTATTATGCATTTTATATCAGGTGGTAAAGTGGGTGAGGTTCGCTCCATACCTAGAATGGTTATAATCCCATCCGACAAGAAGATGTCTTTCCAACTTAACAAAAGTCAAGGCCAAACATTGTGTAAAGTTGGGTTATATTTGGAACGGCCTGTTTTTTCCCACGAACAACTTTATATAGTAGTCTCAAGAGTAAAAAGCAAGAGAGGTCTAAAAGTGTTGTGGTGTGACAAAGACGTCAACTACACCAACTCAACAACCAACGTTGTATATAGAGAAGTTCTTCATAGATTATAAACTACTAGCAGGGTACGCGCGATGCGGCGGTGGGTACCCTGTGACTGTATTTTGTGGCGAGCAAATATTGTTCGATTAATTTTTTTTTTAATTTTTTATAACAATTACCATACATAAAATAAATTGAAGCAATAATAGTTATATATCATTTTTTAGCATTTTTTAGCCGGCCAACTTTATGTAGCAGTCTCAAGAGTAAAAAGCAAGAGAGGGCTAAAAGTGTTATGTTGTGACAAAGACGGCAAGTACACCAATTCTACAACCAACGTTGTATATAGAGAAGTTCTTCATAGATTATAAACTATATGTTTTTTTTCAACCTTATGCTTTGTTCAACTTTATTATTTGATTAATAATAACATATTTATTTTATTTCATTTATGTTGCTTCACATTCATACTTATGTTACTATTAATTTTATCGTATAATCAAATTCTTAAAGCTAGCCGCCCCATCGGGGCGGGCCTAAAATCTAGTATATATATATACACATATGTATATATATACAAAAATTAGATTTGTCACACGAATGGTGTAACACCCCCAATTTTAAAATATTTGCAGCGGAATAAAGATTGGGTGTTACTTCATAGCTCACAGTTTTTCAGTAAAAAATGATTATCAATTTAGTCATTTTAAAACATTTATCATTCGAATTTTATAAAAATCAGAGTTTTCAAAATGAGGTCGCAGTGGTTTTAAAGTTTGTTAAATAAGTTTTCGAATGATAGAAACATTTATAGCCTTTGTAAGAATCCATGCTCCTCCGTACCATCCTTGCTCATTATGGACCTGAGATAAACACATGCTAAAAGTGTCAACACAGAGGTTGGTGAGTTCATAGAGTTTGTAAGTAGAGTAGTTGATTTCAAAGAATCAAAAGAGTTTGGAAGTCCATAGTAGTTATAATAAACGAATTATTTTCAAAAACAAAGTGAGAGTAAATCCATAGCGTTTATAGTTGAAAGTAGTTGATTTATCAAAATCAAAGTTAATCATGAAATAGTTTGTTGGTTTGCCCAAACTGGGTCAACACTAAAATAGTTTGGTTTTTGCCTAGAAATAATGATTTTCTGCTATATAGTGAACACAAATTAGTAGTTTGATAAAAATAATGGGCTACCTTATTATACGCCCACGCACTACAATCTGATTTCCCTAAGCCTCATGACACTCATCCGATTAACAGATCTCATCATAAATGATGGATAATAGTAACAAGGGCCATCGGGATAGGTTCTTGCCAGTAACCTATTAGATTTCAAATAAAGTGCATTTGGTAGTTTTCTCCAACGCCCAAACGGGGATTGTCAGTCCCTAATAGATCTATCCACAATTATTTACGTTCACCCTACGGGTGACTAAGGCTCATGATATGAGGGACTTTTGGCAAATTGTAAACTTAGGAAATAGAAATCAGATATAGCATACAGTTGAAAAGTTACTTGTAAACATGTTTATAGCAGTTATCTCTCCATGAGATATAAAATGTATAAAATGGTGGGCTATGGTCCCACAGTAATTTGTAAATAGTTTGAAATACTTATGAAAGTAAAAGTAGTAGTTGAGCATGTATCTCCCCTAAAAACATTTATAAAACAGTTATAAAAACGGTAAAAGTATGGGCTATGACTCACAGTAATTTGTAAATGTTTAAAATACTTATGAAACTAAAAGTAGTAGTTGAGCATGTACCTCCCCCAAAACATTTATAAGACATTTATAAAAAGGGTAAAAGTAGGGGCTATGACTCACAGTAATTTGTAAATGTTTAAAATACTTATGAAAGTAAAAGTAGTAGTTGAGCATGTGTCTCCCTCAAAACATTTATAAAAACGGGGCTAAGAACTCACCTTAAGTGATACTAGGAATGATGAAAGTAAGTGTGAGTGAGAGTATGAGAATGATTTTGGAAGCGTCCTTGGTACGGAACCTGATAAATAAATTTATCTGAGAATCTAACCAAATACTATTTGGTAAATGAATAAGGATTAATGAATGACGATTAATCGTTATGATGAAAGAATGATGAAATGGTTTTGTGGCAGAGGTGGCTTGCGTGGCAAAACGTGTGACATTTCGTAAAATTTCATGTAACTAATTTTAGTATTTTTATTATTTAACTATTTTTTTTATTAACTTCATCGGAAGTTATCCGCGTACGTCATGACACGTTCAATTCATTCAACCACGACTATACTATGTCTACTCTACACTTTCTATGCACTATTGTTTCCTTACAATCCTATTTTAAAAAGTCATAATTAACTTTTTCTAATTTTACATAAATCTTGCACCTTTTACGTTTTACGCGATTTAAATTTACGTTTTATGATTTTAACAACGTGAACCAACCCTAGACTATGATGATTTTATATATTTTATGCATTTTAACCTATTTTCATGATTACAAGTGAGTTTTATACTTATCGTTTCATTTTTATAGTTTAAATCACTTTTATCAAGAACCGGTTTCACCAAACGCGTTTTTAACTCACGGTTTCGGTTTTAACAATGTTTAAACCCTCCAAAGGATTTACCACTCATCTAAATTACTAAAATACATTGTGAAAACAATTTTTAATATATTTGAAAGTTTTATAAATTATTACTACCCGGTTTTACATTGCACGTCTTAAAAACTCCACGTTTTAACTACCGGGGATCAAAACTACATCTATAACACTCAATACTCAAATTAAACCTAATAAACCCCAATCACCTATGGAGATTTCAGGTTTTTGAGCACTAAGACACCAAAAGGGCTTGGTAACTCCATGTGTACTCCACTTGTTCCTAAAACCATCAAAACCATCTACATTGAACCATTGTTTTCATTTGTAACATGCAAAACCATCAAAATAAACTCTCTCATCCATTTTTCTTGATATGAACGACCCAAAACAGATTTCAATCACCAATTTCATCTAAATTTTCACTAAATTATTGATCATAGATTTTAGGTCTTGAATCCCTAGTCTTGTTCATGGTTTATTCCACTCAAAACATCATCAAAAATCTCATCTTCTTGGTTTCTTTGGGAAGTTGTTTCAAGTGTTGATCAAGATGGTTTACGGGCTGTAATTTCAAGATATTTTCAAGGGTAAATCAAGGGCATAATTCTTGGGTAAAAGATTGAAAGAAAAGGGTGCAAGAGTTATGGGTTAAACTAGGTCTAGTATTCTTGTTGTTGTAATCTTTCTTGTTCATCACTTTTGTAAGGAAACTCCTCACTAGCTTTTCATTTTATTTTTATTTTCACCTCGGTAAATTTATTATATATTGATGTAAATGAGTATGGTATAAGTTATTATGCTTGGTTAGGCTTGGTACATAGGTTGGATCACAATAAAAACACTAAAGGACTAGACATGCAACTGTGAATCTGATTCAGGGGTAAAAACGGAATAAACTGATTCCATCAGTAAACATTGAGACTAAACTAAAAATATGGGGTTGTAGGTCTATGTCTTGTGGTCGTTTTGACGGGTATTTCATAAAATAACTCATTACGATGATTAAACTAGAAACATTTTTGTAAAACATGTCCAGTTCTGAGTAACAGATTTGAAACGGGCAAAAGTCATTTTTTTTGTGAATAACCCTCTGTTACTCAAAGAATAAAAGTTTTAGAGGACATCTTAACTTAAACGTGGCCGAAAACGGGGAACAAATCGGGTTAGTAAAACTCTAGATATCGCACTTTTCGTGAGACCATTGAAAATTTGAAAGCTGAATGGATTGATTGTTTGGGTAAATGGACTGTTTTACTAAGGTTGTGTAATTTTTGGCCAAGTGGGACCCACAAATCTCGTTAGTACAGAAGTAGACCTTTCCGGGGATATAAAGAGCGAGACTTGTGGACTTACGGTTTGCAAATAGTGATTTCCTAAACATAGACAAGTTATTTAAATTTCTAACAGCACTAGGTATAAAATGAGTATAAAGTGTTTTACACTTTATAATGTTGGACCTTTAAAACATTTTGAACCCTCTAATATATTTTGAACCCTGAGGCCTAAAATGAACCTTTTTGACCAAAAACTTGACCCATGGACTAAATTTGAACCTTAGAATTAATTTGAACTTTTACATCATAATTGAACTTGGGGTCAAATGTAAGTTTCATACTTATATAAATGCAAGGGTACATTTTTGAATAAATTGTATGTAATTAACTAAAACCCTGTGATGTATCTAGGGTACATTTTTGAATAAATTGTATGTAATTAACTAAAACCCTGTGATGTATCTAGGAATATTGTACCAAGCTTAAGTAAGATCATAATCTGTATATTACCAAAAGTACATCGATATCTATTTTCATAAACTAAGACAACGTATATTATTTAGGTTCATCGTAGAGCTTTTGCGGCTATTCTGTCACTTGCTTGTTCATTACTTCCTTTGCTCTCGGTGAGTTCATAGCCTCGCCTTTACTTACTTAAATGTTTTATAAACCTCGCGAGGGGGATACATGCTAGTTTTTACAAACTGAATACAAGTAGTTTTTGGTATGCTGGACCCGATCATATGATTATAGATATTGAATGCTTTTTGCCAATTAAGTCCCCTCATGAACCGTTAATTACTCGAGTAGTAAACGCTAGTATTATGGATATGCATATTAGGCTTGGCGGGCTTGTTCGGGATACGGACACATAATAGTTAGAATTGTGGTAAATGGCAAATTTTACCTTTCCGGGGCATTATTAAATTACGTTAAGGTTCGGTTACATGAACTCAATACTATAATCAAATAAACCGACATGTAATTGCAATACTTGTCACCCGATAAATAATGCTTGTATTCAACTTATTACTTATTAAACTCTATGAATTCACTCTACTTTATGTTGACTTTTTAGCATGTATTTTCTCAGGTATTATTTGCTAGCTGAGCATTGGGAGCAATCGGAGTCGCGTGGATATCAAACATTGAAGGACTTGTTTTCTTCACATTCGATAATTATTTTCTTTAAATATGCAAATGAGTCGTTTTTGAACTCTTGTAACTTAAGTTTTAAATATAAATTGTTGGGACCTTTGTACTCTGATTTATCAAATCGAATGTGACATTTTATTAAATGTCTCTTTTGAGGTCATTTTATGTAACTTGTTTTTATGAACTATGAAGTGACTCCCAAATTGGTATTCCGCTACGTTGTAAATTTTGGGGGTGTCACAGAATGGTACCAGATCATTAGTTATAGCGAATTAGGTCATTTTCAAAACCTAAACTATAACTGATTTTCAAATTTTTTTTTAAGTCTTTCACCATTGTTCGATATCCGTGCACGCTTGCTCCCAGGTAACTTATATGTTCTATTTTGCATCAATACTTCTATTATATGACTACTGAATATATCCCCTAGTCATGATGTTGCTCTCTCATGCCTACTCTTACATTCTTGTGATCTATGAAATTTTTTTTAAGACATTGTGGGTTACACAATGGTCTCATTTACTTCATTAACATTGTGAGTTGCACAATGGTTTCTTTTATTTGTCAGACATTGTAGGTAATTACAATGGTCTATAAACTCTTTCATCACCTTATATACTATCATTACATCTAACGGCGAAACTCGTTACAATTTATCAATTCCTCTTGATTTCTTTACTCCCCGTAAACTTATGTTTCCTGAGCATTTCTGCACTTTTTTTTTCAAATTGATACAAATTATATAGAAGACTATCTATATACACTTGATTTTCTCTTGACTATTTATACCTATTTACAAGAGCGTTACTTTTTATTTGTATAAGGATATTTATTATAAACGTTTTATCCGACTCTTTACACTCAGTCTCTATAGCACCATGTCAATAAATTACCCCACTACTACCTTACAAACTAATAACATGATGCACCACTATTTTAGCTCTGACTAGTTCAGAATTTACTATTTTGTTACCCCTTTACAAATTATTTGGTAAATTACCTTGTAAAACTAGTTTACTACCATCTTTTAAACCATTTTCGCTAAAATTTTAATACAATGCTTTCCACTCTCTTACAAACTACTTTACCATCATCTATAAACTAAATTACTCGTTTACTTTAACCTCTTATGAACGATGTGGTGATCTCTGAAACATTTTCGCTACTTTAATTTATTTCCTTTTGATGATATTAACATTCGGTGTACTTTGTCAATTCCACTAGCTATTTTATTATTCAACTCTGAGTGTGAACATTCTTCTTATGCCTTTGAACCGCGTATGTTGTTTTCATTATCCATTGTTTTGAAATCTTCCAATTGATGGGAGTACGACCTTAACTTGTCATCCCGGATCATGCTATCCTTTGGCACTTACCTTTGCGAATGTGATTGACTAATGTCATATTATTATTCTCGTTACTTCTCATGATTTTGATGAATCATGTCGTTAATTAGACATCCTTTTATTTATTATAGCACTTAATCTTGTTGTGTATTTTTTTTAGTGACGGACATACTTAAGTAGGATGATTTATAATCGTCTTATTGAAATGAATTGGGACGCTTCTTCATTTGAATAAGGAAATTATAAACCGCCGAACCATAAATTCATAAATTTTCACTTACATGGATTGGGACGCCTCTTTATGTAAATGACGAGTTATGAATAAGTGGGCTTATGTGTATCCACCATAGCGTGTGTACGAATCATTCTTTGGGCTATGAACTCCTCTCGACTCGTAATTTGTTATGTGGATTTTTCCGATTTTGTATCAACCGCCGCGAGCTTGATAAGCTAATAGTAATGTACTATTATCCGCTTCCACGAATTGACGACTTGATAAATTCCTTGTCTCCTATTGTCTTATCACCAACACTTTTATTCAACCTTTCCTTTAAGGACCCTCATGACATTCTATTCGTTCCCTCGTACCATTGCTTACACATTAGGTGATTTCTATCACTTGTTCTATCTTCGTTGCTACCTTTTTACTTTGTCAAAATCCCGAGCACAAAATGCATTAAGCACCTCCATGGGCTTCTATAAAATTTTTATACATCTTTATAAAAATTTTACAAAGATTTCACAAGTGATTAAATTACCAAAATAACATTTTTAAGTTAAAGAGTCGGTTCTAACCACCCTCTTTTGTAAAAATCATAACCAATATTTATAATGACACCATGCCCTATATTTCAAATTACACATTTTTTTTATATACATCATATTTTAATCACGTCTTCAGGATATGACTGATTTAAACTTCATTTCAACTAATGATTCTTAAAATTTTGAAAATAGACATTCTACAATCACAACCATAAACCCGAATTTCAACATGGTTTTTATACATGCTTCCATCCTAAAAATCTTTAAAACGACCAAAAATGATTAAGAAGAATTGAGCGCCGGGACGTCGCCCTTTTAAGGGGTACGTGCTGTGACATTTCGTAAAATTTCATGTAACTAATTTTAGTATTTTTATTATTTAACTATTTTTTTTATTAACTTCATCGGAAGTTATCCGCGTACGTCATGACACGTTCAATTCATTCAACCACGACTATACTATGTCTACTCTACACTTTCTATGCACTATTGTTTCCTTACAATCCTATTTTAAAAAGTCATAATTAACTTTTTCTAATTTTACATAAATCTTGCACCTTTTACGTTTTACGCGATTTAAATTTACGTTTTATGATTTTAACAACGTGAACCAACCCTAGACTATGATGATTTTATATATTTTATGCATTTTAACCTATTTTCATGATTACAAGTGAGTTTTATACTTATCGTTTCATTTTTATTGTTTAATTCACTTTTATCAAGAACCGGTTTCACCAAACGCGTTTTTAACTCACGGTTTCGGTTTTAACAATGTTTAAACCCTCCAAAGGATTTACCACTCATCTAAATTACTAAAATACATTGTGAAAACAAGTTTTAATATATTTGAAAGTTTTATAAATTATTACTACCCGGTTTTACATTGCACGTCTTAAAAACTCAACGTTTTAACTACCGGGGATCAAAACTACATCTATAACACTCAATACTCAAATTAAACCTAATAAACCCCAATCACCTATGGAGATTTCAGGTTTTTGAGCACTAAGACACCAAAAGGGCTTGGTAACTCCATGTGTACTCCACTTGTTCCTAAAACCATCAAAACCATCTACATTGAACCATTGTTTTCATTTGTAACATGCAAAACCATCAAAATAAACTCTCTCATCCATTTTTCTTGATATGAACGACCCAAAACAGATTTCAATCACCAATTTCATCTAAATTTTCACTAAATTATTGATCATAGATTTTAGGTCTTGAATCCCTAGTCTTGTTCATGGTTTATTCCACTCAAAACATCATCAAAAATCTCATCTTCTTGGTTTCTTTGGGAAGTTGTTTCAAGTGTTGATCAAGATGGTTTACGGGCTGTAATTTCAAGATATTTTCAAGGGTAAATCAAGGGCATAATTCTTGGGTAAAAGATTGAAAGAAAAGGGTGCAAGAGTTATGGGTTAAACTAGGTCTAGTATTCTTGTTGTTGTAATCTTTCTTGTTCATAACTTTTGTAAGGAAACTCCTCACTAGCTTTTCATTTTATTTTTATTTTCACCTCGGTAAATTTATTATATATTGATGTAAATGAGTATGGTATAAGTTATTATGCTTGGTTAGGCTTGGTACATAGGTTGGATCACAATAAAAACACTAAAGGACTAGACATGCAACTGTGAATCTGATTCAGGGGTAAAAACGGAATAAACTGATTCAATCAGTAAACATTGAGACTAAACTAAAAATATGGGGTTGCAGTTCTATGTCTTGTGGTCGTTTTGACGGGTATTTCATAAAATAACTCATTACGATGATTAAACTAGAAACATTTTTGTAAAACATGTCCAGTTCTGAGTAACAGATTTGAAACGGGCAAAAGTCATTTCTTTTGTGAATAACCCTCTGTTACTCAAAGAATAAAAGTTTTAGAGGACATCTTAACTTAAACGTGGCCGAAAACGGGGAACAAATCGGGTTAGTAAAACTCTAGATATCGCACTTTTCGTGAGACCATTGAAAATTTGAAAGCTGAATGGATTGATTGTTTGGGTAAATGGACTGTTTTACTAAGGTTGTGTAATGTTTGGCCAAGTGGGACCCACAAATCTCGTTAGTACAGAAGTAGACCTTTCCGGGGATATAAAGAGCGAGACTTGTGGACTTACGGTTTGCAAATAGTGATTTCCTAAACATAGACAAGTTATTTAAATTTCTAACAGAACTAGGTATAAAATGAGTATAAAGTGTTTTACACTTTATAATGTTGGACCTTTAAAACATTTTGAACCCTCTAATATATTTTGAACCCTGAGGCCTAAAAAGAACCTTTTTGACCAAAAACTTGACCCATGGACTAAATTTGAACCTTAGAATTAATTTGAACTTTTACATCATAATTGAACTTGGGGTCAAATGTAAGTTTCATACTTATATAAATGCAAGGGTACATTTTTGAATAAATTGTATGTAATTAACTAAAACCCTGTGATGTATCTAGGGTACATTTTTGAATAAATTGTATGTAATTAACTAAAACCCTGTGATGTATCTAGGAGTATTGTACCAAGCTTAAGTAAGATCATAATCTGTATATTACCAAAAGTACATCGATATCTATTTTCATAAACTAAGACAACGTATATTATTTAGGTTCGTCGTAGAGCTTTTGCGGCTATTCTGTCACTTGCTTGTTCATTACTTCCTTTGCTCTCGGTGAGTTCATAGCCTCGCCTTTACTTACTTAAATGTTTTATAAACCTCGCGAGGGGGATACATGCTAGTTTTTACAAACTGAATAAAAGTAGTTTTTGGTATGCTGGACCCGATCATATGATTATAGATATTGAATGCTTTTTGCCAATTAAGTCCCCTCATGAACCGTTAATTACTCGAGTAGTAAACGCTAGTATTATGGATATGCATATTAGGCTTGGCGGGCTTGTTCGGGATACGGACACATAATAGTTAGAATTGTGGTAAATGGCAAATTTTACCTTTCCGGGGCATTATTAAATTACGTTAAGGTTCGGTTACATGAACTCAATACTATAATCAAATAAACCGACATGTAACTGCAATACTTGTCGCCCGATAAATAATGCTTGTATTCAACTTATTACTTATTAAACTCTATGAATTCACTCAACTTTATGTTGACTTTTTAGCATGTATTTTCTCAGGTATTATTTGCTAGCTGAGCATTGGGAGCAATCGGAGTCGCGTGGATATCAAACATTGAAGGACTTGTTTTCTTCACATTCGATAATTATTTTCTTTAAATATGCAAATGAGTCGTTTTTGAACTCTTGTAACTTAAGTTTTAAATATAAATTGTTGGGACCTTTGTACTCTGATTTATCAAATCGAATGTGACATTTTATTAAATGTCTCTTTTGAGGTCGTTTTATGTAACTTGTTTTTATGAACTATGAAGTGACACCCAAATTGGTATTCCGCTACGTTGTAAATTTTGGGGGTGTCACAAAACGCTTATGGTTTAACAACAAAGTTATATACTATATAACTTGTCCGTTATGTATTACTTATTGCTTTCGTATAGGTTATTAGTTTGCTTGTCGTTAACGATATATATATCTATTTCATGTATACAATTTTTATAAAGTAACTCGAGCCGTCTAAAGCATTAAGATATATTCCGAAAATATTATGTGTTTAATAAAGTTGTGGTTAAAGAATATATTAAGACAATTATATTATTTATAGTTTACGTCAATGTGGTTGCCAAATAAAATATGTGTTAAACATATTTATCTAGACGAAACTTGGTAAAAATATATAAGTTGTTTAAATTTATAAAAGTTTTGGGTGAAAAACGTGAAGTAATAAACTTGAGGGCTGAATTGTAATAATATAATAAGTGTTTAAAAGTTTGTATATTAGTTATAAAACTCATAAAGGTTTTAAAAGAAATATAAATTTCGTCCAAGTTTAGGGGCTGAAATTGTAAATATTTATTATAAGTTCTAAACCTTATGATTGTTTTTAAGAAAGTGTTATGTTACTAGAATTGGAGGTGCTGAAACTGTCAAGATGCAAAAGTTGCAAAGATAACCAAAATAAAAATAAAAGTGTCAGGGGCAGGGTTCGAACCCCTGACCTTGCGCTTAACAGCCCAACACCCCAACAATTGCACTAGCCTCGTTGTTGTGATTTACTTCCCAATAGATCGATTAAGTAGTATTTTAGTTCTGGTGACATATCTAGTTATATATTTTCACAACCGTGCATGGCTGTTTGTGTTTTCAAAAACTGCTTTTGCCATCTTTTTAAATGAGTATAACCGTAAGCTCTTAGTTATCGAAAAGAGGTCGAAGGAAACACAAAGTTAGTGACAACTTGTTTAATTCTCGCGACCCGATTCCAAACGAACTCAACAATTATGTTTTTGCGTATGTTTTCTTTTTCTACAACACTGACTTGGATATATCATCTATATATGTCAACTTAAATAAGTTCGAGTAAATAAGTACTTCTCGTATTGGCTTAAAAACATTTGAGTTTCACATTGGGCCTTATGGCTCGTTATTTGTTCGAAATGGTTTTGTATATGAGCCCGAAAATTTATTAAGTTATGAGCTTTTATATAGACTATGTAAAGTGATAAATAAGCTATTTGAGTCACGATAAATATAATAAGTCGAGTATGCACTTGTCGCGAGAGCTAAGAGTTAAGTTTATGTTTCTAATATTTACTTCTCTTTCGTTTATTTTACGTTTAATCTTGCATGCATGTTTTACGTTCAAAGTTACCACACAAGCTTCAAATATGTATGCATGTATGTGTTGAGCAGTGTATATACGTATGTTGAAGTGTGAATCATTTTGAGAAAAACTTCTTTGTACGTATTTAAATTTAATGGTTTCTCATTTTCATGCCACCTCAAGAATTGCCACACAAGGATCTGAGATGCCACTTTGTTTTTGGAAAAAAAAAAAAAAGAAAAAAAAAACAACGAGAGTGGTAATAAACAAGACGAAGCTGGGTATGACGGAAAGGTATAAGACGATACGTAATGATATACAAGTATATATGAGAGAGGACTTACATCACCATAAGTGGTGGTGGGAAAACGAAGAGGAAATGCGAACGAGAAACGAGCTAAAGCAACGAAGGTGACACCGACAAGGATACGAGAGCAAGGCTCGCAGTCCCTAGGTCACGACTCGTACTCTTTCAACTCTGGCCATTTCTCTCCTCGTTCACAGCATCAAGGAAAAGAGTTTGGAAAGTATTTTTGGAGTTTGAGATTGTATGTACGCATGAGGGTTTATTTGGGAGCTTGGCTAACCTTTCTCGTTCACAGCAACATGAAGAGACTTAGAATAATTAGTGAAGCATGAAAGTGTGAAGTTGTATAGTTGTGCATTTATACGAATGAATGAGGAGAAGTAGAGGCTTTTATAAGCTAGATTTAGAGTGTTCAAGTTTGCATGATTTATGAGATGGGATGGATGAGTGTTATAGGGTGAGGGAAAAGTCATGGTAGGGTGTAGTAGTATGCTTTCAAAAGTCCTAGTAGTTGTAAGAAGTAACATGCCTTCCTTGTATTCTAGTTTGTCGACAAAAATTCATCAAACAAAAATGTATATATTAAATCCTTGGTTGTACGTTTTGTTTCCTTTTAAAATACATCTAGTACTAGTCTAGGGGTTTTATAATACTTGAGAGCTTGAATTTGGGGTGTACGTCCTTGTGGTTTAGAATATGTCGACACTCATTTTTATTAGCATACGATTTGTAATTTCGTATAGTACTTGGTGATAGTTGATTAACTTTAGCATTTAAACATGAATTCATGCTAGGAATATTATTAGGAGTTCAAGGAAACAAGCGGGGTTTAAAATGGTTTAGTTTTGAAATGTATAATAAATCGTATGGGTTGTTTGTGGACCAACACTTGGTTTCGTAAAAATATAGTGAGACTCGACATGGGAAACTGAAATTCGATATGCTTGGAGTTGGCTAGGTGAGAAATGAGGTAGGGTAAAAATATACGTGAGTCGTGTGTAGAAATAGAGTGTACGCGGAGCGTTTTTGACTTGGTTTAGTCGAGTATTAACAAAGTAATTATAAGGATTTTGGGCTTGAAATGTGTGGGATGATGAATAGTAACAGGCCGAAAATAGTATTGGGCTTAGGATATAATTAAGGGTCCGTTTGAAGATAATTAGGATTGGTAAGGTATTAATTATGATTATAGAAGTTTGTTTAAGATTTAGTGAAACGTTTACGTGAGTCCGAGAGTGAATAGTGATTTGTGAATAGTGTTTCATGAATAGTAAAACTTTTGAAAAACATCTCAATATTACTAACCGACTCCAAAAACGATGAATAGTGTTGGTGAATAGTAACTGATGAATAGTAAATTTGAAAAAAAATGTCCTGAAAATACAGGTTTGTAACGACCAAAGAAAATTTTAAATTTTCCTGTAAAAATAGTGATTAGAAGTAATGACGGAGATTAATTTATAATTAAACGTTTTTAATTATGGGGAAAATCACGGGATGTGATAGTACCTACCCGTTAAACTGAATCCCGTCCCGGGATTCCGGTCTAAGATTTTTGTTATCGGGAGGTTTGAATGAAAACTTTTTAGAGAGAGTTTGTGAAAACTTTAGTTATTGTAAGGAAAACTTTTTAATTATATTTTTAAGAGACAACGCATGATTTGTTCCAAGTTTCTGTAGCCGATAAAAAAAAATATGTATGGAAAGTCATTATGTCTTATGATGGGGTGAGTAATAGTTTAAAAATTCATTTGGTTTCTTGGGGTTGATAGCAGTTGCTGGGGATGAATGAAAACAGAAAAGTTTGTTTGTTCTGATTATAGCTGAGTCCACAAATGATTCAATCAACATGAATGATGACCAAATAACTAGATGGGAGTTTGTTTGGGTTTGTTGAAATTGTTTGGAGTTCGAATGAGAAGGAAAAAAAATATTTTAGGCGAGAATAAAACTTTTGGCCTAGTTGAAGCATTTAGAGAACGTGTCGGCTGAGCTGAGTTTTGATGATGACTTGGCCATCGAATGATCGAGTAAATGAAAAGGACTTGTCACATATGATTTATAGGTGTGTGCTAAATCAAGACGTGTAAAAATATCGATAGGTTTTTAAGAAAATAACATTGAGAACGATCCAAAGTTAGGAGGGTGGGTTTGGTTTGGAGAGTATGAAATGTTTAACGCACGTTCCCTGACTTATTACGGTTATGAGATAGTTTAGGATTGTCAAAATAATGTCTAAGAGTTTTGTGAAATCGTTGGGAATTTCATAATCTTTTAGAGACTGAAGAGTCAAAACGTACGAGAGGTGTTTATTAGTAGGTAGTGTGTTCATAATTTATAAGTTATGGTGTTTGAATGTTTACGTTGTGAACACAACTTGGAAAAGAACTCATTACGCTGTCACGTTTTGGTAGTTCTCATGAATTATAATTACAAAAATCTGTGCAGGTAACCTACCCGTTAAACAAAGAGTTTTGTTGATACAGATTTTTATAAAGAGAATTTTGGATAAGGACGTAGAGAAAAATTTTCCGGATTATCAGCCTTTGGGAATGATGAAAGTCATTTTGTCTTTGTGTAGTGAATAGGGAACGTCTGGGGGTAGGATAGTAGTCTACGACTATCGCCTTACATATCCCACTTTTCCTCTTCACTACACACATTCCTTTCATCCAAAGATTTTAAAATGTCATACACCTATACTGTTCTCATAATTTTGTATGTTGTTGCAGACATCTTCTTGGCTTACATCCCAAAGGAAGATTTGGAGTCTTTGGATTGGATTATAGCACTTCTCGTGCTAATTGTGGTTTTGGCTGTTGGTGTGGATGAAATATGGAGGTAAGAGATAGTGGTACAATAGAAACGTTGTTTTGAAACCGTATAATGGCATCATGCACTAACGTTTCATTTATGTGATTTAATCGTACACGGTACTTGATGTACTACATCCAGTCGTGATTCTTGATCTTGCAGGGATAGGGGTGTTTTTCATCGGCTTGGTAGGCCAACCAATTGGTTTTTCCATGCCTTACCTAGTGATATTTGTAACAATAGCATTACCAATGCTAATTGTATCGTTGTGTATCAATATACGAGGTTTCTAGTGGAATTTAGTGGTTCTTGGTTTCATATGTCTGTCAATTCAGATATAATTAAACCTATTTATCTATATTTCGTTATTTACATAGAGAAGCGTCCCAAACCATGTAACTAAGGAAATATAGATTTATGGTTTAAAGATGTACAATTTCTTGATTTGAATAAAAGGGCTTCCCAATCCATTCAAATTAAGACACTGTAAATCATCTTTAAGATTCTGACTTAACATCCATACTAATCGACAAGGTAATTCATGCGCGGATTTTTGGGGATACGGAAAGAGTATGTCATACGCATCTATAAAGATGGGAGTAAGACAATTAGGAAGGATTTGTATAATACTTGAAATAGCTGATGAGTATGTATCAATATACTAGAGTGTTGCTTGTAGCATTAATTATCTAGAAGTTCCAAAATCGTATGGCAGGTGGAAGGTACGGAGAGCGTAAAGGCTATAAAATGTTTTGTTTGTAAAAACGGTTATAGTTCAGATCTAAATTAGATCTGTTTCGCTATAACCAAAGCTCTGATGCCAATCTGTAACACCCCTAATTTTAAAATATTTGCAGCGGAATAAAGATTGGGTGTTACTTCATAGCTCACAGTTTTTCAGTAGAAAACGATTATCAATTTAGTCATTTTAAAACATTTATCATTCGAATTTTATAAAAATCAGAGTTTTCAAAATGAGGTGCCAGTGGTTTTAAAGTTTGTTAAATAAGTTTTCGAATGATAGTAAAATTTATAGCCTTTGTAAGAATCCATGCTCCTCCGTACCATCCTTGCTCATTATGGACCTGAGATAAACACATGCTAAAAGTGTCAACACAGAGGTTGGTGAGTTCATAGAGTTTGTAAGTAGAGTAGTTGATTTCAAAGAATCAAAAGAATTGGGAAGTCCATAGTAGTTATAATAAACGATTTATTTTCGAAAACAAAGTGAGAGTAAATCCATAGCGTTTATAGTTGAAAGCAGTTGATTTATCAAAATCAGAGTTAATCATGAAATAGTTTGTTGGTTTGCCCAAACTGGGTCAACACCAAAATAGTTTTGTTTGTGCCAAGAAATAATGATTTTCTGCAATATAGTGAACACAAATTAGTAATTTGATAAAAACAATGGGCTACGTTATTATTCGCCCACAGCACTACAACCTGATTTCCCTAAGCCTCATGACACTCATCCGATTAACAGATCTCATCATAAATGATGGATAATAGTAACAAGGACCCTCGGGATAGGTTCTTGCCAGTAACCTATTAGATTTCAAATAAAGTGCGTTTGGTAGTTTTCTCCAACGCCCAAACGGGGATTTTCAGTCCCTAATAGATCTATCCACAATTATTTACGTTCACCCTACGGGTGACTAAGGCTCATCATATGAGGGACTTTTGGCAAATAGTAAAATTAGGAAATAGAAATCAGATATAGCATACAGTTGAAAAGTTACTTGTAAACATGTTTATAGCAGTTATGTCTCCATGAGATATAAAATGTATAAAATGGTGGGCTATGGTCCCACAATAATTTGTAAATAGTTTGAAATACTTATGAAAGTAAAAGTAGTAGTTGAGCATGTATCTCCCCCAAAAACATTTATAAAACAGTTATAAAAACGGTAAAAGTAGGGGCCATGACTCACAGTAATCTGTAAATGTTTAAAATACTTATGAAAGTAAAAGTAGTAGTTGAGCATGTATCTCCCCCAAAACATTTATAAAACATTTATAAAAACGGTAAAAGTAGGGGCTATGACTCACAGTAATTTGTAAATGTTTAAAATACTTATGAAAGTAAAAGTAGTAGTTGAGCATGTATCTCCCCCAAAACATTTATAAAACATTTATAAAAACGGGGCTAAGAACTCACCTTAAGTGATACTAGGAATGATGAAAGTAAGTGTGAGTGAGAGTATGAGAATGATTTTGGAAGCGTCCTTGATACGGAACCTGATAAATAAATTTATCTGAAAATCTAACCAAATACTATTTGGTAAATGAATAACGATTAATGAATAAGATTAATCGTTATGATGAAAGGATGATGAAATGGTTTTGTGGCAGAGGTGGCTTGCGTGGCAAAACGCTTAAGGTTTAACAACAAAGTTATATACTATATAACTTGTCCGTTATGTATTACTTATTGCTTTCGTATAGGTTATTAGTTTGCTTATCGTTAACGATATATATATCTATTTCATGTATACAATTTTTATAAAGTAACTCGAGCCGTCTAAAGCATTATGTGTTTAATAAAGTTGTGGTTAAAGAATATATTAGGACAATTATATTATTTATAGTTTACGTCAAAGTGGTTGCCAAATAAAACATGTGTTAAACATATTTATCTGGCTGAAACTTGGTAAAAATATATAACTTGTTTAAATTTATAAAAGTTTTGGGTGAAAAACGTCAAGTAATAAACTTGAGGGCTGAATTGTAATAATATAATAAGTGTTTAAAAGTTTGTATATTAGTTAGAAAACTCATAAAGGTTTTAAAAGAAATATAAATTTCGTCCAAGTTTAGGGGCTGAAATTGTAAATATTTATTATAAGTTCTAAACCTTATGATTGTTTTTAAGAAAGTGTTATGTTACTAGAATTGGAGGTGCTGAAACTGTCAAGATGCAAAAGTTGCAAAGATAACCAAAATAAAAATAAAAGTGACAGGGGCAGGGTTCGAACCCCTGACCTTGCGCTTAACAGCCCAACACCCCAACAATTGCACTAGCCTCGTTGTTGTGATTTATTTCCCAATAGATCGATTAAGTAGTATTTTAGTTCTGGTGACATATCTAGTTATATATTTTTACAACCGTGCATGGCTGTTTGTGTTTTCAAAAACTGCTTTTGCCATCTTTTTAAATGAGTATAACCGTAAGCTCTTAGTTATCGAAAAGAGGTCGAAGGAAACACAAAGTTAGTGACAACTTGTTTAATTCTCGCGACCCGATTCCAAACGAACTCAACAATTATGTTTTTGCTTATGTTTTCTTTTTCTACAACACTGACTTGGATATATCATCTATATATGTCAACTTAAATAAGTTCGAGTAAATAAGTACTTCTCGTATTGGCTTAAAAACATTTGAGTTTCACATTGGGCCTTATGGCTCGTTATTTGTTCGAAATGGTTTTGTATATGAGCCCGAAAATTTATTAAGTTATGAGCTTTTATACAGACTATGTAAAGTGATAAATAAGCTATTTGAGTCACGATAAATATAATAAGTCGAGTATGCACTTGTCGCGAGAGCTAAGAGTTAAGTTTATGTTTCTAATATTTACTTCTCTTTCGTTTATTTTACGTTTAATCTTGCATGCATGTTTTACGTTCAAAGTTACCACACAAGCTTCAAATATGTATGCATGTATGTGTTGAGCAGTGTATATACGTATGTTGAAGTGTGAATCATTTTGAGAAAAACTTCTTTGTACGTATTTAAATTTAATGGTTTCTCATTTTCATGCCACCTCAAGAATTGCCACACAAGGATCTGAGATGCCACTTTGTTTTTGGAAAGAAAAAAAAAAGAAAAAAAAACAACGAGAGTGGTAATAAACAAGACGAAGCTGGGTATGACGGAAAGGTATAAGACGATACGTAATGATATACAAGTATATATGAGAGAGGACTTACATCACCATAAGTGGTGGTGGGAAAACGAAGAGGAAATGCGAACGAGAAACGAGCTAAAGCAACGAAGGTGACACCGACAAGGATACGAGAGCAAGGCTCGCAGTCCCTAGTATGCTTTCAAATTGTATAAATATCAGAGATTACAAAATGAGGTCCCAAATGGTTCCATGTTTACAAATCACATTAAATGAGTTTTTGAATGATAATAAAATTTATAGCCCTCTTGAGTATCCGTGTCCTTCCGTGCCATCCTTGATCATCATGAACCTGAAATACATGCTTGAGAGGTCAACACAAAGGTTGAGTGATATTCATAGAGTTTGTTTAATGTTTGAACACAATATGTTGGTAGTGTGAGCTATAGACTCACACCAATGTTTGGAAAACAAAACAGGCAGGCTACGTTATTATACGCCCATAAAATGTATTATACACTAAGCTTATGACACCAAAACGTTAACGTGTACCAATATCGATCGACAGATTTATCCCGGTAGGTACTTTGCTAACATACCTAAATCTCAAATATTAGTGCATTTGTTTGAACTTAGTCAATACAAATGGGATTCGTCAATCCCAATAGGCCTATTCACAATATTTGCGCTCACTATTGCTAGTGATTAAATGGTTCATAATAAGGGATCTCGGTTTAGCAAGGCTGGTACTTAGTGATAATAAAACAATCAGGCAAGCATACAATTTAAAAACATTGTGCTCGGTTAAAAATAGCATGTATTCCCCCCAAGGGTTTGTAAAACAATTAAGTAATGGAAAGTGGGGCTATGAACTCACCTTAAGTAAGATAGCAAGTAATGAATGTAACGGTTGAATCGTGAAGGTTTCTACGAGCAACCTATAATAGAATGTTGCGACTTAGGATTTGAGTAAAGAATATGAATAAGTGCCTATATAAATATCTTGCATCTAGTCCATGATGTGGTATGATGTATAATGTAAGTCTTTGAAAGAAAAGATTCATGAAACATGTATGTTTTGATATATCGTTTACTACCGTTCGGGCCGACATAATTCAGAAGTCATGTTAGTAAGCGTTCGAGGAGCCAGGACACTTTAATTCGTAAATCCACAACTTATCTCGATGGTTTACATAATGAACTCCTCACATGAGGCTCCCTACTATTGTAGTAGTTGATAAAATATATAGATATAAGTTTTGATCCGAAAAGTTACATATCCAATATTTGAATTGTCACACCCCCAAAATCGGGTCCAGCGGAAGCATACGTGTAGCTGGGGTGTAACTCAATTGGTATTACAACACTAGTTCAAAAATGGTTTTCACTTTAATCATTTAGAATAAAATCGTTTAACCAAAAATATTAAATTTACATCGTTAAAAGTAGTGCGGAAGTAGGCCCTTAAAATAGTTTAAAACGGTCCCCATATAAATAATCAGAGTCTTCTATGACCATGCCATGCCCTGCCAAAACCTCCAGTAGCGTGCCATTGCTTAAAACCTGAAAATACATGCTAAAGTGTCAACACGAGGTTGGTGAGTTCATAGAGTTTGTTTAACAAATAAAGTATATAGAAAATGATCACACAGCAAAGGCATCGTAAATCCACTCAGTTGCAAGTCCCGCCATAAGAGACTTGCAACCTGTGTGTTCACAACCCACTGCTAAAAGATAGTTTACACAATGCACCGGATTATATTCACCCAAGGTCAAGAATAGACACAAGGGCGGGGGCCTCTCCCCAAATAGTACTACGACATCCAAGGTCAAGTATAGACACAAGGGTAGGGGGCATCTTCCCATGAGTACTACCAATACCTCTCCGATAGTATAGAGTATTATGTATGCACGTAAATACGAATCATGTATTTAAATTAAGCAAGTATAGTGTAACAAGTATGTATAACGCAATCAAGTATATTGCCAATCAAGTATAAATGTTTAAGAGTATTTGTACAAGTAAGCAAGTAGTTGAGCATGTATCTCCCCCAAAGAGTTAAAACAAGTATAAAAAGAGTAAAAGTGGGGCTATGACTCACCTGGTTCGAATAGCTACGATGACAAAAGTGGATACATAGAAATGAGGTTCGATCTCTAACCGCAACCTAATATGAATGATAGTGATCTACTTAGATCATGAAATGATGAAGAGAATATGCATACACATGATACCTATACCACTCGTAACTTGGAAATATTTGTTATTGTTAAAGTAAGGTATTTTCCATACTTAAGAAAAATAAGTCCAACAAGAATAATAAAAACTTGTCGTAATATATCGTATATAAAAATGTTAGTGTTATATTCCTCGTTTTGAAAACCTTAAGATATCGTCTAGTAGTCACATAAATAAACCTTGGGTCGTACGTATTTCGTTAGTTAAAAATAAACTCCTTGAATAAGAAATCTAGAAAATATATTATTTAGTACGTAGTTATATTATTTTTCTAGTAGTGACTATATATATATATATAGTTTGACGACTTTAAAACGTGTATAACTTGGTCGTTTTAAGCTCATTTTACTCGTTCTTTATATCCACAGATTCCTTTTAGTATATACTAATATATTTTCGATAGCTCGGCTCCAATAGGTTACGTTTAACGCCTCTATTTGCCCGTCGAAAACTGTCAAACAGCATACAGTTTTTCAGAAAATAGTTTTCGTCGTTAAATTCGGAAAATCATATCTCCTTCGTTATTAACTCGTTTTAATCCGTTTTTTCGCCCACGGCTTCGTTTTTGAAAGTATTTTCTAAATCTTTGTTCAAAAATATCCCCTGAGTTACTGAGTTTCCCACGTTTTCAAAATAAGGACAGTAGGTATTTATATAGTTTCAAAAATCATTTTCCTAGTTTCAAACTTGTTTCAACTTCAACCAAACCACTTTCAATCACCACAAATCTAGTCTAATCTTACCATACACCTTCTTAGGGTGTCATGGGTTCCTAAACATCATAAATCAAGTGGATCTAACAAGGATCTAACTATAATCTATTTCTAGGGATCAAAAGTTAGATATATATATATATATATAAATGAGTGGTATAACTAACATATGCATGTAGATCTTGAATGGAAATCATATGATCATAAAAATAACATGAAGAAATTATGAACAAGAGTTTGACAACTTACTTAGAAAGATTATAGAGCTTGGATGAGTAAAACCTAAGAAACTTTGAGTTTTTATCACAAAACCCAAACAAGAACAATTAAAGGAACTAGATAATGACTTGATCTTGGAAAAATGATGGATTCTTGCTTGTGTTGTGTTCTTGGCCGAGCATCACCCCAAAGAGAGAAAGAAAGAAAGTCTTCTAGTTTGATTGGATGAAATGAGATGAAAAAGTATAGTTTTAGGTTATATGTATTATTGGAAAATGGTACAAAGACAAGATCCATGAATTAAGGAAATCAAAGGAGGGGGGGCGGCATTTGTTAAAGGGTGGAAGAAAATGAATGGGTTGTGTAAGATTTTGTGTTATTAGGTGTAGTATTAGGTGTTTATTTGTAGTTTTAAGGTGTACCGGGTACCGAGTTAACTAAAAATAAATTTTAACGAGATAAAATAAAATATAATGAAGTTGTAAAAATTGTAAAATAATATTCCTGATGAGAATCGGAAGTTAAAATAATGATCGGGTTGAAATATCGCAAACCGACAGAGTTATGAGCTTCGACCGGAAAACGTAACAGTTGATTTGAAAAACACCAGGTAAATTAATAATATAATTTTTTATATTATTATTATGAGTATAAAAATATGTTAGGACCATAGTTGGGATTGTCGGATCAATTATTCAAAATAATAACTCATAAGATAACGTTTATTAGGTAGATAATCGTACGTATACAGAAATGACGCAACTACTGCATAAATGACAAATTTTCTCCAGAGGTGAATAGTGTTTTATGAATAGTAACATTTTTAAACGCTTCTCAGAATCATAAACTGACTCCGAAAAAGATGAATAGTAAAATGATGAATAGTGATCGATGAATAGTAAATGTGAAAGTTCGGGAAAAGACCAGAATTTACGAGTTGTGACAGTCTCTACCCCTTAAGGGAACTTCGTCCCGAAGTTCAGTTAACGTTGGTCTCCGAAGTGTTATAAAGGTGAAGATTCATGAGATGAAATGACCAGTTGACGTGCTTCCAGACGGCGGTTGATGAGGTGCTGGAAAAGTATAAGCGTTCTGACAACGAGGGTATACACATACATAAATCAAACATTTGGAAATTGAGTTGCGGATTCAATCCAGACAGAATTTTATTATAACCATTCTCAGTGTTGCAAAATTCATCTCTGAGTCAGACATAGGTAGTGAGCCTATGTCCCACTATCCCGGGTTGAATATAGGTGACTAGTCTATATTCCACCGAGGTTCCATGAATTTTGAAATACTCAGCTCAGTTATACTAATACTATGTCCTTCACAAATACCAAGACGTTCAGAAAGACTAAGGCAGGTGACCCAACTCGAGGTCAAATGATGAAACTATGCAAGGAGAAGGCGTAACATGAGGCGCATAAGTTATGTAAGCATACTAATAGGGAAGACAATTATAGTAATCAACTAGAATAAGTGAATATAATATACCAGATAATGAGATACAAATCTCATCACCTAAGTCAGCAACAAACCACAAGTGAGGCTTCAGCTTGGCAGGCAGGCACGTGACGGTCATAGGGTTAAGTTTTTCGTAAAAGTAGCTATAGTCTAAGTTTTAAAAACACTTAGTTCGCTATAGCCAAAGCTCTGATACCAATCTGTCACACCCCCAAAATCGGGTCCAGCGGAAGCATACGTGTAGCTGGGGTGTAACTCAATTGGTATTACAACACTAGTTCAAAAATGGTTTTCACTTTAATCATTTAGAATAAAATCGTTTAACCAAAAATATTAAATTTACGTCGTTAAAGGTAGTGCGGAAGTAGGCCTTTAAAATAGTTTAAAACGGTCCCCATATAAATAATCAGAGTCTTCTATGACCATGTCATGCCCTGCCAAAACCTCCATTAGCGTGCCATTGCTTAAAACCTGAAAATACATGCTAAAGTGTCAACACGAGGTTGGTGAGTTCATAGAGTTTGTTTAACAAATAAAGTATATAGAAAATGATCACACAGCAAAGGCATCGTAAATCCACTTAGTTGCAAGTCCCGCCATAAGAGACTTGCAACCTGTGTGTTCACAACCCACTGCTAAAAGATAGTTTACACAATGCACCGGATTATATTCACCCAAGATCAAGAATAGACACAAGGGCGGGGGCCTCTCCCCAAATAGTACTACGACATCCAAGGTCAAGTATAGACACAAGGGTAGGGGGCATCTTCCCATGAGTACTACCAATACCTCTCCGATAGTATAGAGTATTATGTATGCACGTAAATACGAATCTTGTATTTAAATTGTAACAATTCGCAATTTCAGGTTAACTTTTATTCCCGAAAATTTCACTATTCACTTTTTACTATTCACTTTTACTATTCACTTTTTACTATTCACTTTTCACTATTCATCTCAGAAATTTTTATTTCATATTCTCGTAAGTTAAACTATTTTAACGATAATCCGAGAGTTTGACGCTCGTCGGATCATTTCTGCAAAAATCACAAAGCCGTGTCCGAGATTTACTTTTAGGTTTAAACGTCCTTCTAGCATCCCGATATGTCCATAAAACATTATAAACAACAGAAATATGATTTTCTCTCATTTTAGGACAATTCCAAAAGTTTCGGAATTTTACGTTTTTCAGTTCAGCGTTTTACGCGAGTTGCGCGTTTTAGACCCGTGTTTCCAGTTTTTAGCAGGGTTTTCGCACCCGATAGAACCTACCACTCATTTTATATTTTATTATGGACTATATTGACATGTTTAACCATATTTATAAGTTTCATATTTTTAGGATACCCGGTTTTACGTTTCGTGGCCTAAAAACTTACGGTTAGCAATTTACGGGTCCAAAACTAGCTACATAAGTAGGATAATACCAAGTTTTTGCATCTAGTCACCCTTATCTCTATATGAACGACTTAGGGGGGGGGAGGATTCACACTTGTGGCATGATCTCATGACTTTAGCCATTAGATCAATACTTATTTACAACTTTGTCTCCAAGTTTAGCAAAAATATCCTAAAAACTAACCTCCTCAATGAACCTTCCTAGACACCTTCCTAACCTCCTCTTCATGCTATAAATACAAGCTCATACCTTCATCTTTTCATCACCAAAATGCCACACCATTAATTCCTAGCACCATGATCCTTTGATCTTCAATATACAAGTTACACTACAAAGTTCAAGGTCTTAGTATTCTCTACCTAGTTCTTAAGTTTGTTTGGTGATTCCATGGTTGAATTAGGAGCTACACAAGGTTACTATGGCTAAAGTTAAATGGTTTTCACAAGGGTTAGATCAAGGCTAGCAAGGGTTACAAGAGTTATGGTGAAGGGTTTACAAGATTAGGTTTAGTGTCCTAGTTCATACTTGACTTCCTTTCTTAAGAGAAAGCCAAAAGTTGTAAGAAACCCTTATACACTTTCTTGCTCAATATCATTTCATGCTTATTATGTTTCTTTCATGCTATATATGGTCTTTGTATTGTGTTCATGATGTTGAAAAATGGATAAAACAAGTATTGGTATACATATGTTAACTTATGACAAGTAAACAAGCAAACTAGTGATTTTATGGAGAACCACGACCAAAATAGTATAACTTTGATATTTGACACTTACTTACTGTTAAAGAGGACTTAAAAAGGAAAACATAGCAATTTGAATCACCCAAAACGAGTATACGAGTCAAAAGTTATGACCGTTTGAAGTTAGCGAAACCAAAACGGCAAAACTGCCTAAATTGCATTCTGATCAAATTATGATTTTGAAAGTCCCACTTCTGGTCCGATTCATCAAAAAGTTAAAACACGAAAGTTGTCCGGAACGACGTTTTCGTTCAGGTACAAAGAAGCTCGAGACCTGAAAACGCTTTATGAGTGATAAATTTTCTTCAAATTCTTAACAGCTCATTTTTAGACAAAAGTAACTATATAATTGTTATAATTAGATGAGACCAAGAGGTCTAATGACCTAAAGCCAAGACCACAACCATGGCTAAAGCCAAGGTTGAGTCTCAAGACCATGGTAACAATGACCAAGGTCACGGCAAAGCCACGGCTAAAGACCATATAACTTTTAAAGATCAAAACTTATATATATGTTATCAAATACTACAATAGTAGGGAGCCTCATGTGAGGAGTTCATTGAGTAAGCCGTCGAGACGAGTTGTGGATTTACGAGTTAAAGTGTCCTGGCTCCTCGAACGTTTACTCCATGACTTCTGAATTATGTCGGCCCGAACGGTAGTAAGAGATTTACAACCTATACATGTTTCATAGCCAATTATATTCAAAGACTTACACATTATACTAAAGTACTACATCATGAACATTATGCAAGACATATATTGGCAATTCTTCGTATACTTAGACGTTACTCCAAACCTAAGTCGCAACGTTCTATTATAGGCTGCTCTTAGAGACTTTCGCGATTCGACTACCATTTTCATTACTCACTACATAGACTTAAGGTGAGTCATAGCCCCTACTCTTTTCGTACTTGTTTTAACTCTTGGGGGGGATACATGCTCAACTACTTGCTTACTTGTACAAATACTTAAAACGTTTATACGTGACTGTGTTATACTTGATTGTCTTATACTTGATGGCATTATACTTGATTTAATACATACATGACTGTCTTTTATCTTTGGGAAGTGGCTCCCAGTTGTCTTTGGGAATTGACTCCCAGTTGTCTTTGATACATCCTAACATTTGCGAATGTTGGATACATCATAAAAGTGAGGTCTTCGGAGATGAAGTAGAGACTCACTACTAATTGCTTAATTGTCTTGATGAACTTATACATGTCTTTATTATACTATATGTTAGCAGTGGGTTGTGAACACACAGGTTACAAGTCTCTTATGGCGGGACTTGTAACTGAGTGGATTCTCAATGCCTTTGCTGTGTGATCATTCTTTAAGGCTTTTCAACTATTTTAAGACAAACTCTATGAACTCACCAACCATTGTGTTGACACTTTAGCATGTTTATCTCAGGTTAGTAAGGCGATAGCTAGTGCGTGGAACTTAGAGTCAAGCTGCATATTCTGAAGACTTACGCTTTTATCATTTACCATTCAAAACATTTTGTATACATTTATGTATCATACTTTGGAATCTCATGTTTGTAACTTTGAATTCATTAATCGAATGGTAACTTTTCAAAACGTCTCATTTAGAGTTCGTTTTCTATAACTTATACTTTGTATTATGAAGTAGCACCCCTATGACACAGTCTTCCGCTGCGGTATTTTGGGGGTGTTACAGATTGGTATCAGAGCCTTGGTTATAGAGAACTAGGTTGCATTTAGTACCTAGACTATAACTGCTATATACGTTGGGACCTTCCTCTTTATTTGTCTTTCACACAATACATACACATGTGCTTTTTGGTTAGACGTTTGCTTAGTTCCACGCTGTTAGATGATGTGACTTTAGTATTATAAGGAGCCCCAGAGATTCGTCGAGTCATTAAAAACATAGAGCTCAGTAATAACTAATTAGTTAACTTGATCTTGTGACAGTTCTTGTTTGATGAGACACAAGATTTGAGTTAAATAATATTATTGCTTCGCTTTAGGGATTTGATGACTGGATTATCTTACCATCTGCCTCAGAAGGCGGATTTTGTGTCGGAAATTCTTAAGTAGGATGTTTTAGAATCTCCTTATTTAAATGGATTGGGACGCCTCTTCAGTTAAATAAAGAAATTGTAAATCACCGAACCATGAGTTTATGATCCCTTACTTACATAAATTTGGACGCTTCTTTATGTAAGTAATGTGTTATAAATAAGTGGGCTTAATTGTAGCCGATACAACTCCTTAACCAGAACCTTAGACAAATCAGAGTGAACACCACTATATTAGAGATCCCGAATTCTCTTAGACACATCGTAAGTAGTTAACATCAACTAAACTTCGGGACGAAGTTCTCCTTAAGGGGTACAGACTGTAACAATTCGCAATTTCAGGTTAACTTTTATTCCCGAAAATTTCACTATTCACTTTTTACTATTCACTTTTACTATTCACTTTTCACTATTCATCTCAGAAATTTTTATTTCATATTCTCGTAAGTTAAACTATTTTAACGATAATCCGAGAGTTTGACGCTCGTCGGATCATTTCTGCAAAAATCACAAAGCCGTGTCCGAGATTTACTTTTAGGTTTAAACGTCCTTCTAGCATCCCGATATGTCCATAAAATCTTATAAACAATAGAAATATGATTTTCTCTCATTTTAGGACAATTCCAAAAGTTTCGGAATTTTACGTTTTTCAGTTCAGCGTTTTACGCGAATTGCGCGTTTTAGACCCGTGTTTCCAGTTTTTAGCAGGGTTTTCGCACCCGATAGAACCTACCACTCATTTTATATTTTATTATGGACTATATTGACATGTTTAACCATATTTATAAGTTTCATATTTTTAGGATACCCGGTTTTACGTTTCGTGGCCTAAAAACTTACGGTTAGCAATTTACGGGTCCAAAACTAGCTACATAAGTAGGATAATACCAAGTTTTTGCATCTAGTCACCCTTATCTCTATATGAACGACTTAGGGGGGGGGGAGGATTCACACTTGTGGCATGATCTCATGACTTTAGCCATTAGATCAATACTTATTTACAACTTTGTCTCCAAGTTTAGCAAAAATATCCTAAAAACTAACCTCCTCAATGAACCTTCCTAGACACCTTCCTAACCTCCTCTTCATGCTATAAATACAAGCTCATACCTTCATCTTTTCATCACCAAAATGCCACACCATTAATTCCTAGCACCATGATCCTTTGATCTTCAATATACAAGTTACACTACAAAGTTCAAGGTCTTAGTATTCTCTACCTAGTTCTTAAGTTTGTTTGGTGATTCCATGGTTGAATTAGGAGCTACACAAGGTTACTAGGGCTGAAGTTAAATGGTTTTCACAAGGGTTAGATCAAGGCTAGCAAGGGTTACAAGAGTTATGGTGAAGGGTTTACAAGATTAGGTTTAGTGTCCTAGTTCATACTTGACTTCCTTTCTTAAGAGAAAGCCAAAAGTTGTAAGAAACCCTTATACACTTTCTTGCTCAATATCATTTCATGCTTATTATGTTTCTTTCATGCTATATATGGTCTTTGTATTGTGTTCATGATGTTTAAAAATGGATAAAACAAGTATTGGTATACATATGTTAACTTATGACAAGTAAACAAGCAAACCAGTGATTTTATGGAGAACCACGACCAAAATAGTATAACTTTGATATTTGACACTTACTTACTGTTAAAGAGGACTTAAAAAGGAAAACATAGCAATTTGAATCACCCAAAACGAGTATACGAGTCAAAAGTTATGACCGTTTGAAGTTAGCGAAACCAAAACGGCAAAACTGCCTAAATTGCATTCTGATCAAATTATGATTTTGAAAGTCCCACTTCTGGTCCGATTCATCAAAAAGTTAAAACACGAAAGTTGTCCGGAACGACGTTTTCGTTCAGGTATAAAGAAGCTCGAGACCTGAAAACGCTTTCTGAGTGATAAATTTTCTTCAAATTCTTAACAGCTCATTTTTAGACCAAAGTAACTATATAATTGTTATAATTAGATGAGACCAAGAGGTCTAATGACCTAAAGCCAAGACCACAACCATGGCTAAAGCCAAGGTTGAGTCTCAAGACCATGGTAACAATGACCAAGGTCACGGCAAAGCCACGGCTAAAGACCATATAACTTTTAAAGATCAAAACTTATATATATGTTATCAAATACTACAATAGTAGGGAGCCTCATGTGAGGAGTTCATTGAGTAAGCCGTCGAGACGAGTTGTGGATTTACGAGTTAAAGTGTCCTGGCTCCTCGAACGTTTACTCCATGACTTCTGAATTATGTCGGCCCGAACGGTAGTAAGAGATTTACAACCTATACATGTTTCATAGCCAATTATATTCAAAGACTTACACATTATACTAAAGTACTACATCATGAACATTATGCAAGACATATATTGGCAATTCTTCGTATACTTAGACGTTACTCCAAACCTAAGTCGCAACGTTCTATTATAGGCTGCTCTTAGAGACTTTCGCGATTCGACTACCATTTTCATTACTCACTACATAAACTTAAGGTGAGTCATAGCCCCTACTCTTTTCGTACTTGTTTTAACTCTTGGGGGGGATACATGCTCAACTACTTGCTTACTTGTACAAATACTTAAAACGTTTATACGTGACTGTGTTATACTTGATTGTCTTATACTTGATGGCATTATACTTGATTTAATACATACATGACTGTCTTTTATCTTTGGGAAGTGGCTCCCAGTTGTCTTTGGGAATTGACTCCCAGTTGTCTTTGATACATCCTAACATTTGCGAATGTTGGATACATCATAAAAGTGAGGTCTTCGGAGATGAAGTAGAGACTCACTACTAATTGCTTAATTGTCTTGATGAACTTATACATGTCTTTATTATACTATATGTTAGCAGTGGGTTGTAAACACACAGGTTACAAGTCTCTTATGGCGGGACTTGTAACTGAGTGGATTCTCAATGCCTTTGCTGTGTGATCATTCTTTAAGGCTTTTCAACTATTTTAAGACAAACTCTATGAACTCACCAACCATTGTGTTGACACTTTAGCATGTTTATCTCAGGTTAGTAAGGCGATAGCTAGTGCGTGGAACTTAGAGTCAAGCTGCATATTCTGAAGACTTACGCTTTTATCATTTACCATTCAAAACATTTTGTATACATTTATGTATCATACTTTGGAATCTCATGTTTGTAACTTTGAATTCATTAATCGAATGGTAACTTTTCAAAACGTCTCATTTAGAGTTCGTTTTCTATAACTTATACTTTGTATTATGAAGTAGCACCCCTATGACACAGTCTTCCGCTGCGGTATTTTGGGGGTGTTACATAAATTAAGCAAGTATAGTGTAACAAGTATGTATAACGCAATCAAGTATATTGCCAATCAACTATAAATGTATAAGAGTATTTGTACAAGTAAGCAAGTAGTTGAGCATGTATCTCCCCCAAAGAGTTAAAACAAGTATAAAAAGAGTAAAAGTGGGGCTATGACTCACCTGGTGCGAATAGCTACGATGACAAAAGTGGATACATAGAAATGAGGTTCGATCTCTAACCGCAACCTAATATGAATGATAGTGATCTACTTAGATCATGAAATGATGAAGAGAATATGCATACACATGATACCTATACCACTCGTAACTTGGAAATATTTGTTATTGTTAAAGTAAGGTATTTTCCATACTTAAGAAAAATAAGTCCAACTAGAATAATAAAAACTTGTCGTAATATATCGTATATAAAAACGTTAGTGTTATATTCCTCGTTTTGAAAACCTTAAGATATCGTCTAGTAGTCGCATAAATAAACCTTGGGTCGTACGTATTTCGTTAGTTAAAAATAAACTCCTTGAATAAGAAATCTAGAAAATATATTATTTAGTACGTAGTTATATTATTTTTCTAGTAGTGACTATATATATATATATAGTTTGACAACTTTAAAACGTGTATAACTTGGTCGTTTTAAGCTCATTTTACTCGTTCTTTATATCCACATATTCGTTTTAGTATATACTAATATATTTTCGATAGCTCGGCTCCAATAGGTTACGTTTAACGCCTCTATTTGCCCGTCGAAAACTGTCAAACAGCATGCAGTTTTTCAGAAAATAGTTTTCGTCGTTAAATTCGGAAAATCATATCTCCTTCGTTATTAACTCGTTTTAATCCGTTCTTTCGCCCACGGCTTCGTTTTTGAAAGTATTTTCTAAATCTTTGTTCAAAAATATCCCCTGAGTTACTGAGTTTCCCACGTTTTCAAAATAAGGATAGTAGGTATTTATATAGTTTCAAAAATCATTTTCCTAGTTTCAAATTTGTTTCAACTTCAACCAAACCACTTTCAATCACCACAAATCTAGTCTAATCTTACCATACACCTTCTTAGGGTGTCATGGGTTCCTAAACATCATAAATCAAGTGGATCTAACAAGGATCTAACTATAATCTATTTCTAGGGATCAAAAGTTAGATATATATATAAATGAGTGGTATAACTAACATATGCATGTAGATCTTGAATGGAAATCATATGATCATAAAAATAACATGAAGAAATTATGAACAAGAGTTTGACAACTTACTTTGAAAGATTATAGAGCTTAGATGAGTAAAACCTAAGAAACGTTGAGTTTTTATCACAAAACCCAAACAAGAACAACTAAAGGAACTAGATAATGACTTGATCTTGGAAAAATGATGGATTCTTGCTTGTGTTGTGTTCTTGGCCGAGCATCACCCCAAAGAGAGAAAGAAAGAAAGTCTTCTAGTTTGATTGGATGAAATGAGATGAAAAAGTATAGTTTTAGGTTATATGTATTATTGGAAAATGGTACAAAGACAAGATCCATGAATTAAGGAAATCAAAGGAGGGGGGCGGCATTTGTCAAAGGGTGTAAGAAAATGAATGGGTTGTGTAAGATTTTGTGATATTAGGTGTAGTATTAGGTGTTTATTTGTAGTTTTAAGGTGTACCGGGTACCGAGTTAACTAAAAATAAATTTTAACGAGATAAAATAAAATATAATGAAGTTGTAAAAATTGTAAAATAATATTCCTGATGAGAATCGGAAGTTAAAATAATGATCGGGTTGAAATATCGCAAACCGACGGAGTTATAAGCTTCGACCGGAAAACGTAACAGTTGATTTGAAAAACACCAGGTAAATTAATAATATAATTTTTTATATTATTATTATAAGTATAAAAATATGTTAGGACCATAGTTGGGATTGTCGGATCAATTATTCAAAATAATAGCTCATAAGATAACGTTTATTAGGTAGATAATCGTACGTATACAGAAATGACGCAACTTACGCATAAATGACAAATTTTCTCCGGAGGTGAATAGCGTTTTATGAATAGTAACATTTTTAAACGCTTCTCAGAATCACAAACTGACTCCGAAAAAGATGAATAGTGATCGATGAATAGTAACCAATAAATAGTAAATGTGAAAGTTCGGGAAAAGACCAGAATTTACAAGTTGTGACATGAATAAACTTAGGAAAGTTTATTATTACATGAAGATTGTCATTAGGGGAAGTTTCATAAGTTTTGTATGACCATTTTTCTTTGTAATATCTCATGGTTCCTTTTAAGTGAAGTAGATCCAAATTGCTTGTTCAATATATCACCAATTCCCTGTTTCATATTTACGCCTATGTAAGCTTACATGGTCACCTCGTCATGGCCTTGCCATGACCTTTGGTCATTGTTCCATGGTCTTGAGACTCAACCTTGGCTCTAGCCATGGTTGTGGTCTTGATTCTAGGTCATAAGACCCCTTTGGTCTTCATAAACCATAACCTATATGTAATGACTTTGGTCTAAAAATGGGTTGTTTAGAATTTGAAGAAATTATCACTCGAAAAACGTTTTCAGGGCTCTAGCTTCTTTATTCCTAAACGAAAACGGCGTTCTGGACAACTTTCATGTTTTAACTTTTTGATGAATCGGACCAGAAGGGTGACTTTCAAAAAGTCAGAATGCAAAACAGTATGGTTTAGGCAGTTTTGCTGCAAATCTTTGGTAACTTCAAATGGGCGTAACTTTGGACTCGTATACTCGTTTTAGATGGTTCAAATTGATATGGTTTCCTTGTTAAGTCCTCTACTATAATATGTAATGATCCAATATCATAATTTTACCATTTTGATCAGGTTATACCAAGAAAGTCACTAGTTTACTTGTTTTAATAACTTATCTTGTCAATCAATTACAACAACTTGTTTTACTCACTTTTATACATCATGGACATGAATACAAGACATAATATAGCATGAATAATATGTAAATAACATGAACATGATTATTCAACAAGAAGCATGTTAGGGTTTGGCTTACAACTTTTGGCTTTCAAAGATGAAAGAAAGTTAACATGTAAGGATAGGACTTTGATAGACTTTTGCTTCAACCCACTTCACTTCATGCAATCTTTCTACTCTTGTAATCTTGAAAGAGAGATGATGAAAGTTGAGGTGACTTGAGTGGATTCAAACTCAAGAGAAATCACCAAGTATATGAGGTTATGGAAGTGTTTTGATAACCTAAGATCAAACTAGGGTTTCTACCTTGAACTTGTTCTTGAATCTTGCTAAAATTTGGAAGAAAATGAGCAAAGGATATGGTGTTGGTGTGTGATATATCCCACGGCAACAAGAGGGGGAGAAAGGCTTTATAGGAGCTTGAGGAGGTTACATTTCATTGACTTGTCAACACTTGCTCACCAAGTTGAACACATGTTCACATCCTAAGGCCTAAAGCATGAGATCAAGACACCTAGTGTGAATCCCCCCTAGTGGCGGTTCACAAGCTTGGGGAGGAAGGTTTGACTTGTGATGATCTTAGCTAAGCTTATGGAGCTAGTTCTGACTCCGTAAATTGCTAACCGTAAGTTGTTACGTCACAAAACGTAAAACCGGGTATCGTAAAAATACGAAACTTGGAAGAATGGTTAAACATGTCATTATACTCCATAATAAAATATAAAATGAGTGGTAGGTTCCATTTGGGTGGTAAAACCCTGCTAAAACTGGAAACACGGGTCTAAAACGCGTAATACGTAAAATGTACGAATATTGCGTAAAATTGAGAAAAGTAAAATGTTACTTTTCTAATAGGATATAAATGATTTAAAATGACTTATAATGTCTAGACTGGGCTCAGTCTAGTGTCAGTTGGTATTTAAATGTCTTTTAGACATCAAACCGTAAGCCTAAAAATCAAGGAATGATTTTTGGTCAAAGGAGAAGGGAAAAATATGTTGACTTTTTCTAATAAGTTGAAAACTCAAATCGTATTAGAAACGCGGTGCAGGTATAGGCTAAGGTTACGGCTGAGTAAAAACGCTTAAAAACTGAAAATTCCAGTTTTTCACGGCCGAGGCTTATTTTGGTCATGTTTTTCTCAGTCTCGATTAATTCTCAAATAAATCATGAGTGTTTCAAACATTTTTCCGATGCGGTGTCACTTAACGGGGTCGAATTTCGTTGTGCGTAGAATTTCTAAATGACGTTTTACCCTAAAACGTGTAATTCCTTAATAACTTTCACGAAAATGATCTGACGAATGTCAAACATTTAATTTGCCATGGAAATGATTTATCACTCGAGAATATCAAATAAAAATCAACTTTCGGGAAAATTTCGGGGAAAATGAATAGTAAAAATGAATAGTAAAAATGAATAGTAAAAGTGAATAGTAAATTTCCCGGGAATAGTAATTAACCTGAAATTGCGAATTGTTATAGTCTCCACCCCATATGAGAGCTCCGTCCCGGAGATCAATTTGCGTTGGGAGTAGAAACTTTGTTGGTAAAAAGATGTGGGTATTTCTTACGTATCTGGTCCTCTTGTTCCCATGTGTATTCAGGACCACGTCGTGAGTTCCAACGAACTTTGACAATCGGAATACGGCTTTGATTGAGTTGTTTGACCTCTTGGTCCATGATTTCTACGGGTTTCTCGATAAATTGAAGATCGTCATTGAGTTGAATTTCATCGAGTGGAATCACGAGTGATTCATCTGACAAGCATTTCTTTAGGTTAGATACATGGAAAGTGGGGTGTACACTACTGAGTTCTGATGGAAGCTCAAGTCTGTACGCCACATGGCCAACCCTGGCTAGGATTTTGAATGGTCTGATGTATCTTGGGTTTAGTTTTCCTCGTTTACCGAATCATATCAAACCTTTCCAAGGCGATACCTTTAGCATAACCCTGTCTCCGACATGGAATTCTAGGGGTCTGCGTCGTGTGTCGGCATAACTTTTCTGTAGGAAAGGTATGGTAATAGTCGAATATCAAAGGAAATTGATATAGCAGTCGAATATTAATAGGAATTGATATAGTAGTTGCAATCATAGCCTAGTAAGTAATCGGTTGTTGTACCTAGTGTTTATTGACTTCATACTTATGTTATTTCGGATACAAATAAGCCCACTTGTTTATAATTCTTTATTTACATAGAGAGGCATCCCAAACAATGTAAATAAGGAAATATAAACCTATGGTTTGGTGATTTACAATGTCTTTATTTAAATGAAAAGGCATCCCAATCCATTCAAATAATTACAAATCATCCTACGCAACATTCATACTTAGTCGGTGAGTTATAGGGTAGGGTATTACGAGATGATACTGGTGTTCCAAAAATACAAGATGAATATTCAATCTTGTAAAGCTGATGAGGGTACTTGTGGTGTAGCTAAGGATGATTTGAGCTTTAAAAGTGCATCAAGATTTGTTAATGAGCTTGTGTTTGCCACGGTTGTGAAGGTAATGTTGTGATATGTTGATAAACAAAAGTGCTTAGTGTATGCTTAATGTTAATATTGGTAGAGATGTCAAGTTTGCTTTAAAATCTTAAGAAATTTTAAAGGTTTATGACGGGATGGTATCCTTAGGACCTAAACAGGATAGTACTTCTACAGGATGAAGAGAAGAATTGATAACTATCCCAAGATTGTAGTTCGGATTATCTCATAAATGAAAACTTTCAATAATGAAATTAGATAATACAAATAAGGTGTTAAGATCTTGCTGAGTGGTAAGGCACTATCGTGTCTCTAGATTGTTTTAATGTATTCTGGTGGTTTATCGTGTTCATGTAGGAAATCAACCTAAACATAACCCTAGTACAACTACTCTCAGTATTTGAAATTTTTAAGTCGAATATAGTTAGTCAGACTATATTCCACTGTCCCTAGGTTAAATATAGGTGACTAGTCTATATTTAGCCAAGGTTCGATAAAATTTTCAAATACCTAAATTAGGTATACTTGTGATATGTCCGTTGCTTTCGGGAAACTGTCCACTAAACAAAGGCGATGTCAAACCCTTAAGTTGCAAGTCCCGCCCATACAAGACTTGTAACGTATGTTTTCATATTCCATTGCATAGAAGATAGTAAGGGTAGGTACGTATGGAAAGGAAGTTTTAAGTAGTTCTAAAATAGAACATACTTGGCCAGGATCACGAACTTTAAACAATGAAGGTTTCAGAAGAAATCTTTGATAAATGTAAAGCTGAACTTCAGCTTTTGTAGGTGATGGATTTGTTTGTCCTTTATAAATCTCATATTTCTATTTAGAAATTGATAGATTGTGATGGGTTTTTGATGTCATATGAAATGATATTGATGATGTGATGGAATGATTCTAGAGACCATTGCGCAAAATACAATGTCTCGGAAGTAGGTTAGACCATTGTGTAATTCACAATGTCTGGGAAGTAGGTTAGACCATTGTGTGACTCAAAACATTTGAGAAATGATTAAGACCATTGTATAATACAATGTCTTGGAAAATAGGAAAGACCATTGCAATCAGTTACAATGTCTTGGACATAAAATGTTGGAGTAGGAACATGATTGGGAGAATCTGGTTGTGTTGTAATGCCCTAGAATAGGCATACGCAGATATCTTTAGTCCATTGTTTAGATAAATGATTGAAAATAAACCAAGTTTATATATCAATATACTAATGCTTACGAGGAAATGCTCAATTATGTTTAGGGTACATATATTAATATGCAATTATGTTTGTGTAGCATAAAATGTCTACGGGGAAATGCTCAAAATGGGTATATATGAATATACTAATATGTTTGTGTATCATAACATGCTTACTAAGTCCATAATCGTCTGGAGGATGGAAGACACGGAGAGCGGAAGGCTATAAAAATGTTTTTGCTTGTATGTGTGGTTATAGTTTAGGTCTCAATTAGACTCGTTTCTCTATAACCATGGCTCTAGTACCAATCTGTAACACCCCCAATTCATGATGCAGCGGAATTCAAACTGGGTGTTACTCGACGACACAATAGTCACAATAATAGAAAACGAACTCCAATTGAGTCGTTTTAAAAGATTTATCATTCAAATTGTATAAATATCAGAGATTACAAAATGAGGTCCCAAATGGTTCCATGTTTACAAATCACATTAAATGAGTTTTTGAATGATAATAAAATTTATAGCCCTCTTGAGTATCCGTGTCCTTCCGTGCCATCCTTGATCGTCATGAACCTGAAATACATGCTTGAGAGGTCAACACAAAGGTTGAGTGATATTCATAGAGTTTGTTTAATGTTTGAACACAATATGTTGGTAGTGTGAGCTATAGACTCACACCAATGTTTGGAAAACAAAACAGGCAGGCTACGTTATTATACGCCCATAAAATGTATTATACACTAAGCTTATGACACCAAAACGTTAACGTATACCAATATCGATCGGCAGATTTATCCCGGTAGGTACTTTGCTAACATACCTAAATCTCAAATATTAGTGCATTTGTTTGAACTTAGTCAATACAAATGGGATTCGTCAATCCCAATAGGCCTATTCACAGTATTTGCGCTCACTATTGCTAGTGATTAAATGGTTCATAATAAGGGATCTCGGTTTAGCAAGGCTGGTACTTAGTGATAATAAAACAATCAGGCAAGCATACAATTTAAAAACATTGTGCTCGGTTAAAAATAGCATGTATTCCCCCCAAGGGTTTGTAAAACAATTAAGTAATGGAAAGTGGGGCTATGAACTCACCTTAAGTAAGATAGCAAGTAATGAATGTAACGGTTGAATCGTGAAGGTTTCTATGAGCAACCTATAATAGAATGTTGCGACTTAGGATTTGAGTAAAGAATATGAATAAGTGCCTATATAAATATCTTGCATCTAGTCCATGATGTGGTATGATGTATAATGTAAGTCTTTGAAAGAAAAGATTCATGAAACATGTATGTTTTGATATATCGTTTACTACCGTTCGGGCCGACATAATTCAGAAGTCATGTTAGTAAGCGTTCGAGGAGCCAGGACACTTTAATTCGTAAATCCACAACTTATCTCGACGGCTTACATAATGAACTCCTCACATGAGGCTCCCTACTATTGTAGTAGTTGATAAAATATATAGATATAAGTTTTGATCCGAAAAGTTACATATCCAATATTTGAATAAACTTAGGAAAGTTTATTATTACATGAAGATTGTCATTAGGGGAAGTTTCATAAGTTTTGTATGACCATTTTTCTTTGTAATATCTCATGGTTCCTTTTAAGTGAAGTAGACCCAAATTGCTTGTTCAATATATCGCCAATTCCTTGTTTCATGTTTACGCCTATGTAAGCTTACATTGTCACCTCGTCATGGCCTTTCCATGACCTTTGGTCATTGTTCCATGGTCTTGAGACTCAACCTTGGCTCTAGCCATGGTTGTAGTCTTGATTCTAGGTCATAAGACCCCTTTGGTCTTCATAAACCATAACCTATATGTAATGACTTTGGTCTAAAAATGGGCTGTTTAGAATTTGACGAAATTATCACTCGGAAAGCGTTTTCAGGGCTCGAGCTTCTTTGACCCTGAACGAAAACGGCGTTCCGGACAACTTTCATGTTTTAACTTTTTGATGAATCGGACCAGAAGGGTGACTTTCAAAAAGTCAGAATGCAAAACAGTATGGTTTAGGCAGTTTTGCCGCAAATCTTTGGTAACTTCAAATGGGTGTAACTTTTGACTCGTATACTCGTTTTAGGTGGTTCAAATTGCTATGGTTTTCTTGTTAAGTCCTCTACTGTAATATGTAATGATCCAATATCATAATTTTACTATTTTGATCAGGTTATACCAAGAAAGTCACTAGTTTACTTGTTTTAATAACTTATCTTGTCAATCAATTACAACAACTTATTTTACTCACTTTTATACATCATGGACATGAATACAAGACATAATATAGCATGAATAATATGTAAATAACATGAACATGATTATTCAACAAGAAGCATGTTAGGGTTTGACTTACAACTTTTGGCTTTCAAAGATGAAAGGAAGTTAACATGTAAGGATAGGACTTTGATAGACTTTTGCTTCAACCCACTTCACTTCATGCAATCTTTCTACTCTTGTAATCTTGAAAGAGAGATGATGAAAGTTGAGGTGACTTGAGTGGATTCAAACTCAAGAGAAATCACCAAGTATATGAGGTTATGGAAGTGTTTTGATAACCTAAGATCAAACTAGGGTTTCTACCTTGAACTTGCTCTTGAATCTTGCTAAAATTTGGAAGAAAATGAGCAAAGGATATGGTGTTGGTGAGTGATATATCCCACGGCAACAAGAGGGGGAGAAAGGCTTTATAGGAGCTTGAGGAGGTTACATTTCTTTGACTTGTCAACACTTGCTCACCAAGTTGAACACATGTTCATATCTTAAGGCCTAAAGCATGAGATCAAGACACCTATTGTGAATCCACCCCCTAGTGGCGGTTCACAAGCTTGGGGGGGTAGGTTTGAATTGTGATGATCTTATCTAAGCTTATGGAGCTAGTTCCGACTCCGTAAATTGCTAACCGTAAGTTGTTACCTCACAAAACGTAAAATCGGGTATCGTAAAAATACGAAACTTGGAAGAATCGTTAAACACGTCATTATACTCCATAATAAAATATAAAATGAGTGGTAGGTTCCATTTGGGTGGTAAAACCCTGCTAAAACTGGAAACACGGGTCTAAAACGCGTAATACGTAAAATGTACGAATATTGCGTAAAATTGAGAAAAGTAAAATGTTACTTTTCTAATAGGATATAAATGATTTAAAATGACTTATAATGTCTAGACTGGGCTCAGTCTAGTGTCGGTTGGTATTTAAATGTCTTTTAGACATCAAACCGTAAGCCTAAAAATCAAGGAATGACTTATAAAATCAGGGAATGATTTTTGGTCAAAGGAGGAGGGAAAAATATGTTGACTTTTTCTAATAAGTTGAAAACTCAAATCGTATTAGAAACGCGGTGCAGGTATAGGCTAAGGTTACGGCTGAGTAAAAACGCTTAAAAACTGAAAATTCCAGTTTTTCACGGCCGAGGCTTATTTTGGTCTTGTTTTTCTCAGTCTCGATTAATTCTCAAATAAATCATGAGTGTGTCAAACATTTTTCCGATGCGGGGTCACTTAACGGGATCGAATTTCGTTGTTCGTAGAATTTCTTAATGACGTTTTACCCTAAAACGTGTAATTGCTTAATAACTTTCACGAAAATGATCTGACGAATGTCAAACATTTAATTTGCCATGGAAATGATTTATCACTCGAGAATATCAAATAAAAATCGACTTTCGGGAAAATTTCAGGAAAAATGAATAGTAAAAGTGAATAGTAAAAGTGAATAGTAAATTTTCCAGGAATAGTAATTAACCTGAAATTGCGAATTGTTACATACCACACTCTCAAGCAAATCTTATAGTAAAAACAGACGCAAGCGACAAAGGATATGGTGGAATACTAAAACAAAAATTAAAAGATAATTCAACAGAACAATTAGTTAGATATTTCTCAGGATCATGGAATGATACACAAAGAAATTATTCTACTATAAAGAAAGAAATATTGAGTATTATTTTAAATATTAAAAAATTTGAAGATGATCTATATATGAAACCGTTTTTATTACGAATTGATTTTTTATCTGCAAAATATATTTTAGAAAAAGATGTAAAAAATTTGATTTCTAAACATGTTTTCGCCCGATGGCAAGCTTTTTAAGCAACTTTGATTTTACAATTGAATTTATTAAAGGAGAAAATAACCCCCTACCAGATTTTTTATCATAGAATTTTTACAGGGAACATGAAAACTTCAGATAAGAAACTTGTTATACCAAAGCCAAAAGTTCCATCTCCATCTACTCCTCCAACATCTATATCCTAGAATAGATTTATACCACTCACCCCTTTTTCATCCTCTTATTATCAAACACTAAGACCAACTTAATCAGCCCTAGCTTATTTAAATAATACATCCCAAAATTCAAAATCACCGTCAACTGCATCCTCGTCTAGTGCATCTAGAATAGAAATCCAAACAAATCCAAATAGACAAGTTATAAAAATTCTTGAGCCTATATAAGAACAAAAGTTGTGTCAAAGTTTCAAAACATTGACCGAATTTCTATATCCCAAAAACACCCACTTTATAATAATGATGACCAAACTCGTGAATATTATGAGGCAATTTTAATAGATAGTAAATCTATAGAAGTGCATCATACTTATAATAAAGAAGATATAGGTCAAATTGATTTTAGCATAGTTAAAATTTTGAAGGTTCTATCTTTAGAAGATTGGGGAAATAAACCCTACACTAATAAAGTTTTAGCAAGCAATCGAGAATATCCAGCCTACAACTACTATGATTACCAAGAAGCATGGTCCAAAGCCTTTTTATTGAGAAATCATAGTCATACTTGCTTTTTTCGTTTTGTTGACGAATTTCCAAATAGATACCCAAAATGGTTTATTAAATGGTTTAAGTATATGGGAAGTATCCTAGAGAACTTTCCTCCAAGAGTTTTAGGAAGATTTATGAAGTATAAATTAATGTTCTCTCAAGAAAGTGCATCTCTGTTGGGAATTATACTAACAGTTACCACGGCTAGTAAAGACATTACAACTGCTGAAGAATGTACTTGTAGTGGAAACTCATTACCACTGCAAGAACATATATTACCACTGCTGTTTAGATAACTGTTAGGAAACGTGTTTAGATAAATATAGAATAGATCTTGTGTATATGTTATTCTAATAGCATTATACTTATCTTGTAGAAGAGGACTCCTTGTGCTATAAAAGGAGATCCTAGGTTAAAGGTTAGATATACGTTTTCTAGAGCTTCAAGGTGTAACCCTAGTGATACAGAGATCACTCGTATTATTATTATTAATAATATTGGAGCTAACCGTTTGTTACATATATTGTTCTCATTCATAAACAATTGTTTCATTCACAATCAAACTTCTAAGTGTTACTAAGTAAATTCCGCATACTTAGTGATATAACTCAAAGTATCAATCTAACACAGTTTAAGGGGTTTAGATCCATCAAGTGGTATCAGAGCCAGGCTTTGATACTTTGATTTAGAAGACCTAAGTTCAATCAGAAGAATCAATGGAGACAGAAACCAGTCAATCAAACATTGCTGCTAAGCTTCCAAAGCTTAAGTTGAATGACTTTGAGATGTGGAGGCTTATGATCGAACAATTTTTTATGGTGCAAGACTATACACTCTGGGAGATCATTGTGCTTGGTAATTCCTTCAAACCAAGTTCTACCTCAGAGATGGTTGGTGGCAAGGAAGTAATAAAGGTTAACACTGGACCTGTTACTAATAATGAAAGACTTTAGATGAAGAATGATCTGAAGGCCAGAGGTTTGTTGCTGATGACACTTCCCAGAGATCAAGTTCTTGCATTCAGCAAGTACAAGACTGCAAAGACTCTGTTTGAGGAGATCTGTAATGTTTTTGGTGGTAATGATTCCACCAAGAAGACTCAGAAGACCCAGCTGAAACAGACTTATGACAACTTTGGTTCATCAAGTAATGAATCTATTGATAGCATCTTCACAAGGCTACAAAAGATTGTTACTCAACTCACTATTTTCGAATCGAGGTGGAAAGGGAAGACCTCAATCTAAAGTTCTTAAGAAGTTTACCCTCTGAGTTTGGAACCAATGTTGCTGTATGGGAACATAAGCCAGATTTGGAGACCATGAAACTTAATGATTTATACAATAACTTCAAGGTTATTGAACAGAGATTGAAGAAAGTTGGCAAACTAAGCACAGGTTCAGGAAGTGTAGCACTCATATCATCATCTGTTGATGATAGTTCAGATGAAGAAAGTGATAGTGATGATGACAGTGCTAACATTGTTGTTTCCACTGGTAGTGGAGGTGTTTCCACTGGTAGTTCAAAAAGGCAGATTGCAGGACTTAGTGATTCTACCTTTTATGCCTTTATATCAAGTCAAGTGGGTGGTTCAATTCTCAATCATGAAGATTTGGATCAAATTGACGAGGATGATATGGAGGAGATGGACATTAAATGGCAGGTGGCATTACTTAGCTTAAAGGCAAAGAAATTTTGGAAAAAGACTGGAAGAAAGATTACCATTAATGGTAATGAGACAGTAGGTTTTGACAAAAAGAAGGTGGAGTGCTATAATTATCATAAGAAGGGGCATTTTGCCAGGGAGTGCAAGAAACCAAGGAAACCTGACAACAGGTCAACTTGGTATAAGCAGGACAAGAACAAAGAACCTACTACGGATGAGCCAAAGGGGCTATTGACTATTGAGGGAGTGAGCTTTGATTGGAGCTTTATGGCTGAGGATGAAGAAGATGATTCAGAGTCTGCAATGGTTGCCACTGAGCATGCACTAATGGCTTTTTCTGACTCTGAGGTACAAATTAATAATGCTTGCTCTAAAACTTGTAAGGCCTTAAAAAAGTATGAGAAAATTAAAGCACAATATGATGAACAGTTGCTAGAGTTAAATCATACTAATTATAACTTAGCAAATCATAAAAGAAGCCTAAGTATTTTAGAAACTCAATTAGAGCATTATAAGGCAAATGAATCTAAGTTCAATGATGATATTGCAATGTTAAAAAGAGACTTAGATTATCACGTTGCTGTAAACAAGGTTCTTAGGGAAGAACTAGAAAAGGTTAAAAGGGCTAGTGAGAATATAAAGATAACTTGTAATACACTAGATCACCAATCCAAGTGTATTGACAAAATTTGGGAAGCCCAAGTTGTGAACAAAGCCAAGTCAGGAGTTGGATACAGAACTGTTCCACCATCTCTAAGAGGTGTTCCAGCACCTCCTGGAATTAACTTAGCTCACACAGGATTAGGAGAATTCCAGGAACCAACCATGACCTATGGACCAAAATTTGTTAAAGAAACTGTTATTGAAAAGGTTCAGGTTGAGGTTGATACATTTGATAGTGCTAGTGACTCGTCACTTAAAGATGAATGTTTGAATGTTGAGTCTAAACCTAGTGTTCCTGAGAATGTAAAAGTGGAGGTTAAAAAGAGTATTCCTGATGTTGTCAAAGAGAAGCCTAGGTCACAACCTAATTTCACTAGGCCCACTACTAGATATGCAGAGATGTACAGAAGTAGGTCAACAACTCCTAGGGGAAATATGAGGAGTTGGAATCATGTTAAATCTAGGCAATTTGTTAGTGACTTTGTGCTCAACAACAAACCCTGTCATATATGTGGTAGCTTTGACCATCTATCTTATAGTTGTAACTATCACTTGGGTAGAAGGGAAGTGTTTGGGAATACTAGGGTGAATGGCCATAATGCTAATAACTTAACTCACGCAATCCACTTAGCAAGATGATTCCCAGGTCTGTTTTGCTTAACTCTGGCATTAAACCTATTTACACTGCTAGACCAGCAGTTGCCACTGCCAGAAATAAAAATAGTATTTACCCTAAGTCCCCTGTTGCTACTTTTGTTAAAACTAATCAAACAGGGAAAAAGACCAATTTTGAAAAGAAAGTTTACAATAATCACAAGTGGGTACCCAAAATTTCAAAACCAGCAGTTTCAACTGCTAAGCCAACAGTTACCACTACAAGGCCAAAGGTTTCCACTGGTGGGTCTATGAATAATAAAAGGGTAAATATGGGAAATGCTGTTAAGGCCTCAGCACGTTGGGAATGGAAACCAAAAGGAACCATCACCTCAAACAATCCCAATGGTGTATCAATGACCTTTGATAGATACAATTATATTGATACACGAGGCAGATCCAAGTCATTTGTGGCTTGGGTCCCCAAAAGGAACTAATTTCTTTATTTTGTGTGCAGGAACATTCAAAGATTACAAATGATCAAGGATACTCAGACAGTGGATGTTCCAGGCACATGACTGGCAATAAGTCCTATCTTTCAGACTTTCAACCTTATGATGGAAAATTTGTCAGCTTTGGAGGAGGAATTGGTGGCAAAGTTTCTGGAAAAGGAACTATCAAGGCTGGAAACATAGACTTTGAGAATGTGCACTATGTGAAAGAACTCAAGTACAACCTTTTCAGTGTGTCACAGATGTGTGACAAGAAGCATAGAGTTCTATTCACAGAAGATGAATGCTATATCTTATCTAAGGATTATAAGCTCCCTAATGAAAGTGACATTTTGCTTAAAATCCCTAGAAAAGGTAATCTGTATAGCATTGACATGAAGAACATAGTGGCTAATAATGATGTTACTTGCCTGCTTGCAAAAGCCACTTTAGATGAATCCATGCTTTGGCACAGAAGACTTGGTCATGTTAACTTCAAGACCATCAACAAGATTGTGAAAGATGGACTTGTCAGAGGTTTACCTGAGAAAAGATTTGAAAATGACCAAACTTGTGTTGCCTATCTCAAAGGAAAGCAACACAGAGCTTCATGCAAGACCAAAGCATTCAATTCTATTGATCATCCACTTTTTATGCTGCATATGGACTTGTTTGGTCCTACATCTGTGAGCAGCATCAATTTGAAGAAGTATTGTCTTGTTGTGACTGATGATTTTAGTAGATTCACATGGGTTTTCTTTTTAAGAACCAAAGATGAAACCACTGGCATCCTTAAGACATTCATCACTGAAGTTGAAAATCAAGTTGAAAAGAAGATCAAGATTATCAGGTGTGACAATGGGATAGAGTTTAACAACAAAGTTATGGATGATTTTTGCAGAGACAAAGGTATTAAGAGAGAATTTAGTGTTGCAAGAACTCCTCAACAAAATGGAGTTGTTGAAAGAAGAAACAGAACACTAATTGAGGCTGCTAGAACCATGTTAGCTGACTCAAAGCTTCCAGTGACTTTTTGGGCTGAAGCAGTTAACACTGCTTGTTACATACAGAACAGTGTTTTAGTGGTCAAAACAAAGAACAAGACACCTTATGAGTTCTTCAGAGGAAGATCTCCTACTTTGGAGTTTATGCGGCCATTTGGGTGTCATGTTACTATTCTCAATACCATTGATCATCTGGGTAAATTTGAAGAAAAGTTTGATGAAGGTTTCTTTGTTGGATATTCCATGGTTAGCAAGGCTTTTAGAGTCTATAACTTAAGAACAAAGAAGATTGAAGAGAATTTGCATGTTGAGTTTCTTGAAAATAAAGCTAACATGGCAGGTTCAGGACCAGATTGGCTATTTGATCTTGAAACATTATCTAATACAATGAATTATGTATCTCTTACTTCAAGTACAGGAGAAAAGATCTTGAAGATTCAGAAGAATTCATTGATGAAAATGAAACTAGCAAAGATGATGAAGATCAAATTGTTATGCCACTTTGGGACTTTGTTGATAATTCTGAAAAGAAAAGTGATGTAGATGGTGTGAATTTTGATGTATTGAATAAAAAAATTCCTGCTAGCAGTGGTAACTCAATTCCCACTGCTACACCAGAAGTTTCCACTGACAGCCCAAATGTGGAACATACATCTCAGGAATCACCAAGTGATGATGTAGAGATCTCAAACATGCCTACAACATATGATATTCCTAGCACATCACAGACTTCAATTCACAAAGTGCATCCACTTGATAATGTTATTGGTGAACTTCAATCAGGTGTGAATACTAGAAGACAGACAAAGAAAGATGATATTCATGGGTTCATTAGTGAAGTTTATGAGTCCAAGAAGCATAGGAGGAAGAATGAGTGTTTGTTTTTCTGTTTTCTCTCACAAGTGGAGCCTAAGAATGTTTATATGGCTTTAGAAGAATCTAGTTGGGTTGAAGCAATGCAAGAGGAGTTGTTGCAGTTTAAACTACAAAAGGTTTGGGTTCTTTGTGACTTGCCTGATGGTATGAAGGTCATTGGTACTAAATGGGTTTTCAGAAACAAGAAAGATGAAAGAGGTATTGTAATCAGGAACAAAGCTAGATTGGTTGATCAAGGATACACTCAAGAGGAGGGTATTGACTATGAAGTAGTTTTTGCTCCTGTTGCAAGGATTGAGGCTATTAGATTGTTTCTAGCCTATGCATCATTTATGGGCTTTACTGTCTATCAAATGGATGTTAAGAGTGCCTTTCTGTATGGTAAAATTGATGAGGAGGTTTATGTCTCTCAACCTCCAGGCTTTGAAGATCCTCAACACCCAAATAAAGTGTATAAAGTGGTTAAGGCTCTTTATGGCTTACATCAGGCTCCAAGGAAGTGGTATGAAACCTTAGCTACTTATTTGTTGAATAATGGGTTTCATAGAGGCAAGATTGATCAAACTTTGTTCATCAAGAAAGACAAGGGTGATATTCTACTTGTTCAAGTATATGTTGATGATATTATCTTTGGGTCTACTAAACAAGAGATGTGCAAAGAGTTTGAAAAGCTGATGAAAGATGAATTTCAAATGAGTTCTATGGGAGAACTTACATTCTTTTTGGGGCTGCAAGTACAACAGAGTAAAGAAGGCATCTTTATCAGTCAAGACAAAGATGTGTGACATTTCAAAAATTTCATGTCATTATTTTACTATTTACAATTACTAATTATCTTATTTTAAGTAAATTATATTTACCGATAGAGTTTAACCGTGTACGTCGTGACACGTACCTGTAATTTTTTTTATTATTATCATTATTATTTTTTTCTTTTCTTTCCGGACTTATTTTATAATAAATTATAATCGTTATTACTCATATTTCATTTTTAAACTTTTCTTTTGAACTCATTTGATTTGAAAACGATAAATTATCTCGTAATGAGTGAAAAACTACACACAGCGCGTACCGACACGATAATAATTAATTTTATATTTAATTATCATAAATTATTTTAATAAACATATTAAAATAAGTTATTTATTATTTTATAAAAATGTTTTCTATAAATGCAAATTTTCAGGTTTCTTTTATATTTTTACGGACCAAGCATACCCGTGATACCATGTATACACTTAAAAAGAAAACAAAATAGGTTAACCTAACAATTTTAATTATATTTTATTGTTGGATCGGATATTATTATTTTGGAACGGGTTCGGTTTGAAATACATTTGGTTATTTAAGGTTTCGGGTTTGGACCATGTATTTACACCGGGCTGCTAAATCCCTACACCCACTATTATTATTATTATTAAAAAGTTTACTTTTTTTTTTAATAAGAGTAAAGCATGAAATCGTCCCTGTGATAACATAACAACACAACTCATCACCAACTTTCTCTCTCTCTCCTTTCTTTACACAACCATCACCACCGCACCTTTATTCCACCATAGCTCCGCCACCACCACCCTCACACTAAAAACAACACCACCATCTTCACCATCTTTTCGAGATCTATCTTTTGGTACCAACCACGCGCTCTAACTCCCACCCTAACACCTATTTCGAATCGAAATCACCACGTTATCACCACCTACACCATCTTTCCTCTTGGGTTTTTGGTTGTGACGCGAGTTTGATACTCGGTTTGTACTTTGGGTCGCGTTTGGTTTTGGTTGTGGCTCGTTGGAGCTTGGCCGAGACCCATGGTCTCGGTGTGACTAGGCTCGTTTGGTTCGAGTTAACCACCGCCACACCACCGGCCACCTTGCTGCCACACCTACGCCGCCGTCACCGCCGTTCCTCTCCTCCTCTTGGTATGTCAACTCGTAAATCCCGTCTTGTGCTATTTTTGTTTCCTTAATTTGATTTAATTTCGATTGTTGCATGTGATGGATCTTGCGTGATTAGGACTAGATTGGGTTGATGTTCAATTGAACAAATTAGATGGTTATATGTGATATTAGAGGTATTGTTGTATTTTTGAGTTGAAAATGGTTTTTGGTGCACATTGAAACAAGTAAAATTCGTGCAGATTCTGCGACACGCAAATCGAGGTCTGAAATTTTGTAAAAACTGATTTTTGATTTGATATTGTGAAAGAGCTTATTTTCATGTTCGTTTTGGTAATTTGAACGTCCCGTAACTCCTAATAACGAAGAAGTTATGGTCGAATGAAGTTTAGAAAATTTATAAATCTCCAAACAGCAACTAGCTAAATATTTGAATCAGACCAGATTCGAAAATGGCGATTTTGAGCACTTTCGGGGCCGTTTCAGCCTTCCGGCAAAACACGAAAGTTGTTCGGATCAACGTTTTACATGAAATCTCTTTGAAGTCAAAACTGTGAAAATGGGTTCTAACGGGTCAAAACTGGAAGTCAAACTTCTGGAATTTTGTTAAAAAGTCAAACGTTCAGCAAAATTCTTGTAAGGGCAAAAAGGTCATTTTCTGTTCTGTTTCGGCTTTTCGCCAAAACTGAAAAGTTGTTCAAAATAATGTTTCGCTTTTATCATGTAAACTTCATAATTTATCGAGTTAAAAAGAATAAACTACACTATGTGCCGATATATACATAATTGTATACTTTATGTAGTATTTTTATAAAAAGTCAAAGTAAAGGTCAAACTTGTGTTTAAATTGACGTTAACACGTCGTATGGGTTAAAATAGGTAATAAACTATCGTGATTAATATTTTCGAGAAATGTAAATATTCCGAGACTGTTGGTCGATATAAATGGAAAGACTAAAAATAGTAATTTTTACTAAGTGTCAAATGTAATTTATAAAAAGGTGATAAATGACTAAGTCATTTACTTGATAATTATTGAGTATAAAATACTTAAGTGATGAAAATATGAATTGGTAATAAACTTCCTAAAAATGGTGATTGTCCGAGATTTGTAACTTTACAAAAATAAAAGTTTCTAAAATGAAGTTCTTAAATGAAATGTTCGTAACTTAATTACGTGGGGTATTTGGGGATTTAGTCACGCAAGTAGGTTCTCATCACATGTATATAATCAGTATATATATATATATATATATATATATATATATATATATATATATATATATATATATATATATATATATATATATATATATATATATGATTTCGTCATGACGATGTACGCATCGTCCAACGTAGTTTTCGACTTCGTAACTTAGCGACTATATTTTAGGTCGTGATCGTGTACTTGGATTTCGCGTTAAGTTTTATTGGTTGATCCTCGACTTTGATCAAGGTGAGTTCATAGCCTCGCTTTTACTTACTTCAATTGTTTTATAAACCTCGCGAGGGGGATACATGCTAGTTTTTACAAACCGAATACAAGTATTAATTTTTGGTATGCTTGACCTGATTACAAGATTATAGACATTGAGTATATTTCTTGCCAATTAAGTCCCCATCATGAACCGTTAATTTCGTTGGAAACGCTAGTATTATGAATATGCATATTGGGCATTGACCAGCCTGGCCGAGTGAGTAGCGCTCACCTTTTAACGGTCACATAATATTGAGAGGTTGAGGTAAATGGCAAATATTACCCTGCCGGGGCAATTATTAAATCTTGGTTAAGGTTCGGTTTCATGAGCTCAATACTATAAATCTTATTTCCCGACTTGTATTTGTTACATGTCAACTTAAATTATGGGCGTATAACAACGTAGCCCATCGTATTTTAAACTGGATTATCTTGTATTCAAATGATTACTTATTAAACTCTGTTGATTCACTCAACCTTTGTGTTGACTTTTTAGCATGTATTTTCTCAGGTATTATTTGGCTAACTGAGCATTGGGAGCAATCGGAGTCGCGTGGATATCAAATATTGGAAGACTTGTTTTCTACACATTCGATAAATTTTTATCTTTAAAATATACATATGTGTCATGTTTTAATTCTTGTAACTTAATTTTTAAATAGAAATTGTTGGGACCTTTGTACTCTGATTTATCAAATCGAATGTGACATTTTATTAAACGTCTCTTTTGAGGTCGTTTTATGTAACTTGGTTTTATGAACTATGAAGTGACACCCAAATTGGTATTCCGCTGCGTTGTAAATTTTGGGGGTGTTATAAGATGTGACTGAGATAATTAGGAAGTTCAAGTTTACTGATGCAAAACCTTCAAATACCCCTGCTGACAAGACTACTCATCTATTGTTGAAGAATGCTAGTGGTGCTAATGTTGATGTGCATACTTACAGGTCTATGATTGGTTCCTTGATGTATCTTACTTCATCAAGGCCAGACATTATGTGTGCTGTATGTGCTTGTGCAAGATTTCAAGTGACTCCAAAGACATCACATATGATAGCAGTGGAAAAGATTTTTAGGTACTTGAAGACATGTCCTAATCTAGGATTATGGTATCCAAGATAATCCCCTATGGAATTGATCACATACTCAGATAGTGACTATGCTGGTGCAAGTTTGGATAGAAGGTCAACCACAGGTGGATGTCAATTTCTTGGATGTAGATTGGTGTCATGGCAGTGCAAGAAGCAAACTATGGTTGCTACTTCAACCACTAAAGCAGAATATGTAGCAGCTGCTAGTTGTTGTACTCAGATCTTATGGCTTCAGAATCAATTATTGGATTATGGGTACAATTTCATGAACACCATTATCTATATAGACAATAGTAGTACCATATGCATTATTAAAAATCCTGTGCAACACACTAAAACTAAACATATTGAATTAGACATCATTTTATTAGAGATTGTTTTGAGAAAAAGCTTATTAATGTTGTCAAAATCCATACTGATGACAATTATGCCGATTTATTAACAAAAGGGCTTGATGTGGGTAGGTTTCAATACTTGGTAATAGGTATTGGAATGCTAAATCCATAAATCTTTGATGTCTAATACTTTTCAGTGTTGCAGGATAGTTTTTAGATACTAGTATTGTTTGTGTATGTGTGTATGGTTTTCTACTAACTTGTAGGCAGAGACATTTTAAAGCACAGTGGAAAAAGTCATACAACAGTGGAAAGATTGGTGATAAAAGGAAAAAGAAAAAGTACTTTTATTGATGCATAAAGAAAGTACATAACAACCATCAAGAAAACATTGTTACCAGAACAGAAAAACATCACATAACAAATCCAACAACCTACCATCTACTCCATAGGCTTATTTCCATTTCCTTCATCATCATGCTTGCCTTTGGAAGCTTTCTTTCTCTTGTCATCAAAAGAAAGTTGCTTCCTTGGACAAGCAAGTCCCAGAACTTGCTTGGGAGGCCTTGGTGCTTGTGCAGGCTTCTCAACAGTAGGCCACTTCATGTTGCTTATGGCAGACCTTAATACTGTGGTGAGGGCCTTTGGAAGTTCTTCGGAAAGATTGAAGGTTAGATCATCATCATCAGAGGAAGAACTGGAATAGAACTCCAAGGATGGAGCAGGAGAAGCTTCAGTGTTTTTGGATTTCATGATGGATGATGTGGATGTGGTAGCACTTGGAGGAAAGTAATCACTCCACCCTATAGAAAGTTCCTCTGAGTTTGTGCAATAGTTGATCTCTTCATCAGATGAATCATCTGAGGATATGTAGACAGTTGGGAACCAGCTCATTGTGTTGGTAAAGGGTTTATGTTATTGAAGATGTTTGTTGATGAAAGATAAAGGTTTTTGAGCCCCTTTTTATAAGCAAAGTCAAGGTCGAATTCTAATTAATGAAGAATATTTACTCTTACCTGTTTTGGTAGGTTGGAGGAGTAAATTTGGTTATTATTGGGTTAACTTTTGGAAGATATTTTTGTGACTAGTAACTTGGTTAAAAAGTTACTTTGGGTTAAATTTTTATGGGTTAAGTTGAGTGTTTCTTTGTTCTGCAGCATACAACCCATCTTATTGGAGTCATTGGAGTTATAAGGTGTGTGTCATAGACACACAACAAATGGTTATTGATTCACCATGTCTAATCCACATAAGAATCAACTAGTCCAGAGCAAATGGTTCCTGGTAAAGACTTACCAAATCCGTTTATGGTTGATAGTTTACCAAAAAGTATATGGTTATCAACTCACCATACTCCAAGTGATCAAGAGTTGGCTAGTCCATAGCAAATGGCTCATGGTAAAGACACATCAAATCCGTTGATAGCCGGTAGTTTGCTAAAAACTATGATAAGAGCAGCTAATTTTCATGTTTTACTTACCACTGCTCTTTGATATGTTGTGAAAGTTTTACCACTGCTAGTTCATTAGTTACCACTGCAAGAGTAATTTTTCCACTGATGAACTAGCCGTTACAACTGTTGTGTCAGTAATCTATTCTTTACTAGCCGTTGTAAATATAATTGTCTTTCCTTATTAATAGGGTAAATCTTTTGTGAATTATCTTCTTACCTATTATAATTTATTCTTTTTCAAAGATAATTCTTTCTTAAGATAATTCACATTACACAACCTCCTCAAACCCTATTAGTATAAATTGATCATCATACGGCTTGATTTTTATCTTGATTACTAACACTTTTATTCTCTTTTCACAAATATCATGGCGATTCTAAAATTTATCGAGGAGCACAACCAAGTGGCCTATCTCCAAAAGTCAAACGAGAAGAGTGGCCCTGTTTTTCATCAGATTGTGGATTTTCTAAATACAACTCATATAAGGTATGCCTTAACTATTAATCCCACAATCTATGTCTCTCATATCAAACAGTTCTTCAACACTGTGGAGTCCATAACTCTTGAACAGGGAGACACACATGAATTTGTGGAAGCTCTAAGAGCCACAGTGGATGGGGTAACCATTGATGTTACTGAGTCATCCTTGAGGAGAATTCTCCAATTGGATGATCTCAATGGTATCATCACATTACCCAATTCAGATATCTTTGAAAATATTGCTTTAATGGGGTATGATACATCTGAACAAAAAGTAACTTTCAGAAAAGGATGTTTTTGTCCCCATTGGAGATTTTTCATTCACACTCTTTTACATTGCCTAAGTCATAAGATAACATCTTATGAACAATTTGCATCAACCATGGCTTATCCTTTGGTTTGTTTGGCAACTGATAGGACTTTCAATTTTTCAAAGTTTATCTTCAATAATATGATTGGCAATGTAAAGAGTCCATATAAATTTTTGATGTATCCAAGGTTTGTGCAAGCAGTGTTAAATGAGTTTCAACTGCAACCTCACAATAGAATTTATGAAACCTCCTGTCTTAAGCCAAAAGTTTTTCAAAACATGAGTAAGGCTTCAGATCTTTGGAATGGGGAGGTTCATCCACTTTTTCCTCAAATGCTTGCTAAAATTTCACAAGTACAGGGTGAAGATGCAACCATCCCAGTTGTATCCCATAACACACCTAATATTGTTGTTCTACCAATTCACCATACCCCTGTAGTCACTCACACTTATGGGAGAAGGAATAAACAGTCAACTTCTCTCATCTCAACATTTCATGTTGCTGAACCTTTTGGTTTAGGGACAAGCAGTGGTGGTTCAAGGCTTAATCCTAGTCCAACTAAGCAGGAGCCTGAATCAATGCCCCATGATTCACCTCTCCCAATAGGTAATACAGTTGGAAGTGTTGAAGGCAGTGTGCAACTACCTGAATTGATGGACATCTGTACAAAATTAGTCAAGCAGGTTCATGGTCTTGAGAAAGATCTAGCACAGACCAAAGTACAACATGCCACAGAGCTGAATCAACTGAAGGCAGATATTCAAAGATTGCAGAATGAAGTTGAGAGTCTCAAGAAGAAAAGATCTGCCAAAGTTGTGTTCTCTTCATCATCTTCACCTCAGGATGAGTTTTCTGCAGGTTCTAGTAAAGATTTGGGAGATTCTTCCAAACAGGGGAGGAAATCAGATGCAGAGTTTAAGGGGAGGAAGTTAGACTTTGGGGAAAATTATGATATGGATGCTGATGCTAATTTTAATTTTGATGATACAGTTTGAACTGCTCAACCAATTTCCACTGATGCAGAACAAGTTCCCACTATTCAAAATATTTCCACTGCAAGTGAAAACATTCCCAATGATAGCCAAAATGTTACCACTGCAGAGGAAGAAGCTGCCAGAATAAGAACAGTCAAAGGAAAAGCAATTGTGACTGGTTCAGAACAAGTGCAAACAACAAAGATTTCTAAGAAAGATCAATCTCAGATTGATTTTGATGCAAGATTGGCTGAGCAATTAGCTGCAGCAGAGAATGAAAATAAAAGAAAGCTAGAGGAAGATGAAGTTGCTAGTTTTATCGAAGCAAAGAGGTTGGATAAACTTGAAGCAGTAATGGCTGAACCACTTTCAGTTGTTCCACCAACTGTCATACATGAGAAACCTCCAATGTTTACTTGTGTCCCTACAGAGGAAGAGATTGACTACATGATTAACAATGATCCTATTATCAGAAAGAAGGCTATTGAACTTATTGCAAATACAACCTTGAATGAAGAACAAAGGTCTGCTCAACTAAAAGATTTTATTCAAATGAAGAATCAGCAGGCTCTTGATGATATCACTGGGGATGTAAGAAAAGGTCAAAAGAAGCCAAGGAAACTTACAAAGGCACAGATCATTGGTGAGATGAAGACTTTTTGCTGTCATGTTGGCAATATGAAGATGGCTCAATTCAAAGGAATGTCACATGATCAAATTGAAGGTATTTACTATAGGATTAAAAGACAAGATAGTAATTTCATTCCTATGGATCAAGAACCTGTAGTGATGAAGACAAAAAGGTCAGGAATGAGTCTTGGATCAAAAGATGCAAAGAAATTGAGGACTCAGAAATCATCTCAAGCAGAAGAGGGTCCTAGCAAGTTGACATAAGAGCAAGTTACAAACATGATGTTTATAGAGACTGATGTACTTAATATTGAACCTCTACAAACAAAATATCCAGTAGTTGGTTGGGAGATCTATTCTGATGATGTTGGAGTTGCTTGGAAGATCATCAGAACTGGAAGTGTCACAAGTATTTGTAGAGATTTTGAAGACATTGTTAGATCTTTTGATAGAGAAGACTTGGATACTTTGTGGAGAATTGTTCAAGATCAGTTTAAGAAGGATGAACTTGTTGATGTCAAGGCTAAGGAGTTATGGGTTCACTTCAGAAGACTATATGAACCTGACCCAAGTGACAGATATTGGAGATTTGAAGCTCACAACATGAATACTTTGTGGAAGTTTTATGACTCAAGTGCTGTACATCATCTTTCTACTCAAGATGGAGTTGATGTGTTTATGCTTGCAGAGAAAGAATATCCATTAAGAGTTGGAGTATTGACTGTGATGATGTCAGTGAAGCTTAGATGTTGGGAAAGAAGTGAAGTCATAGAAGATTTTCTGCAAAGGATTTATGATCAAAGTGTGAGAGCTGATAAAGAGTTAAGAAAAAGAAGATAAGTGTTTGGAAGAATTTCTATATCCTCATGTTTGGTGATTACTTGAAGAAACTTATTGATTTACTTATTAATCATAAGTTTAGGGGAGGATTGTTGGGAATTATACTAACAGTTACCACGGCTAGTAAAGACATTACAACTGCTGAAGAATGTACTTGCAGTGGAAACTCATTACCACTGCAAGAACATATATTACCACTGCTGTTTAGATAACTATTATGAAACGTGTTTAGATAAATATAGAATAGATCTTGTGTATATCTTATTCTATTAGCATTATACTTATCTTGTAGAAGAGGACTCCTTGTGCTATAAAAGGAGATCCTAGGTTAAAGGTTAGATATACGTTTTCTAAAGCTTCAAGGTGTAACCCTAGTGATACAAAGATCACTCGTATTATTATCATTAATAATATTGGAGCTAACGGTTTGTTACATTTATTGTTCTCATTCATAAACAACTATTTCATTCACAATCAAACTTCTAAGTGTTACTAAGTAAATTCCGCATACTTAGTGATATAACTCAAAGTATCAATCTAACACAGTTCAAGGTGTTTAGATTCATCAATCTCCTTCCGAGTATATGTTGCACTTTACTATTGTATTCAAAATTACTTGGATTATGTCATTCACATATAAAAAACAAGAAGCCGAAGGAACTTCGCCACCGTTATTGTTAAGAAAATTCGGTGCCCAATGGTGAAGACAAGTAAATGAAGAACATGCAGATATTAAAGCAGTCACAACATATTATAACAGTGTAGTCAAGAAGTCACCAAGTTCATCTATACCAAAAGCTCCTATAACAGACGAAGACACTATAAAAAGAATTCAAGCATGCACATCTAAAGAAGAGATACAAATAATTTTAATTGAAATTAAAAGGTCTCCCTCCTCAAGTGAAGAACTAATTCAAGATTCTCAAGATCCATATGATGACGAACTTTAAGTTTTAAGGTCTATAAAGAATTCATGTTTATATTTAAAAATGTAAGTCTATAATAAAGAGTATATGTAAAATAAAAGAGTCTATAGTCTATATTAAAAGAGATAAAACAAAGAACTTTTGAGAAGATAAGGGAAATCTCAAGGAAGATTATTAAAGAAAACGAGACAAGACGGCACTCAAGAGCTTTATGCAAGAATATTGAAGAAGACAAAAACTTTATAAAAAGAATCAGATACAAAAGAAAGAAGAGAATTATTGAAGAATTGCAAATGTTGGTCATGTACAGAAAAGTTACCGAAGAATTTAGCTATAAAAGGAAGCATACATTCAGAGTTGAAGGCACTTCATTTTTATGAAGAAAACAAAATCTCTTATATTATCCACTACTCAATGTTCAAAGTCTTTAGAATTTCAAATTTTATATCTCCTATACCTATAGTCCATTCTGAATCAAGTATATCTGATAATCCCTGTATAAATTTAGAGTTTATAATTAAAGGTATTTTGTATTAATCCCCTTTTCAATTTAATGTTTATTTCATTTACATTGCTTTATATATAGTCGATCATCTTCGTTATTTAATTAAAATGTGGCTATTATTAAAATAAACATGTTTGTAATTATATTACCGTATGTTTAATATCACATACGTTTATTATCATAATATCGTATGTATAATATTATAATAAAAGAATCTTACGATTATTAATATATTATGTTTACTGACGATCATAAAAGCAATATGGTGTATATATATATATATATATATATATATATATATATATATATATATATATATATTTATGACCAAGAAACACGTTCCGGAGGTCGCGGTTGATGGAAATACATCATGGTTCTAAAGAGAGAAAGTAGAGAGAGAAAGATGGAGAAAAGGGTTTATATTAAAAAGGAATAAATGAAACAACACACACACTTTCCCACACCCCTCATGGAGAGTCATGAGGGGTATCTATAGGCTCATTACATCACATGTTTGCCTATATTAAAATAATAGTCCCTAAAGTACTATTTGTATGATATCTAGTCCATTTCTTTATGTGTGACGTTATCTTTTATAAAATAGCAAGGCTAACAATCTCCCTCCAAGATATCGTCACACATGAATAGATACAATGAGACCTATAAACACATAAACATGTAAATTACAACAATAGTAAACTATGTTGACGTTGTTGAAGCGCAGAGTCTCTGTAGTCTAGATACTGAGGCAGTCTTGAAGTTCTCTCTTCCGACGATCTCGGCGTATGATCTTTGACACTGACGGCAAAGGTCTTTGTAGTTCTGAACTTCAACTGTAATGGTCTAGTTAGGTTATTACTCCCTCCTAACTAGTGAGCCTTTATTCTTTTTCTTCTGCTCCCTCCTGAACTGACAACTCTCTTCTCATCTCACAGCGATAAGGTAGATACTAATGATTTTGCACCATGGTTGTCGTTCTGGGAGCATCATAGCATAACTCACATAGTATTGCACAGAAGGTTGGTAATACGCTTCGATGTACACATCATTAGTACTTCTTCGGTTCTAGTGTAAGCACAATTCCCACGATCAACCAACGTACTAGAGATGAAACACTACTTCTTTTGGCATGTTCTTCTCCCTCCTGATGGTTGCGATGTATCGAAATCATCATACTATTGTGTGTACATGCCAAAATTACCCGTACTTTACACTTCTGATGCAGTATAGATAGACCATGAAAGCATAATTTGTGAGAATATGCTGATAGGATGTAACACCCCCAAAATACCGCAGCGGAAGACTGTGTCACTGGGGTGCTATTTCATAATACAAAGTACAAGTTATAGAAACGAACTCTAAATGAGACGTTTTGAAAAGTTACCATTCGATTAATGAATTCAAAGTTACAAACATGAGATTCCAAAGTATGATACATAAATGTATACAAAGTTTTGAATGGTAAATGATAAAAGCGTAAGTCTTCAGAATATGCAGCTTGACTCTAAGTTCCACGCACTAGCTATCGCCTTACTAACCTGAGATAAACATGCTAAAGTGTCAACACAATGGTTGGTGAGTTCATAGAGTTTGTCTTAAAACAGTTGAAAAGCCTTAAAAGAATGTTCACACAGCAAAGGCATCGTGAATCCACTCAGTTACAAGTCCCGCCATAAGAGACTTGTAACCTGTGTGTTCACAACCAACTGCTAACATATAGTATAATAAAGACATGTATAAGTTCATCAAGACAATTAAGCAATTAGTAGTGAGTCTCTACTTCATCTCCGAAGACCTCACTTTGGGAGCCAATTCCCGAGGACAACTGGGAGCCACTTCCCAAAGAAAACTGGGAGCCACTTCCCAAAGATATAAGTTTACTGGGAGCCACTTCCCAAAGATAAAAGACAGTCATGTATGTATGAAATCAAGTATAATGCCATCAAGTATAAGACAATCAAGTATAAAACTATCAAGTATAAATGTTTTGAGTATTTGTACAAGTAAGCAAGTAGTTGAGCAAGTATCCCCCCCAAGAGTTAAAACAAGTACGAAAAGAGTAGGGGCTATGACTCACCTTAAGCTTATGTAATGAGAAATGAAAGTGGTAGTCGAATCGCGAAAGTCTCTAAGAGCAGCCTATAATAGAACGTTGTGACTTAGGTTTGGAGTAACGTCTAAGAATACGAAGAATTGCCTATATATGTCTTGCATAATGTTCATGATGTAGTACTTTAGTATAATGTGTAAGTCTTTGAATATAAATGGTTTATGAAACATGTATAGGTTGTACATCTCTTACTACCGTTCAGGCCGACATAATTCAGAAGTCATGGAGTAAACGTTCGAGGAGCCAGGACACTTTAATTCGTAAATCCACAACTCGTCTCGACGGCATACTTAATGAACTCCTCACATGAGGCTCCCTACTATTGTAGTATTTGATAACATATATATAAGTTTTGATCTTTAAAAGTTATATGGTCTTTAGCCGTGGCTTTGCCGTGACCTTGGTCATTGTTACCATGGTCTTGAGACTCAACCTTGGCTTTAGCCATGGTTGTGGTCTTGGCTTTAGGTCATTAGACCTCTTGGTCTTAGTAAAACATAACTATTATATAGTTACTTTGGTCTAAAAATGGGCTGTTAAGAATTTGAAGAAAATTATCACTCAGAAAGCGTTTTCAGGGCTCGAGCTTCTTTGTTCCAGAACGAAAACGTCGTTCCGGACAACTTTCGTGTTTTAACTTTTTGATGAATCGGACCAGAAGTGGGACTTTCAAAATCAAAATTTTATCAGAATGCTATTTAGGCAGTTTTGTCGTTTTGGTTTCGCTAACTTCAAATGGTCATAACTTTTGAATCGTGTACTCGTTTTGGGTGATTCAAATTGCTATGTTTTCCTTGTTAAGTCCTCTTTAACAGTAAGTAAGTGTCAAATATCAAAGTTATACTATTGTGGTCGTGGTTTTCCATAAAAATCACTAGTTTGCTTGTTTGCTTGTCATAAGTTAACATATGTATACCAATACTCGTTTTATCCATTTTTAAACATCATGAACACAATAACAAGAAGATATATAGCATGAAAAGAACACAAGAGCATGAAAATGATATTGAGCAAGAAAGTGTATAAGGGTTTCTTACAACTTTTTGGCTTTCACTTAAGAAAGGAAGTCAAATATGAACTAGGACACTAAACCTATGCTTGTAAACCCTTCACCATAACTCTTGTAACCCTTGATAGCCTTGATCTAACCCTTGTGAAAACCATTTAACTTCAGCCCTAGTAACCTTGTGTAGCTCCTAATTCAACCATGGAATCACCAAACAAACTTAAGAACTAGGTAGAGAATACTAAGACCTTGAACTTTGTAGTGTAACTTGTATATTGAAGATCAAAGGATCATGGTGCTATGATATAAGGGTGTGGCGTTTTTGTGGTGAAGAAAGGAAGCAAATGAACTTGCTATTTATACTAGAAATGAGGAGGTTAGGAAGGTGGCTAGGAAAGTTACATAACTTGGTGACAAAGTTGTAAATAAATATGATCCAATGGCTAAAGTCATGAGATGATGCCACAAGTGTGAATGCCCCCCCCCCTAGTGGCGGTTCAAGAACTTGGAGAACAAGGTGTGGACTTTTGATGGTATTATCCTAAGTATGTAGCTAGTTTTGACTCCGTAAATCGCTAACCGTAAATGATTAAGCCTCAAAATGTAAAACCGGGTATCGTAAAAATATGAATCTTATAAATATGCTAGAACTTATCAATATACTCCATAATAAAATATAAAATGAGTGGTAGGTTCTATCGGGTGCTAAAACCCTGCTAAAAACTGGAAACACGGGTCTAAAACGCGTAATTCGCGTAAAACGCTGAACTGAAAAACGAAAAATTCCAAAACTTTTGGAATTGTCCTAAAATGATAGAAAATCATATTTCTATTGTTTATAATGTTTTATGGACATATCGGGATGCTAGAATGACGTTTAAACCTAAAAGCAAATCTCGGACATGGCTTTGTGATTTTTGCAGAAATGATCCGACGAGCGTCAAACTCTCGGATTATCGTTAAAATAGTTTAACTTACGAGAATATGAAATAAAAATTTCTGAGATGAATAGTGAAAAGTGAATAGTAAAAAGTGAATAGTGAAATTTTCGGGAATAAAAGTTAACCTGAAATTGCGAATTGTTACATAGGATATGACTCTCTTTATTCTACAATCTCTTCTCTTCTCTTCAACCTTTAAGTGACCTCTTCAAATTCCAATCAGCTAGTGAATGACCACTGTATGGAGAGAACCCAATATAACCAATCTGAGAATGAAATAATCATCCCGTAGATATGTTACTTAATCTTGTACTATGGTGTGACTAAGAACGGTGTAGAGAGTTCGTACACCATCGAATCTCTGAGTACTCTATACTCTTCAACCAACCAACCATCAAGTATAAGACGTACATCACCTCTTGATTATCTACAACTTCGTGTGACACAGAGTACTACAATGTAACTCCTTAAAGTGATAGCTATAACCCGTGAGCACTACAATAACTCCTTACATCGGGAACTCGAAAAAGTTTTTCAAACTCGGTAAGAATTTTTCGAACTCGCTTAAAAACGTAATTTTTCCAAGAAAAAACACCAAAAAACACGATTTTTCACCCAAAAACACCACGATTCGCCACCGGTTAGCTCTGATACCACTTGTTATGACCAAGAAACACGTTCCGGAGGTCACGGTTGATGGAAATACATCTTGGTTCTAGAGAGAGAAAGTAGAGAGAGAAAGATGGAGAAAAGGGTTTATATTAAAAAGGAATAAATGAAACAACACACACACTTTCCCACACCCATCATGGAGAGTCATGAGGGGTATTTATAGGCTCATTACATCACATGTTTGCCTATATTACAATAATAGTCCCTAAAGTACTATTTGTATGATATCTAGTCCATTTCTTTATGTGTGACGTTATCTTTTATAAAATAGCAAGGCTAACACACACACACACACACACACACACACACACACACACACACATATATATATATATATATATATATATATATATACACACACACACACACATATACATATATTACATACAAGCTTTCGAAGCCCGCCCGATGGGCGGGTATGACTTATAAATATCGTTGACATATTTTACTATAGCAAAAGAAGGCGGGTAGAAAATGAAGTGTCCAATGAATAAATTAAGTAACGGTTAATGAAATACGAACAACGTAAAATATTTATACAGTAAATAAAGAACAAAAAGAAATAAATGGCAATCCGATAAGAATAAATAAAACTTAATATATTATCTACAATTACAAAAGTATACGCTTTTAGTTTAAATACATGCCTAGAAAGAAAATGTTATTTACTAGTTACTGACCTGTTTAACCCGTTAAAGACCAATATGATATTTAACCTTTTACGCTAATTTTATTACACATACATGTTTAACCCATTCCTGATTAAGAATAGAAAACGTTATATGCAACTCACTAACCATCTATCCGAAGTTAGGAAGCGTGCCTTTCCATTTGGTATTGCATTTGCACGCTCCACATATGTTGCATTAGTTTTGTTTTAAATTCATAACACACATAAACTTTGTTTGCAACAATTAAAATATTATTAAAGTTTTGACATACCATTGTTTGAAAAAGTGTCTTCGCAGCATAACGGAATATTGTATCTACTAAAATTATAAACTTGGTACATTATGAAACATGCCAAACCAGTTGAGCGGGTTGCAGTGATGTAACACCCCCAAAATACCGCAGCGGAAGACTGTGTCATTGGGGTGCTACTTCATAATACAAAGTACAAGTTATAGAAAACGAACTCTAAATGAGACGTTTTGAAAAGTTACCATTCGATTAATGAATTCAAAGTTACAAACATGAGATTCCAAAGTATGATACATAAATGTATACAAGTGTTTTGAATGGTAAATGATAAAAGCGTAAGTCTTCAGAATATGCAGCTTGACTCTAAGTTCCACGCACTAGCTATCGCCTTACTAACCTGAGATAAACATGCTAAAGTGTCAACACAATGGTTGGTGAGTTCATAGAGTTTGTCTTAAAACAGTTGAAAAAGCCTTAAAGAATGATCACACAGCAAAGGCATCGTGAATCCACTCAGTTACAAGTCCCGCCATAAGAGACTTGTAACCTGTGTGTTCACAACCCACTGCTAACATATATAGTATGAATAAGACATGTATAAGTTCATCAAGACAATTTAAGCAATTAGAAGTGAGTCTCTACTTCATCTCCGAAGACCTCACTTTTATGATGTATCCAACATTCGCAAATGTTAGGATGTATCAAAGACAACTGGGAGTCAATTCCCAAAGACAACTGGGAGCCACTTCCCAAAGACAACTGGGAGTCAATTCCCAAAGACAACTACTAGTCAATAAATAGAATAACGCAATTAAGTATAACGCAGTCATGTATGTAAGCAATCAAGTATAACACAGTCAAGTATAGACGTTTTGAGTATTTGTACAAGTAAACAAGTAGTTGAGCATGTATCCCCCCCAATAGTTAAAACAAGTACGAAAAGAGTAGGGGCTATGACTCACCTTAAGTCTATGTAGTGAGTAATGAAAATGGTAGCCGAATCGCGAAAGTCTCTAAGAGCAGCCTATAATAGAACGTTGCGACTTAGGTTTGGAGTAACGTCTAAGAATACGACGAATTGCCAATATATGTCTTGCATAATGTTCATGATGTAGTACTTAGTATATAGTGTAAGTCGTTGACTATAAGTGGTCTATGAAACATGTATAAGTTGTATATCTCTTACTACCGTTCGGGCCGACATAATTCAGAAGTCATGGAGTAAACGTTCGAGGAGCCAGGACACTTTAACTCGTAAATCCACAACTCATCTCGACGGCTTACTTAATGAACTCCTCACATGGGGCTCCCTACTATTGTAGTACTTGATAACATATATATAAGTTTTGATCCTTAAAAGTTATATGGTCTTTAGCCGTGGCTTTGCCGTGACCTTGGTCATTGTTACCATGATCTTGAGACTCAACCTTGGCTTTAGCCATGGTTGTGGTCTCGGCTTTAGGTCATTAGACCTCTTGGTCTCATCTAATTATAATGATTATATAGTAACTTTGGTCTAAAAATGGGCTGTTAAGAATTTGAAGAAATTTATCACTCAGAAAGCGTTTTCAGGGCTCGAGCTTCTTTGTTCTTGAACGAAAACGTCGTTCCGGACAACTTTCGTATTTTAACTTTTTGATGAATCGGACCAGAAGTGGGACTTTCAAAATCACAGAATGCAAAACAGTAGGGAATAGGCAGTTTCGGCGTTTTGGTTTCGCTAACTTCAAATGGTCATAACTTTTGACTCGTGTACTCGTTTTGGGTGATTCAAATTGCTATGTTTTCCTTTTGAAGTCCTTTATAACATTAAGTAAGTGTCAAATATCATAGTTGTACTATTTTGGTCGTGGTTCTCCATAAAAATCACTAGTTTGCTTGTTTACTTGTCATAAGTTAACATATGTATACCAATACTTGTTTTATCCATTTTTAAACATCATGAACACAATAACAAGAACATATATAGCATGAAAGGAACACAAAGAGCATGAAAATGATAATTAAGCAAGGAGTATGTTAGGGTTTGCTTACAACTTTTGGCTTTCTAAAGGAAAGGTAAGTAACTAGTAAGGTACGGACTTTGATTGACTTAAGCTTCACTCTTTGCAATCTATGATAAACCGAGGTCATTTGAAGATTATAACGATGCCTTCTCGAAGTCCAAAGCTATTTGAAGATTATAACGACGTCTTTTTGGAGACTTTAAAGTTATAACAACTTTTCTTAGAAAATTTCCAAGATTGAAGATCAAACACTAGTTTTCTTTCAAAAACTAGTTAACTTTCTTACAAAATATAAGAAAAGTGCCTTAGGTTTTAGGACTTGAAGGTTATAAGAAGGTGTGGTGCAAGTTTTCTATGTGTTTTAGCTTGGTATTTATAGGGTAGGAAAAATAGTTAACCATATATTGGGTTAGAATTTAACCATGGTTAGTTTAGACACTTGTAAACATCCTAGAGATCAATGGTCAAGATCAAGCCACAAAATGGTGACTCCTACCCCCCTAAGTCGGTTTATACATGATAAGGGTGACTAGATGAGTAGTCATGGTCTTTGGATGATAATATCCTAAGTATGTAGCTAGTTTTGACTCCGTAAATTGCTAACCGTAAGTTTTTAGGCCACGAAACGTAAAACCGGGTATCCTAAAAATATGAAACTTATAAATATGGTTAAACATGTCAATATAGTCCATAATAAAATATAAAATGAGTGGTAAGTTCTATCGGGTGCGAAAACCCTGCTAAAAACTGGAAACACGGGTCTAAAACGCGCAATTCGCGTAAAACGCTGAACTGAAAAACGTAAAATTCCGAAACTTTTGGAATTGTCCTAAAATGATAGAAAATCATATTTCTATTGTTTATAATGTTTTATGGACATATCGGGATGCTAGAAGGACGTTTAAACCTAAAAGTAAATCTCAGACACGGCTTTGTGATTTTTGCAGAAATGATCCGACGAGCGTCAAACTCTCGGATTATCGTTAAAATAGTTTAACTTACGAGAATATGAAATAAAAATTTCTGAGATGAATAGTGAAAAGTGAATAGTGAAAAGTGAATAGTAAAAAGTGAATAGTGAAATTTTCGGGAATAAAAGTTAACCTGAAATTGCGAATTGTTACAGTCTGTACCCCTTAAGGAGAACTTCGTCCCGAAGTTCAGTTGATGTTAACTACTTACGGTGTGTCTAAGAGAATTCGGGATTTCAGGATCTCTAAAATAGTGGTGTTTACTCTGATTCGTCTAAGATTCTGGTTAAGGAGTTGTATCGGCTACAATTAAGCCCACTTATTTATAACACATTACTTACATAAAGAAGCGTCCTAATTTATGTAAGTAAGGTCTCATAAACTTATGGTTCGGTGATTTACAATTTCTTTATTTAACTGAAGAGGCGTCCCAATCCATTTAAATAAGGAGATTCTAAATCATCCTACTTAAGAATTTCCGACACAAAATCCGCCTTCTGAGGCCGATAGTAAGATAATCAAGCCATCAAATCCCTAAAGCTAAGCAATAATATTATTTAACTCAAATCTTGTGTCTAATCAAACAAGAACTGTCACAAGATCAAGTTAACTAGTTAGTTATTACTGAGCTCCATGTTTTTAATGACTCGACTAATCTCTGGGGCTCCTTAAAATACTAAAGTCACATCATCTAACAGCGTGGAACTAAGCAAACCTCTAACCAAAAAGCATATGTGTATGTATTGTGTGTAAGGCAAATAAAGAGGAAGGTCCCAACGTATATAGCAGTTATAGTCTAGGCACTAAATGCAACCTAGTTCTCTATAACCAAGGCTCTGGTACCAATTTGTAACACCCCCAAAATACCGCAGCGGAAGACTGTGTCATTGGGGTGCTACTTCATAATACAAAGTACAAGTTATAGAAAACGAACTCTAAATGAGACGTTTTGAAAAGTTACCATTCGATTAATGAATTCAAAGTTACAAACATGAGATTCCAAAGTATGATACATAAATGTATACAAGTGTTTTGAATGGTAAATGATAAAAGCGTAAGTCTTCAGAATATGCAGCTTGACTCTAAGTTCCACGCACTAGCTATCGCCTTACTAACCTGAGATAAACATGCTAAAGTGTCAACACAATGGTTGGTGAGTTCATAGAGTTTGTCTTAAAACAGTTGAAAAAGCCTTAAAGAATGATCACACAGCAAAGGCATCGTGAATCCACTCAGTTACAAGTCCCGCCATAAGAGACTTGTAACCTGTGTGTTCACAACCCACTGCTAACATATATAGTATGAATAAGACATGTATAAGTTCATCAAGACAATTTAAGCAATTAGAAGTGAGTCTCTACTTCATCTCCGAAGACCTCACTTTTATGATGTATCCAACATTCGCAAATGTTAGGATGTATCAAAGACAACTGGGAGTCAATTCCCAAAGACAACTGGGAGCCACTTCCCAAAGACAACTGGGAGTCAATTCCCAAAGACAACTACTAGTCAATAAATAGAATAACGCAATTAAGTATAACGCAGTCATGTATGTAAGCAATCAAGTATAACACAGTCAAGTATAGACGTTTTGAGTATTTGTACAAGTAAACAAGTAGTTGAGCATGTATCCCCCCCAATAGTTAAAACAAGTACGAAAACAGTAGGGGCTATGACTCACCTTAAGTCTATGTAGTGAGTAATGAAAATGGTAGCCGAATCGCGAAAGTCTCTAAGAGCAGCCTATAATAGAACGTTGCGACTTAGGTTTGGAGTAACGTCTAAGAATACGACGAATTGCCAATATATGTCTTGCATAATGTTCATGATGTAGTACTTAGTATATAGTGTAAGTCGTTGACTATAAGTGGTCTATGAAACATGTATAAGTTGTATATCTCTTACTACCGTTCGGGCCGACATAATTCAGAAGTCATGGAGTAAACGTTCGAGGAGCCAGGACACTTTAACTCGTAAATCCACAACTCATCTCGACGGCTTACTTAATGAACTCCTCACATGGGGCTCCCTACTATTGTAGTACTTGATAACATATATATAAGTTTTGATCCTTAAAAGTTATATGGTCTTTAGCCGTGGCTTTGCCGTGACCTTGGTCATTGTTACCATGATCTTGAGACTCAACCTTGGCTTTAGCCATGGTTTTGGTCTCGGCTTTAGGTCATTAGACCTCTTGGTCTCATCTAATTATAATGATTATATAGTAACTTTGGTCTAAAAATGGGCTGTTAAGAATTTGAAGAAATTTATCACTCAGAAAGCGTTTTCAGGGCTCGAGCTTCTTTGTCCCTGAACGAAAACGTCGTTCCGGACAACTTTCGTATTTTAACTTTTTGCTGAATCGGACCAGAAGTGGGACTTTCAAAATCACAGAATGCAAAACAGTAGGGAATAGGCAGTTTCGGCGTTTTGGTTTCGCTAACTTCAAATGGTCATAACTTTTGACTCGTGTACTCGTTTTGGGTGATTCAAATTGCTATGTTTTCCTTTTGAAGTCCTTTATAACATTAAGTAAGTGTCAAATATCATAGTTGTACTATTTTGGTCGTGGTTCTCCATAAAAATCACTAGTTTGCTTGTTTACTTGTCATAAGTTAACATATGTATACCAATACTTGTTTTATCCATTTTTAAACATCATGAACACAATAACAAGAACATATATAGCATGAAAGGAACACAAAGAGCATGAAAATGATAATTAAGCAAGGATTATGTTAGGGTTTGCTTACAACTTTTGGCTTTCTAAAGGAAAGGTAAGTAACTAGTAAGGTACGGACTTTGATTGACTTAAGCTTCACTCTTTGCAATCTATGAGAAACCGAGGTCATTTGAAGATTATAACGATGCCTTTTTGAAGTCCAAAGCTATTTGAAGATTATAACGACGTCTTTTTGGAGACTTTAAAGTTATAACAACTTTTCTTAGAAAATTTCCAAGATTGAAGATCAAACACTAGTTTTCTTTCAAAAACTAGTTAACTTTCTTACAAAATATAAGAAAAGTGCCTTAGGTTTTAGGACTTGAAGGTTATAAGAAGGTGTGGTGCAAGTTTTCTATGTGTTTTAGCTTGGTATTTATAGGGTAGGAAAAATAGTTAACCATATATTGGGTTAGAATTTAACCATGGTTAGTTTAGACACTTGTAAACATCCTAGAGATCAATGGTCAAGATCAAGCCACAAAATGGTGACTCCTACCCCCCTAAGTCGGTTTATACATGATAAGGGTGACTAGATGAGTAGTCATGGTCTTTGGATGATAATATCCTAAGTATGTAGCTAGTTTTGACTCCGTAAATTGCTAACCGTAAGTTTTTAGGCCACGAAACGTAAAACCGGGTATCCTAAAAATATGAAACTTATAAATATGGTTAAACATGTCAATATAGTCCATAATAAAATATAAAATGAGTGGTAGGTTCTATCGGGTGCGAAAACCCTGCTAAAAACTGGAAACACGGGTCTAAAACGCGCAATTCGCGTAAAACGCTGAACTGAAAAACGTAAAATTCCGAAACTTTTGGAATTGTCCTAAAATGATAGAAAATCATATTTCTATTGTTTATAATGTTTTATGGACATATCGGGATGCTAGAAGGACGTTTAAACCTAAAAGTAAATCTCAGACACGGCTTTGTGATTTTTGCAGAAATGATCCGACGAGCGTCAAACTCTCGGATTATCGTTAAAATAGTTTAACTTACGAGAATATGAAATAAAAATTTCTGAGATGAATAGTGAAAAGTGAATAGTGAAAAGTGAATAGTAAAAAGTGAATAGTGAAATTTTCGGGAATAAAAGTTAACCTGAAATTGCGAATTGTTACAAGTGAGCCGAAGTGTAATAGTTGGTTTACTCAACTGTTTAAACTTACTATTCAAACAAATTGACTAGTAACAACTACCTTAAAATAATTGCAGTTTTTAATCATGATACATTAAATATTTAAGGAAAATAAATGATAGCAGGTCAACTCAGCCTGGTTTGAGCATTGACCCGTTTTTAATATTTGCCATTTTGATCTGTTAATCAACCCACTCAGTTTACCACTTCTAGCATGCATGTATCAAACTGATCATAAATTATAAGGATGTTCTAAAGCCTCAAACAATATATTCAACCACTAATGACAAGGCCACCCTATCCTTCAATTGTAGAGTGAACAAAAACGAACAGTGATAAAAATTCAAATGAATTAAACCATCGAGTGACCTCCTGAAGCCTAATTAGTGATGTGAGTTATGCATGTTAATTAATTAGACCATTTAATAAAATTGCTCTTGTATTCTGTAAATTATTTGAAGTTAATTACTAGGTTACTTTAACGAGGTGTTTTTTTTAGCTTTTTTATGGGGCTTATTAGGTTATATAGCCTAAAATGATCCATTGAAGTGTTTGGATGAGATTATAAGCATAGGCTTTTGAGCTTCTAAACATCTTTTTTGTGGCTTATGGGCTTATATAAGTTGTTAAGCCTTTTTTCCCACCTTTTTCATCATAAGCTATTAGCTACATATTGAGCATAAGCTTATAACCAAAATATAAGCTTAGTCAAACCACACCTTACATATAGCTGATTTTAGATTAATTTCAAGATAACCTCTTCCTAGATTAAGCAAACATTTTAAGAGACAATCAGTAATTTTAAAACACTTTATTAATTTTGATGAGATTAAGGCACAGTAGCAAGTGCACCTAAGTGCCAACCAATGTGGCTCTAAATTGAACTCGCACTAATTGGTTTATGGAAGATAAGAGGTTGATTTCTATATGTGCAAAATATCATTTCAGATAAACAAAAAGAAATTAATACCTAAGAATATAAATATTGTAAAGTTATAGAATTATTTTAAAAATTTGGTGCTTGCTTGCGGTTGAAACTTATGATGCTAGTATGTTTTCATTTCAACCGGACAACCAAATTTATTTGACCAAATTTAATATATTGGTCAATGATGAGAAGAACTTATGATGAAGAAAAATATTATCAAGAAAAATGTTTGATGAAATTGGATCTTTATTACATGCTACTATCAGATATTATATTAAATGGATTTTACCTGATGATTTACTAACCAGATCCAATTAATCAAACAAATGTCCTACAAAACACAAACATGAATATCTCACTTTTATAAGTATCTTATGAGTTGTATTCAAGTATACAATACAAAGAGACATATAGTACACGCTCATCATTTACAAACATTGGGACATCTTCCTACATATACTACAAAGTATGCAAGCAAGTAAATTTTGCAAAGATTTGACATTCAAGCAATTTACTTATAACAACATAATCAATATATCGATGTGTACCCTGATTAATTTGAAAAATAACAAAGTACCATGTCCTACTCTCATTACTGTGACGTCTATAGATACATCTCATATGTAACTGTAAACACTTTTGAACCATTTTACCTATTTTATACATAGCCTTTTTCCCCTCTCTTATGAGACCCATTTTGACCCATTATCGATAAACCACATCCTGAATTGGTTTCTTCATGTCTAAATTTTTTTAAGTGTCACCTCTGATCTTGTACAACAAATACATATATAGTGGACATACAATGATAACACAAAATGAATCAGAGTGTCACATTACTTCGTTCTTTCTCTTTTGCAGACATAAGAGATGAATCTACTCTATTTATATCGTGAATTTTCAACTTTCCATTTTTTTAATAAAATACCAAAGTTGTCCCCTCAAAGTGAAATAATCTCAAAGGGGCAGGTTGGTTGTTATCAATTTTATTACATGTGAACCCGGATTGAGACAAATTAACACATTCAAGTATTCAACCAAGTAAATGATAAGTAGCTAATTCAATAAAACCTAACAAACTTACCTGACATGTTAACATTTTGAAGGTTTCTTCCACATTCTACGTATGCTAAGGAACACAACGTTCTATGCTTGCATATGGGAAGAAAGTACCAGCTGCGCACCAGCATCTCTCTAATTTAACTTTCCACTATTCAAACATAGAATGTTAGATTATAGAAATTTAGAAATTTGGTTTTGTAGTAGAAAATAGCAACTTAACGCACTTTTTCAATTGCCCTATTCCACATCCAAACATCCCTATGGTATCTATAAAGATGATACATGAAGAAGGTATGTCTACATTTTTTTTCCAATAATAATGTCACATCTATATATTTATGAGAAAAAGTTACTCATGTTTTGATCACCTTATTGAATTAGTTGTCACTGCCGATATAGGAGATGGTGGTAAACTATTACTAGCACTCCTAGACTGAATAAAAGCTTCTTAATATGATTCTATATGAAAAGCAATGAGTTATTGGACCTAATTATAGGAATTGGACCTAATGGAACCTTAATAAGTCCTTGACTTGGGTACCCAATTCAATGAGTTCCAGATCAGCTTGTAGCAAATGAAAACAATGTCATACCTTCTTTAATTCCCTTTTAGCAATTGCCTAACTAATAAAAACTATATCAGTTCCATAATACGTCATTTACTTTAGGCATGTTTTATAGGTGCCAAAATGCCAACACTATACCTTTTTGTCCACTTTAAACTTTATATAATACTGAAACAAAATCTGAAAAAGTTTAAACATGAAGAATTAGATTATACTCCTAGCTACTTTTAAAAGCCACCCAAAGTCTATATGTTCACAACAAAATGCCTCCTAATCATTCTATTCAAAGAACTTATTTATTATTGTATCATATTATTGTATCCACTTTCTGATATTACAATTGATTACCTTGTTCAATCACTAAGCTCACTGTTAACTTCTTTAATATCATAGCTCCTATGAAGTTAATGTTAGTACCTACTGAATATCAATGTAATACCTACTTTATGATAGTGTGTCATACTCAACCACTGAATATAGCTGCAACATATCATATTATATAATAAAAATAATGTAGGAAACTTTACTCAAAGAAGAGATATTAAGATTACCCATACTCTTACAGGAACGATGGAATGTCAATATTATAAAATCTATTCCTGAAATCTCTTTATTTAAGTCCTTGCAATGCGTTTAACTTTCATTCATAACATGGAAACTGGAAAGTATGATAACAATGGGAAAATAGATATATAGTTTACATTTGCGAATCTTACTAAAATTAAGGTTAGTTACAATATTACTCACGCCTGCTATTGTCACACAAATGAACGATACATGTACCTCACATAAGATTATCTAAAAGAGATCCCAAACATGTATGAGTACATTGCTCCATCTTTGAATGTTCATCAAGGCTTGTTGGTCTCAGGAGTTCCTACGCTCGGTAAGGAAGCCGCTATCAAGGCCATTAGGGAATAGGGACTCCCAACATCCAAAATCACTCATCTCATCTTTTGCACTACTTCTGGAGCAGACATGCCTGGTCCTGACTATCAAATAACCAAGCTTCTTGGTCTCTCCCCTTCGATCAAATGCCTCAACCTTCAAGTTAAACTAATATGCACATGGAAGAACATTATACTCGAATGTAATTAAAAAGGAATTAATCAATATTTCTATAGTAAGTGAGAAGTCAAACAGGATGTATATTGGATAAGCATCCCCTAACAACCTAAAACCTTTTTTCTTTTTTCAAAACTTAATTCAAAATAACCCGTTCTAATAAATCTAATACACATGATATAGTGGTCTCTGTTTGTTTTCACTTGTTGAATTGGCTTGGGGCTCTAATTGAATATTTTGTTTCGGGTGAGTTTCTTATGTGCTCATGAATCGAGTTCTTAAATAATCTCATAACAACACTTACCTACACATAGTCAAGCATCTAGTCTTGTCAATCCAAGCCAATTCTGATATCAATCTATATCTTATGTTTCCAGCACTAAATCGAATGCTCTCTTTTCTATTCATCTGCTTATCTCCAGCACTATAATGTTGCTATTATCCCATCCATGAATATTAGTCAATGGTGAGACCTACACCTGCAAGCATAAAAGATAAGGCAACAACTTATACTACTTACACCACCTCCTGTAGATGGCAATTTACCCATTTAGATCATTGATTGATATCAGGCCAAATGGATAAAGATCAAAAGAGTTACCTATAAATTAGACGGGTTGTTACTTTTAAAAATGGAAGTTATTAAGAAAAAGTACTCCTAGTCATTTCAAACCACATCCATTTTCACATATTACCTAACCCACCCAATTTGCCAACTCGTTACCTATTTATAAAAATATTAATCAAGCTGTGGCTCTGATGAGTTTGTAAATACTCATCATTTTTGGTCAATCGAAACTGCAAAAATAGTTAAAAACACTCAGAAATGCATCAAAATACTGAAAATATCCCAACATTGTGTTTTATATGTTTCGGATGCAAAAAGATCGAAAACAGATGAAAAATGAATAAAGTTTGCATAATTGGCAATTTCAGTCCCCCAACTTACAAAATTTAACAAAATCAGTCCCTGAGCATTTGTTTTGAAAGAAAAGTCAACCCAGGACCTTTAAAAGTCAAAAGTTATCAAAAATGGTCCTTGGATAAAAAGTTTAAAGAAATTACAATTTTGGTCCCTCAACTTTGAAACTTTGGCAGATTCAGTCCCTGGGTGTTTCATTTTGGAGAATTAACAACAATGCGCTTTGTGGAATTAAAATAAGGCAAGAATGGTCCTTATTTGCAAATTTGGAAAAATGGCATGAATGGTCCCTGAAAAATCAGAAGATTACATTTTTTGTCCTTGTGTTAAATACCTACAACCAATTGGATCCTTGTATTATTTTTAATCCTAATCCAATCCAAAACACTACCAATAGCCCACAACCCCCTTAAGCCCATCACCACATACAAACTGGAGCCCAACCACAAACACAAACACAAACAAAAAACCACCCCTCCCTATTTTATCAGTTCTCTTTCATCCCTTTTACCCACCAGTATAACCCCCATATCCACTCCACCACCTGCTACACTCCACCCTTCCCCCAAGACCTCAAAAGTGTACTCCACCTTCAACTCTCCTAACCTCTCACAAACCATACCTACCACTGCCACATCACCAATCCACGCTGGCAATCCAAACCCACCTTGGCACCAAAAATGGATTTAAAGGATGAGATCACCTCAGGCTAAATTGATGGCTGGGATTTGTTGGGAAAAGCACAAGGAGTCATTTTAAGCTGTTTATACTCACTGAGAAAGCACAATTAGAAAAGGACAAAGAAAGGCCAAAGAAACCCTAGCTTCTTCCATTATAAATAGAGGTTGTAGCTACAAGTATAAGTGTAACACCCCCAAAATACCGCAGCGGAAGACTGTGTCACTGGGGTGCTACTTCATAATACAAAGTACAAGTTATAGAAAACGAACTCTAAATGAGACGTTTTGAAAAGTTACCATTCGATTACCGAATTCAAAGTTACAAACATGAGATTCCAAATTATGATACATAAATGTATACCAAATGTTTTGAATGGTAAATGATAAAAGCGTAAGTCTTCAGAATATGCAGCTTGACTCTAAGTTCCACGCACTAGCTATCGCCTTACTAACCTGAGATAAACATGCTAAAGTGTCAACACAATGGTTGGTGAGTTCATAGAGTTTTTCTTAAAACAGTTGAAAAGCCATTAAAGAATGTTCACACAGCAAAGGCATTGTGAATCCACTCAGTTGCAAGTCCCGCCCATAACAACACTTGCAACCTGTGTGTTCACAACCCACTACTAAAATATAATATAAGTAAGACATGTATAAGTTCATCAAAACAATTAAGCAATTAGTCGTGAGTCTCTACTTCATCTCCGAAGACCTCACTTGGGAGCCAATTCCCAAAGACAACTGGGAGCCAATTCCCAAAAATAACTGGGTGCCATTTCGCAAAGTATAAAAGATTACTGGGTGCCATTTCCCAAAGTATCACAAAGTCATGTATGTATGAAATCAAGTATAATGCAATTAAGTATAAGACAATCAAGTATAAATGTTTTGAGTATTTGTACAAGTAAGCAAGTAGTTGTGCATGTATCTCCCCCAAAGAGTTAAAACAAGTAAATGAGAAAAGTGGGGCTACGAACTTACCTTAAGCCTATGTAATGAGAAATAAAAGTGGTAGTTGAATCGCGAAAGTCTCTAAGAGCAGCCTATAATAGAACGTTGCGACTTAGGTTTGGAGTAACGTCTAAGAATACGAAGAATTGCCTATATATGTCTTGCATAATGTTCATGATGTAGTACTTAGTATATAGTGTAAGTCTTTGAATATAAGTGGTCTATGAAACATGTATAGTTTGTATATCTCTTACTACCGTTCGGGCCGACATAATTCAGAAGTCATGGAGTAAACGTTCGAGGAGCCAGGACACTTTAATTCGTTAATCCACAACTCATCTCGATGGTTTACTTAATGAACTCCTCACATGAGGCTCCCTACTATTGTAGTATTTGATAATATATATATAAGTTTTTATCTATAAAAGTTATATGGTCTTTAGCCGTTGCTTTGCCGTGACCTTGGTCATTGTTACCATGGTCTTGAGACTCAACCTTGGCTTTAGCCATGGTTGTGGTCTTGGCTTTAGGTCATTAGACCTCTTGGTCTCATCTAATTATAATCATTATATAGTAACTTTGGTCTAAAAATGGGCTGTTAAGAATTTGAAGAATAATATCACTCGGAAAGCGTTTTCAGGGCTCGAGCTTCTTTGATCCTGAACGAAAATGGCGTTCCGGACAACTTTCGTGTTTTAACTTTTTGATAAATTGTAACAATTCGTATTTTCGGATTACTATTCATTTTTACTATTCACTTTTACTTTTCACTTTCACTATTCATCTCAAAAAAATTTTATTTCATATTCTCGTAAGTTGAACTATTTTAACGATAATCCGAGAGTTTGACGCTCGTCGGATCATTTCTGCAAAAATCACGAAGCCGTGTTCGAGATTTACTTTTGGGTTTAAACATCGTTCCAGCATCCCGATATGTCCATAAAACACTATAAATGATAGAAATATGATTTTCTCTCATTTTACGACTATTTTATAAGTTTTGGAATTTTACGTTTTTCAGTTCAGCATTTTACGCGAATTACGCGTTTTTAAACCCAAATTTCCAGTTTTAGCAGCGTTTAAGCATCCCGATGGAACTTACCATTCATTTTATATTTTCTTATGGAGTATTTTGACAAGTTTAGTCATTCTTTCAAGTTTCATATTTTTACGATACCCGAATTTACGTTTCGCGATTTAAAACTTTACGTTTAGCGATTAACGGAACCAAAACCGACTCCGTGAACCAGATAACACCAAGCTTCTTACATACTCATCCACCATGTGCAGCCCCCCCCCCCCCCCCTCAAAATATCTAGTCAACTTGACCAAGTATTTACAAAAATGCCATTGGATGAGATATTTCATACTTAAACACCTTTAACATATTCATACTTATTTCTAAAAGTCAAAAGCTAAGGTTTTCTTCTCTTCCTATCCTCCCTAGCCACGACCCTAATAAGAAACAACACCAAGATCCATTATTTTTTCAAGATCAAAGCATAAAAGTTGTTCATTTCATCATCCTAATCAAGAATCATAACACAAAAACACAAGTAAACCAAGGTTTCTCATCATCTCACCACCTATTATTTCAAAGTGAGTATTCAAATTTATTTTCATGTTTTCATCTAATTAACATATGTATCTTATGGTATTCATGCTTAATTTCATGCACAAACTAGTTATACCACTTTTTTTTTGTATACTTTTTGAACATACAAACCCTAGATTGTGATTTAGGTGTTCCCTTGTTAAATTAACTTGATTACTAGTGATTAGGAACCCATGGCACCCTAAGAAGGTGTATGGTAGGATTAGTATAGCTTTGTGGTGTTTTGCAAGAGATTTGGTTGAAGTAGAAACTAGTTTTGGACATGAAAAATGGATTTGTAACAAGTATATAAACCTACTGTCCCACATTTGTAAATTCTGGAAAATCAGTAAACATAAAGGAAACTTTGGCAAATTTTTTAGAAAATACTTTCAAAAACGAATCCGTAGGCGAAAGAACGGATTAAAAAGAGTTTATAACGAAGGAGATATGAATTTTTCAATATTAACGACGAAAACTATTTTTCGGAAAAATACATGCTGATAGACGTTTTTCGTCGGGAAAAAAGAGACTTTAGACGTAACCCGGAGGAGCCGAGCTTTCCAAAATATATTACTACATACTAAGACGTAACCGTGGATATAAAGAACTAGTAAAACGGGCTTATAACGACAAAGATATTCACGTTTCAATATCGGCAAAAATCCTCTATAATTGGCAGTTTTTAGAAATAATAATAACACTACGTACTAAATTCTAGATTTTCTAGAAATATTAACCACGTACCCAATTTCATAACTAATGAAGTATTAGTTATTACAAGTATATTTTCATCACTACAAGGCGTTATTTCAAGGATTTCAAACCGAGGATTTTAACACAAATATTGGTACATACGATATATATATATATATATATATATATATATATATATATATATATATATATATATATATATATATATTTCAACTAGCTTTATTTTTCTAATAGCCATATTTTTCCTAAGTCTTGGAAAGTGTATTATTTTGATAACAACAAGTATTTTTCAAGTTAAGAGTGGTATAGGGAACATGTGCATGGACATTTTCAGCATCATTTCATTTCTTATATTAGACTATATCATTCATATTAGGTTGCGGTTAGAGATCGTGCCTTATTTATGTGTATCCACTTTTGTCATCATAGTTATTGCACCAGGTGAGTCATAGCCCCTACTCTTTTATACTTGTTTTAACTCTTTGGGGGAGATACATGCTACTACTTGCTTACTTGTATAAATTCACATAACATTTATACTTGGAAACATTATACTTGATTACATTATACTTGATTGCATTATACTTGATGGCGTTATACTTAAACTTGTAAGTCTCTTTGGGAAAACACATGCATTGGGTTTCGGAGATGAAGTAGAATCAATGCTATTACCTTCCTTCTGAGCAACATAAAGTCTCCTTGGATAACACATGCATTGGGTTTCGGAGATGAAGTAGAACCAATGCCACTACCTTCCTTGAGAGCAACATACTAACGTGAGGTCTTCGGAGATGAAGTGTAGACTCACGACTAATTGCTTAACTGTTATGATGAACTTATACATGTCTTACTCATTTTATATTGTAGCAGTGGGTTGTGAACACACAGGTTACAAGGCTCTTATGGCGGGACTTGTAACTGAGTGGATTTACGATGCCTTTGCTGGGAAACCTTCATACATATGCATTACATTATTTTTCAACAAACTCTATGAACTCACCAATCTCGTGTTGACACTTTAGCATGTATTTTCAGGTTTTAATCATATGGCACGCTACTGGAGGTTTTGGCAGGGCATGGCATGGTCATAGAAGACTCTGATTATTCATATGGGGACCGTTTTAAACTATTTTAAGGGCCTACTTCCGCACTACTTTTAACAATGTAAATTCAACATTTTTGATTTAACTATTTTATTCTAAATGATTCAAGTGAAAACCATTTTTGAACTTGTGTTGTAATACCAATTCAGTTACACCCCAGCTACATGTATGCTTCCGCTGGACCCGACTTTGGGGGTGTGACAGATTGGTATCAGAGCTTTGGCTATAGCGAACTAAGTGTTTTTAAAACCTAGACTATAGCTACTTTCAAGAAACTTAACCTTATAACCATCACGTGCCTGCCTGCCAAGCTGAAGCCTCATTTGTGGTTAGTTGCTGACATAGGTGATGAGATTTGTGTCTCATTATCTGATATAATATATTCATTTATTATAGTTGATTACTATAATTGTCTTTCATATAAGCATGTTCACGTATCATATATATCACAGCGTTATCTTTTTCCTTGCATAGTTTCATCATTTGACCTCGAGTTTGGTCACCTGTCTTAGTCTTTCTAAACGTCTTAGTATTTGTGAAGGACATAGTATTAGTATAACTGAGCTGAGTATTTCAAAATTCATGGAACCTCGATGGAATATAGACTGGTCATTTATATTCAACCCGGGATAGTAGGACATAGGCTGACCACCTATATCCGACTCAGAAATGAATTTTGCAACACTAAGAATAGTTATAATGATATTTTGTCTGGATTGTGTGTAAGCAATTCCAAAGTCGAGCCAATATTTCAAAAGACCTTTTTCAAGGACGTTGAATCCAGACCTTGATTTTTAGCTTGATTCTAGTGACAGTTCTTGTTTGATGAGTTGCAAAAATCAAGCTAAAAGTTAAAGTCATCACTCAAACCGATCTAGCGTAATCGCATGACAGTTCTTGTTTGATGAGTTGTGGGATTAAGCAAAAAATCAGTTACCTAAAGGATTAACCTAAAGGAGGTCTTTTGAGGGCTATGCTCAGGATTGGGAAGGTTTGCCTCATCAAGTCTGACCACGAGAACGTACCTAGTTGGACAGGAAACCCACATACATAAGCTTTGATACATTTTCTTAAACACACTTAACTGATTAACATAAACTGAACTTCGGGACGAAGTTCCCTTAAGGGGTAGAGACTGTAACAATTCGCATTTTCGAATTACTATTCATTTTTACTATTCACTTTTATTATTCACTTTCACTATTCATCTCAAAAAAATTTTATTTCATATTCTCGTAAGTTGAACTATTTTAACGATAATCCAAGAGTTTGACGCTCGTCGGATCATTTCTGCAAAAATCACGAAGCCGTGTCCGAGATTTACTTTTGGGTTTAAACATCGTTCCAGCATCCCGATATGTCCATAAAACACTATAAACGATAGAAATATGATTTTCTCTCATTTTACGACTATTTTATAAGTTTTAGAATTTTACGTTTTTCAGTTCAGCGTTTTACGCGAATTACGCGTTTTTAAAATATCCAGTTTTAGCAGCGTTTAAGCAACCCGATGGAACTTACCATTCATTTTATATTTTCTTATCGAGTATTTTGGCAAGTTTAGTCATTCTTTCAAGTTTCATATTTTTACGATACACGAATTTACGTTTCGCGATTTAAAACTTTACGTTTAGCGATTAACAGAACCAAAACCGACTCCGTGAACCAGATAACACCAAGCTTCTTACATACTCATCCACCATGTGCAGCCCCCCCCCCCCCCCCCTCAAAATATCTAGTCAACTTGACCAAGTATTTACAAAAATGCCATTGGATGAGATATTTCATACTTAAACACCTTTAACATATTCATACTTATTTCTAAAAATCAAAAGCTAAGGTTTTCTTCTCTTCCTATCCTCCCTAGCCACGACCCTAATAAGAAACAACACCAAGATCCATTATTTTTTCAAGATCAAAGCATAAAAGTTGTTCATTTCATCATCCTAATCAAGAATCATAACACAAAAACACAAGTAATCCAAGGTTTCTCATCATCTCACCACCTATTATTTCAAAGTGAGTAATCAAATTTATTTTCATATTTTCATCTAATTAACATATGTATCTTATGGTATTCATGCTTAATTTCATGCACAAACTAGTTATACCACTTTATTTTTGTATACTTTTTGAACATACAAACCCTAGATTGTGATTTAGGTGTTCCCTTGTTAAATTAACTTGATTACTAGTGATTAGGAACCATGGCACCCTAAGAAGGTGTATGGTAGGATTAGTATAGCTTTGTGGTGTTTTGCAAGAGATTTGGTTGAAGTAGAAACTAGTTTTGGACATGAAAAATGGATTTGTAACAAGTATATAAACCTACTGTCCCACTTTTGTAAATTCTGGAAAATCAGTAAACATAAAGGAAACTTTGGCAAAATTTTTAGAAAATACTTTCAAAAACGAAGCCGTAGGCGAAAGAACGGATTAAAAAGAGTTTATAACGAAGGAGATATGAATTTTTCAATATTAACGACGAAAACTATTTTTCGGAAAAATACATGCTGATGGACGTTTTTCGTCGGGAAAAAAGAGACTTTAGACTTAACCCGGAGGAGCCGAGCTTTCCAAAATATATTACTACATAATAAGACGTAACCGTGAATATAAAGAACTAGTAAAACGGGCTTATAACGACAAAGATATTCACGTTTCAATATCGGCAAAAATCCTCTATAATTGACAGTTTTTAGAAATAATAATAACACTACGTACTAAATTCTAGATTTTCTAGAAATATTAACCACGTACCCAATTTCATAACTAATGAAGTATTAGTTATTACAAGTATATTTTCATCACTACAAGGCGTTATTTCAAGGATTTCAAACCAAGGATTTTAACACAAATATTGGTACATACGATATACATATATATATTTCAACTTGCTTTATTTTTCTAATAGCCATATTTTTTCCTAAGTCTTGGAAAGTGTATTATTTTGATAACAACAAGTATTTTTCAAGTTAAGAGTGGTATAGGGAACATGTGCATGGACATTTTCAGCATCATTTCATTTCTTACATTTGACTATATCATTGATATTAGGTTGCGGTTAGAGATCGCGCCTCATTTATGTGTATCCACTTTTGTCATCATAGCTATTGCACCAGGTGAGTCATAGCCCCTACTCTTTTATACTTGTTTTAACTCTTTGGGGGAGATACATGCTACTACTTGCTTACTTGAACAAATTCACATAACATTTATACTTGGAAACATTATACTTGATTACATTATACTTGATTGCATTATACTTGATGGCGTTATACTTAAACTTGTAAGTCTCTTTGGGATAACACATGCATTAGGTTTCAGAGATGAAGTAGAATCAATGCTATTACCTTCCTTCTGAGCAACATAAAGTCTCCTTGGATAACACATGCATTGGGTTTTGGAGATGAAGTAGAACCAATGCCACTACCTTCCTTGTGAGCAACATACTAACGTGAGGTCTTCGGAGATGAAGTGTAGACTCACGACTAATTGCTTAACTGTTATGATGAACTTATACATGCCTTACTCATTTTATATTGTAGCAGTGGGTTGTGAACACACAGGTTACAAGGCTCTTATGGCGGGACTTGTAACTGAGTGGATTTACAATGCCTTTGCTGGGAAACCTTCATACATATGCATTACATTATTTTTCAACAAACTCTATGAACTCACCAACCTTGTGTTGACACTTTAGCATGTATTTTCAGGTTTTAATCATATGGCACGCTACTAGAGGTTTTGGCAGGGCATGGCATGGTCATAGAAGACTCGGATTATTCATATGGGGACCATTTTAAACTATTTTAAGGGCCTACTTCCGCACTACTTTTAACAATGAAAATTCAACATTTTTGATTTAACTATTTTATTCTAAATGATTCAAGTGAAACCATTTTTGAACTTGTATTGTAATACTAATTGAGTTACACCCCAGCTACATGTATGCTTCCGCTGGACCCGACTTTGGGGGTGTGACATGAATCGGAGCATAAGAGCCACTTTCAAAATGTCAGATTGCAAAACAGTAGGGTATTGGCAGTTTCGGCGTTTTGGTTTTGCTAACTTCTTTTGGCCGTATCTTTTGACTCGTGTACTCGTTTTAAGTGATTCAAATTGCTATGTTTTCCTTGTTAAGTCCTATTTAACAGTAAGTAAGTGTAAAATATCATAGTTGTACTATTTTGGTCATGGTTCTCCGTAAAAGTCACTAGTTTACTTGTTTAAATATCATAAGTTAACATATATATACCATAACTTGTTTTACTAGTTTTTATACATCATGAACATAATACAAAGACCATATATAGCTTGAAAGAAACATAATGAGCATGAAAATGATATTGAGCAAGAAAGTGTAATAGGATTTCTTACAACTTTTGGCTTTCTAAAGAAAGGAAGTCAAGTATGAACTAGAACACTAAACCTATGCTTGCAAACCCTTCACCACAACTTTTGAAACCCTTGCTAGCCTTGATATATACCTTGTGAAAACCAATTAACTTCAGCCCCTAATCACCTTGTGTAGCTCCTAATTCAACCATGGAATCACCAAACAAACTTAAGAACTAGGTAGAGAATACTAAGACCTTGAACTTTGTAGTGTAACTTGTAGTTTGAAGATCAAAGGATCATGGTGCTAGGAATTAATGGTGTGGCGTTTTGGTGATGAAAAGATGAAGCTATGAGCTTGCTTTTATAGCATGAATGAGGAGGTTGGAAGGCAACTAGGAAAGTTACTACACTTGGAGACCAAGTTTAACTTGGAGCCTAAGTAGTACACATGTGATGATCTAGTGAATCAATGGTCAAGATCAAGCCACACAAGTGAATCCCCCCCCCCCTATAGAGGCGGTTTCACTTAGGATAGGATGGATGACTTGTTCTTGGATGATACTAGCTAACTTAAGTAGCTAGTTTTGACTCCGGGAAATGCTAACCGTAAATGCTTAAGTCACAAAACATAAAACCGGGTATCCAAAAAATATGAAACTTATAAATATACCAGAACTTATCAATATACTCCATAATAAAATATAAAATGAGTGGTAGGTTCTATTGAGGTGCTCAAACCCTGCTAAAACTGGAAACGCAGGTCTAAAACGCGTAATACGTAAAACGTGCGAAAGTTGCGTAAAATTTAGAAAAGTAAAATGTAACTTTTCTAATAGGATACTAATGACTTAAAATGGCTTATAATGTCTAGGCTGGGCTCTGTCTAGTGTCGGTTGGTATTTAATGTCTTTAAACTTAAAACCGTAAGCCTAAAAAAATCAAGGAATGATTTATAAAATCAAGGAATGATTTTTGGTCAAAGGAGGAGGGAAAAATATGTTGCCTTATTCCAAAAATGTGAAAACTCAAATCATATTAGAAACGCGGTGCAGGTATAGACTAAGGTTACGGCTAAGTAAAAGTGCTTAAAAATGAGAATTCCTGTTTCTCACGGCCGAGGTTTGTTTGGTCATATTTTTCTTAGTCATGATTAATTCTCTAATTAATCATGAGAGTACTAAACATTTTTCTGATGCGGGGTCACTTAACGCGGTCGAGTTTCGTTGTGCGTAGAATTTTTGAATGACGTTTTACCCTAAAACGTGTAATTCCTTAATAACTTTCACGAAAATGATCTGATGAGTGTCAAACTTTTTATTTGCTATGGAATGATTTATCACTCGAGGCTATGAAATAAAAATCAAATTTCGGGAAAATTTCAGGAAAATAAATAGTAAAAGTGAATAGTAAAAATGAATAGTAAAATTTTCCGGGAATAGTAATTAACCTGAAAATGTGAATTGTTACAGTCTCTACCCTTTAAGGAGAACTTCGTCCCGAAGTTCAGTTGATGTTAAGTATTTACGGTATGTCTAAGAGAATTCGGGATCTCTAATATAGTGGTGTTTACTCTGATTCGCCTAAGGTTCTGGTTAAGGAGTTGTACCGGATGTAAATAAGCCCACTTATTTATAACTCTTATACTTACATAAAGAAGCGTCCAAATTTATGTAAGTAAGGGATCATAAACTCATGGTTCGGTGATTTACAATTTCTTTATTTAAATAAAGAGGCGTCCCAATCCAAGGAGATTGTAAATCATCCTACTTAAGAATTTCCGACACAAAATCCGCTTTCTGAGGCAGATAGTAAGATAATCAAGTTATCAAATCCCTAAAGCTAAGCAATAATATTATTTAACTCAAATCTTGTGTCTCATCAAACAAGAACTGTCAAAAGATCAAGTTAAATAATTAGTTATTACTGAGCTCCATGTTTTTAATGACTCGACTAATCTCTGGGGTTCCTTATAATACTAAAGTCATATCATCTAACAGCGTGGAACTAAACCAATAACTAACAAAAAGGATATGCGTATGTAGTGTGTGTAAGGAAAATAAAGAGGAGAGTCTTAACGTATATAGCAGTTATAGTTTAGGCACTAAATGCAACCTAGTTCTCTATAACCAAGGCTCTGGTACAAATATGTAACACCCCGAAAATACCGCGGCGGAAGACTGTGTCACTGGGGTGCTACTTCATAATACAAAGCACAAGTTATAGAAAACGAACTCTAAATGAGACGTTTTGAAAAGTTACCATTCGATTAATGAATTCAAAGTTACAAACATGAGATTCCAAAGTATGATACATAAATGTATACCAAATGTTTTGAATGGTAAATGATAAAAGCGTAAGTCTTCAGAATATGCAGCTTGACTCTAAGTTCCACGCACTAGCTATCGCCTTACTAACCTGAGATAAACATGCTAAAGTGTCAACACAATGGTTGGTGAGTTCATAGAGTTTGTCTTAAAACAGTTGAAAAGCCATTAAAGAATGTTCACACAGCAAAGGCATTGTGAATAGAGTCAGTTGCAAGTCTCGCCCATAACAACACTTGCAACTTGTGTGGTCACAACCCACTGCTAAAATATAATATAAGTAAGACATGTATAAGTTCATCAAAACAATTGAGCAATTAGTCGTGAGTCTCTACTTCATCTCCGAAGACCTCACTTGGGAGCCAATTCCCAAAGACAACTGGGAGCCAATTCCCAAAGACAACTGGGAGCCAATTCCCAAAAATAACTTGGTGCCATTTCCCAAAGTATAAAAGATTACTGGGTACCATTTCCCAAAGTATAACACAGTCATTTATGTATGAAATCAAGTATAATGCAATCAAGTATAAGACAATCAAGTATAAAACAATTAAGTATAAATGTTTTGAGTATTTGTACAAGTAAGCAAGTAGTTGTGCATGTATCTCCCCCAAAGAGTTAAAACAAGTAAATGAGAAAAGTGGGGCTACGAACTCACCTTAAGCCTATGTAATGAGAAATGAAAGTGGTAGTCGAATCGCGAAAGTCTCTAAGAGCAGCCTATAATAGAACGTTGCGACTTAGGTTTGGAGTAACGTCTAAGAATACGAAGAATTGCCTATATATGTCTTGCATAATGTTCATGATGTAGTACTTAGTATATAGTGAAAGTCTTTGAATATAAGTGGTCCACGAAACATGTATAGTTTGTATATCTCTTACTACCGTTCGGGCCGACATAATTCAGAAGTCATGGAGTAAACGTTCGAGGAGCCATGACACTTTAATTCGTAAATCCACAACTCATCTCGACGGTTTACTTTATGAACTCCTCTCATGAGGCTCCCTACTATTGTAGTATTTGATAATATATATATAAGTTTTGATCTTTAAAAGTTATATGGTCTTTAGTCGTGGCTTTGCCGTGACCTTGGTCATTGTTACCATGGTCTTGAGACTCAACCTTGGCTTTAACCATGGTTGTGGTCTTAGCTTTAGGTCATTAGACCTCTTGGTCTCATCTAATTATAATCATTATATAGTAACTTTGGTCTAAAAATGGGCTGTTAAGAATTTGAAGAAAAATATCAGTCGGAAAGCGTTCTCAGGGCTCGAGCTTCTTTGTCCCTGAACGAAAACGGCGTTCCGGACAACTTTCGTGTTTTAACTTTTTTATGAATCAGACCAGAAGGGCCACTTTCAAAATGTCAGATTGCAAAACAGTAGGGTATTGGCAGTTTCGGCGTTTTGGTTTTGCTAACTTCTTTTGGCCGTATCTTTTGTCTCGTGTACTCGTTTTAAGTGATTCAAATTGCTATGTTTTCCTTGTTAAGTCCTCTTTAATGGTAAGTAAGTGTCAAATATCATAGTTGTACTATTTTGGTCGTTGTTCTCCATAAAAGTCACTAGTTTACTTGTTTAAATATCATAAGTTAACATATATATACCATAACTTGTTTTACTAATTTTTATACATCATGAACATAATACAAAGACCATATATAGCATGAAAGAAACATAATAAGCATGAAAATGATATTGAGCAAGAAAGTGTAATAGGATTTCTTACAACTTTTGGCTTTCTAAAGAAAGGAAGTCAAGTATGAACTAGAACACTAAACCTATGCATGCAAACCCTTCACCACAACTTTTGAAACCCTTGCTAGCCTTGATATATACCTTGTGAAAACCAATTAACTTCAGCCCCTAATCACCTTGTGTAGCTCCTAATTCAACCATCGAATCACCAAACAAACTTAAGAACTAGGTAGAGAATACTAAGACCTTGAACTTTATAGTGTAACTTGTAGTTTGAAGATCAAAGGATCATGGTGCTAGGAATTAATGGTGTGGCATTTTGGTGATGAAAAGATGAAGGTATGAGCTTGCTTTTATAGCATGAATGAGGAGGTTAGGAAGGTAACTAGGAAAGTTACTACACTTGGAGACCAAGTTTAACTTGGAGCCTAAGTAGTACACATTTGATGATCTAGTGAATCAATGGTCAAGATCAAGCCACACAAGTGACTCCCCCCCCCCCTCTAGAGGCGGTTTCACTTAGGATAGGATGGATGACTTGTTCTTGGATGATACTATCTAACTTAAGTAGCTAGTTTTGACTCCGGGAAATGCTAACCGTAAATGCTTAAGTCACAAAACATAAAACCAGGTATCCTAAAAATATGAAACTTATAAATATGCTAGCACTTATCAATATACTCCATAATAAAATATAACATGAGTGGTAGGTTCTATTGGGGTGCTCAATCCCTGCTAAAACTGGAAACGCGGGTTTAAAACGCGTAATACGTAAAACGTGCGAAAGTTGCGTAAAATTTAGAAGAGTAAAATGTAACTTTTCTAATAGGATACTAATGACTTAAAATGGCTTATAATGTCTAGGCTGGGCTCTGTCTAGTGTCGGTTGGTATTTAATGTCTTTAAACTTAAAACCGTAAGCCTAAAAAAATCAAGGAATGATTTTTGGTCAAAGGAGGAGGGAAAATATGTTGCCTTATTCCAAAAATGTGAAAACTCAAATCATCTTAGAAACGTGGTGCAGGTATAGGCTAAGGTTACGGCTAAGTAAAAGTGCTTAAAAACGAGAATTCCTGTTTCTCACGGCCGAGGTTTATTTGGTCATATTTTTCTTAGTCATGATTAATTCTCTAATTAATCATGAGAGTACTAAACATTTTTCTGATGCGGGGTCACTTAACGCGGTCGAGTTTTGTTGTGCGTAGAATTTTTGAATGACGTTTTACCCTAAAACGTGTAATTCCTTAATAACTTTCACGAAAATGATATGATGAGTGTCAAACTTTTTATTTGCTATGGGAATGATTTATCACTCGAGGCCATGAAATAAAAATCAAATTTCGGGAAAATTTTAGGAAAATAAATCGTAAAAGTGAATAGTAAAAATGAATAGTAAAATTTTCCGGGAATAGTAATTAACCTAAAAATGTGAATTGTTACAGTCTCTACCCCTTAAGGAGAACTTCGTCCCGAAGTTCAGGTTATGTTAACTACTTACGGTATGTCTAAGAGAATTCGGGATCTCTAATATAGTGGTGTTTACTCTGATTCGCCTAAGGTTCTGGTTAAGGAGTTGTATCGGATGTAAATAAGCCTACTTATTTATAACTCTTTACTTACATAAAGAAGCGTCCAAATTTATGTAAGTAAGGGATCATAAACTCTTGGTTCGGTGATTTACAATTTCTTTATTTAAATAAAGAGGCGTCCCAATCCATTTAAATAAGGAGATTCTAAATCATCCTACTTAAGAATTTCCGACACAAAATCCGCTTTCTGAGGCAGATAGTAAGATAATCAAGTCATCAAATCCCTAAAGCTAAGCAATAATATTATTTAACTCAAATCTTGTGTCTCATCAAACAAGAACTGTCAAAAGATCAAGTTAAATAATTAGTTATTACTGAGCTCCATGTTTTTAATGACTCGACTAATCTCTGGGGTTCCTTATAATACTAAAGTCATATCATCTAACAGCGTGGAACTAAACCAACAACTAACAAAAAGCATATGCGTATGTAGTGTGTGTAAGGCAAATAAAGAGGAGAGTCTTAACGTATATAGCAGTTATAGTCTAGGCACTAAATGCAACCTAGTTCTCTATAACCAAGGCTCTGGTACCAATCTGTAACACCCCAGAAATACTGCGGCGGAAGACTGTGTCACTGGGGTGCTACTTCATAATACAAAGCACAAGTTATAGAAAACGAACTCTAAATGAGACGTTTTTAAAAGTTACCATTCGATTAATGAATTCAAAGTTACAAACATGAGATTCCAAAGTATGATACATAAATGTATACCAAATGTTTTGAATGGTAAATGATAAAAGCGTAAGTCTTCAGAATATGCAGCTTGACTCTAAGTTCCACGCACTAGCTATCGCCTTACTAACCTGAGATAAACATGCTAAAGTGTTAACACAATGGTCGGTGAGTTCATAGAGTTTGTCTTAAAACAGTTGAAAAGCCATTAAAGAATGTTCACACAGCAAAGGCATTGTGAATAGACTCAGTTGCAAGTCTCGCCCATAACAACACTTGCAACTTGTGTGTTCACAACCCACTGCTAAAATATAGTATAAGTAAGACATGTATAAGTTCATCAAAACAATTAAGCAATTAGTCGTGAGTCTCTACTTCATCTCCGAAGACCTCACTTGGGAGCCAATTCCCAAAGACAACTGGGAACCAATTCCCAAAGACAACAGGGAGCCAATTCCCAAAAATAACTTGGTGCCATTTTCCAAAGTATAAAAGATTACTGTGTACCATTCCCAAAGTATAACACAGTCATGTATGTATGAAATCAAGTATAATGCAATCAAGTATAAGACAATCAAGTATAAAACAATCAAGTATAAATGCTTTGAGTATTTGTATAAGTAAGCAAGTAGTTGTGCATGTATTTCCCTCAAAGAATTAAAACAAGTAAATGAGAAAAGTGGGGCTACGAACTCACCTTAAGCATATGTAATGAGAAATGAAAGTGGTAGTCAACTTGCGAAAGTCTCTAAGAGCAGCCTATAATAGAACGTTGCGACTTAGGTTTGGGGTAACGTCTAAGAATACGAAGAATTGCCTATATATGTCTTGCATAATGTTCATGATGTAGTACTTAGTGTATAGTGTAAGTCTTTGAATATAAGTGGTCCATGAAACATGTATAGTTTGTATATCTCTTACTACCGTTCGAGCCGACATAATTCAGAAGTCATGGAGTAAACGTTCGTGGAGCCAGGACACTTTAATTCGTAAATCCACAACTTATCTCGACGGTTTACTTAATGAACTCCTCACATGAGGCTCCCTACTATTGTAGTATTTGATAATGTATATATAAGTTTTGATCTTTAAAAGTTATATGGTCTTTAGCCGTGGCTTTGCCGTGACCTTGGTCATTGTTACCATGGTCTTGAGACTCAACCTTGGCTTTAGCCATGGTTGTTGTCTTGGCTTTAGGTCATTAGACCTCTTGGTCTCATCTAATTATAATCATTATATAGTAACTTTGGTCTAAAAATGGGCTGTTAAGAATTTGAAGAAAAATATCACTCGGAAAGCATTTTCAGGGCTCGAGCTTCTTTAACCCTGAACGAAAACAGCGTTCCAGACAACTTTCGTCTTTTAACTTTTTGATTAATCGGACCAGAAGGGCCACTTTCAAAATGTCAGATTGCAAAACAGTATGGTATTGGCAGTTTCGGCGTTTTGGTTTTGTTAACTTCTTTTGGCCGTATCTTTTGACTCGTGTACTCGTTTTAAGTGATTCAAATTGCTATGTTTTCCTTGTTAAGTCCTCTTTAACAGTAAGTAAGTGTCAAATATCATAGTTGTACTATTTTGGTCGTGGTTCTCCATAAAAGTCACTAGTTTACTTGTTTAAATATCATAAGTTAACATATATATACCATAACTTGTTTTACTAGTTTTTATACATCATGAACATAATACAAAGACCATATATAGCATGAAAGAAACATAATAAGCATGAAAATGATATTGAGCAAGAAAGTGTAATTGGATTTGTTACAACTTTTGGCTTTCTAAAGAAAGGAAGTCAAGTATGAACTAGGACACTAAACCTATGCTTGCAAACCCTTCACCACAACTCTTGAAACCCTTGCTAGCCTTGATATATACCTTGTGAAAACCAATTAACTTCAGCCCCTAATAACATTGTGTAGCTCCTAATTCAACCATGGCATCACCAAACGAACTTAAGAACTAGGTAGAGAATACTAAGACCTTGAACTTTGTAGTGTAACTTGTAGTTTGAAGATCGAAGGATCATGGTGCTAGGAATTAATGGTGTGGCGTTTTGGTGATGAAAAGATGAAGGTATGAGCTTGCTTTTATAGCATGAATGAGGAGGTTAGGAAGGTAACTAGGAAAGTTACTACACTTGGAGACCAAGTTTAACTTGGAGCCTAAGTAGTACACATGTGATGATCTAGTGAATCAATGGTCAAGATCAAGCCACACAAGTGAATCCCCCCCCCCTCTAGAGGTGGTTTCACTTAGGATAGGATGGATGACTTGTTCTTGGATGATATTATCTAACTTAAGTATCTAGTTTTGACTCCGGGAAATGCTAACCGTAAATGCTTAAGTCACAAAACGTAAAACCGGGTATCCTAAAAATATGAAACTTATAAATATGCTAGAACTTATCAATATACTCCATAATAAAATATAAAATGAGTGGTAGGTTCTATTGGGGTGCTCAAACCCTGCTAAAACTGGAAACGCGGGTCTAAAACGCGTAATACGTAAAACGTACGAAAGTTGCGTAAAATTTAGAAAAGTAAAATGTAACTTTTCTAATAGGATACTAATGACTTAAAATGGCTTATAATGTCTAGGCTGGGCTCTGTCTAGTGTCAGTTGGTATTTAATGTCTTTAAACTTAAAACCATAAGCCTAAAAAAATCAAGGAATGATTTTTGGTCAAAGGAGGAGGGAAAAATATGTTGTCTTATTCCAAAAATGTGAAAACTCAAATCGTCTTAGAAATACGGTGCAGGTATAGGCTAAGGTTAAGGCTAAGTAAAAGTGCTTAAAAACGAGAATTCCTGTTTCTCACGGCCGAGGTTTATTTGGTCATATTTTTCTTAATCATGATTAATTCTCTAATTAATCATGAGAGTACTAAACATTTTTCTGATGCGGGGTCACTTAACGCAGTCGAGTTTCGTTGTGCGTAGAATTTTTGAATGACATTTTACCCTAAAACGTGTAATTCCTTAATAACTTTCACGAAAATGATCTGATGAGTGTCAAACTTTTAATTTGCTATGGGAATGATTTATCACTCGAGGCCATGAAATAAAAATTAAATTTCCGGAAAATTTCAGGAAAATGAATAGTAAAAATGAATAGTAAAATGTTCTGGGAATAGTAATTAACCTGAAAATGTGAATTGTTACAATAAGGCATTAGGTTTTAGTAGTAGTCAAGTAATAGAGTTTTAGTTTAATTTTTCAGTAAAATTTTAAGATTGTTTCAAGTCCTGTGTACTTTTTTAAATTCAATGAAAATTTGAGGTGTCTTTACTGCTTTAAGTTGCTTATTATTTACTGCTTATTACTCTACTTTTATCTTTCAGTCCTAATTAGAGCTTATGGAGTAATTTTCTTTCAGAAGTTAAGTTTAAATTTGTAAAGTCTTTTGATGGAAATCCAAACAGTCAAGGATTAAAGGGTGTTTGGCACACGTTTGGCCTTGGTCTAAACAATTAGTTTTGGTCAAAATTCCTAGTTGAATTAGCTTTAACTTAGTCTCATTAGTAGTTCAAAAGTTAAAACCTTTAGTTTAATATAGCTTTGAAGTAGTTTAGTTGAACTTATTTTATACTGTCTAATTAAATAATATAGGGTTAAATCTATTTAAGCTTTGTTTAGGTGTTAATTAGCTCACTATAGGTTATTAGAGTTGGTAGTTATATAGTATTATAGTTTTGTAGGACTAATTTGTTTTAACCTATTTAGACCAACCTTTTTCACAAGTAAGTCAAATAATTCTCCACCGCCATTTTGGATCTTCAAATTCAGTTCTGCTCATGGTAGAATTAGCCTTTGGAATTGATTGCACAAGTGGTTTGTAGGGTAGACTTGATTAGTTAAAGCTTATTTTGGATTTTGAAGTTTTATTAAGTAGCTTATTTCAGGCTGCTAGTTGATGGTTTGGGACAGCAGGCCTGCACATCAGTTAAGATAAGTTCCAAACATCCTTAGAGTAGTATTTTTTATTTCTTTGTTTCAAGCTTTTATGCCCTGAATATCAATATATTGCTTATTTGGCAGCTTGTTGACAAGGTTGTATTTTTATTTTGTTTTTAGGAATTTTCTTTACTGCTTATTTAGGCCACCAAAGTAGTCGTGTTGAACTTATTTAACTGCTGCAACCTTTAGTTAGATTTGCTTATTTTTATTGTTCGTAGTTTGATCTAACTGCTTAATTCTTGCTCTTTTTAGCTTGTTAGGATACCCCTAGATGACTCTGCTCTGTTTCCCTTTAGAATAGCTTTGAATTAGATTGTTTTGATCACTCTTGTTAGCTAATTAGTTTGCATCAGTTAATGCTTTCAGCTTGTATACCTTCCTTTTTGTCTTGCCCATTGTTGCTCAGCTTAACCCAGCTTATTTAATAGTTTTCATCTTGGCTTTGGCTTATTAGGTTAAGCCTTGAATTGCTTGTAGCTTATTATTCCCTTGATATGCTTGGTTTAGTTTGTTTGCATATCTCTTTTGGTTCAAAATTTTTTAAGCAATCTGTTAAGCCTTTAAGCTATCTCCAGCTTATTAGTAAGTTTTTTGTAAAACTCTTTTCATAAAAGTTGGTCATGATTGATGTTCAATGAGTTTGTAAAAAGAAAATTTGAAAAAGAAAATGTTTCAAAAATTTTGGGGTGTTATGGGATTCGAACCAGGGACCTGCCCAAGTCACAACACAGACACATATCATACACCCCTTCCATCTGCTCTAGATTTTACTTGTTGTAGTTTGTTTTTTTTTTTTTTTTTTTTTTTTTTTTTTTTTTTTTTTTTTTTCATTATTTAAATAGTTCATTTTTGGTAGCTTATTAATTTTAAGCTTTTAGACTTGTTTTTTATCTGCTTATTTGAACTGCTTATTCTTCTTTTTATTATTTTTCCTAGGTCCTTTCTAGTATAATAGGGTTACCTTAATTTTCCTAGATTTATTTAGATTGTTTTACTATTTATTTAGCACTTATTTAGTTTAAATTGTTTTTAAATCATTTTAATTAGAAAAATTGTCACAAAAAATATTTTTCATTTTCAAAAATTATCTTTTACTGTTAAAACAGAAGAAAATCACTTTTACATCCATAGGGCTAGTGTAGCTTAAAAGTCGCGTTTTATTTAGCACATTTACGTTTTTTTAAGTAACTTTTACGTTTTTAAAATTAGATTACGTTTAGGGTTCCCCAGTTTCCTAATTCTCATTCCTATAGAATTATAAGTAGTTTCTAAGTTCTAATTTTCATTCTTTGTTTGAATTTGCATTTTAGTTACGTTTATATAATTGATCGTACGTTATTTGTAATTTACCGTAATTCCACATTACCAAATTATCTCTCATCATCCTTACAAGCATTTTAATCTCCAAATCTCACACGATATCGCCCATTCACACCTCGTTGGGATACGACCCGGGTAATCACTTACCCGGTATCACATATATATATTGTATTTATGAGTTTTTGCAAGTTAATTTTTTCCTAAAGGTTAATTAGTAAATTCCACTCACATCTACATTCTATTTCACACGATTAAAAAGTTTGCGCCGCTGCCAGGGAGTTTGTGTTGCGACAATACGTTACGATTTTAACGATTAGTGACTTGTAGAACCTTTGTCAAGAAGTTATCGTTTTCAAAAAAAGTATAAAATACAAAAATATTTTCCTTTTCTTATGTATATATATTTATCATATAAAAACTACAAAAACATTTTCCGTTTTTCTTGTTAAATAAAATAAAGATAAAAAACAACCGCCGAAAACCAAGGCAGAACACCTACCAACTGGGGGTGTGAACATTAATAAGTTCCCAAACTAAAGATTCAAAACTTGCCTTTGTATCACTTGCATTTTGGAAAACTTTTAAACGATAAACAAACTTTAAGAGGAGTCGAAACGGTATTGGGCGATCCAACGAACTTCGCCCTAGCGAGAGATCCATTCTTCTCTCCCGCTCCTTTGTGCGTTTGTCCTTAAAAGTTAACCTTACGTTCTTGATTATTGGTTTAAGTTCACAATTTTCTTTTAAGTTGGTTTTGTTTTAATTGAGTTGTGTCACAACTCGTAATTTCATATCCCTTTTCAGATGTCGAAATTTCATTATTCATCTCGGAAGTTACTATTCATCAGTTACTATTCACCGATCACTATTCATCATTTTACTATTCATCATTTTTTGTGTCAGTTGGAGATTCCGAGAAGCGTTCAGAAAATTTACTATTCACATGACACTATTCATTTCCGAAGAGAAACCACTATTCATGTACTTTATTCATTTCATTGTAAATTTAGTTTACGGGTAATTAAATTCGCGTAACCGGTTAGGTTAAGCAGCGAATTCATGAAATCATCAGTAGGAACACTTCATACGGTCTAGAAATAGCTTACATATCATCATAATGACATTTGCATACTATTCCACTTGTAGGATATTCAAATTAATACTTTTGATATATTGACTTTTTACGTATATTTATTTCTAAATAAACGCTAACAAGCGACTAATAATGTGACTAACATGTCCGACACTCCCGACTATGATCTCAATATATTTTTATATTCATTTTAATAATATAAAAATTATAATATTAATTTACCCGGTGTTTTGGAAATTTATTTAATTTATATCGTACGCCTAATTTATTTACGACGGTTTTCGTAAAAATTAAACAATAATTTTCCAAATACTCAATACTTGTACCCAACATATTTTTACAATTTTTATGACTTTATTATGTCCCGGTTAACTCCGTTAAAATTTATTTCTAGCAAACTCGGTACCCGGTATTCCCTAAAACTATTAATATATACCTAAAACTACCTAAAGTCCACCAAAGTCTTACACCAATCTTCCTCCCCCATCCCAATCACTTACAAACCTTGAAAATTTTACTTGCTCTCGTTAATAGGGCACCTTTTTGTCTACTACAATATATATAATATATACATAGATATTATTAGTTCATTTCTACAAGTAAACTACAAATATCAACTAGCAATATTTTTCTCCTTTCTCTCTTGCTCTAGGATCGGCCAAGACAACAAGAACAACAAGAAAACTTTATTTTTCAAGATCTAGTAAATTATCTAGTGTATTTTGTACTCCTATAAGGGTTTTGAAATACAAACTCAAGGTTTACATAGGTTTTCATCATCAAAATCTCATTAATCTTTCAAGTAAGTGTATGAAACTCATCTTTATAATTTTACCAAGTTTTTACAAGATTCATATGATATATATATAAGATCTACATGCATATGTTATTTATACCACTCCATTTTATACATATCCAATTTTTGAGCCCTAGAAATAGATTATAGTTAGATCCTTGTTAGATCCACTTGATTTATGATGTTTAGGAACCCATGATACCCTAAGAAGGTGTATGGTAAGATTAGACTAGATTTGTGGTGATTGAAAGTGATTTGGTTGAAGTTGGAACTAGATTGGAACCCTAGAAATGGTTTTTGAAACAATATATATACCAACTGTCCATATTTTTAAAATGTGGGAAACTCAGTAGGTGATGAGTAATTTTTGACCAAAGATTTAGAAAATACTTTAAAAAACGAAGCCGTGGGCGAAAGAACGGTTTGAAACGAGCTTATAACGAAGGAGTTATGATTTTTGCAAGTTTAATGACGAAAACTATTTCTCTGAAAATTACATGCTGTTGGACGATTTTCGACGGACAAATAGAGGCGTTAGACGTAACCTAGAGGAGCTGAGCTATTGAAAATATATTAATACATACGAAGACGAATCCGTGGATATAAATAACGAGGAAAATGAACTTAAAATGACAAAGTTATACATGTTTTAAAATCGTCAAAACTATATATATATTTAATCACTACTAGAAATAATATAACTACGTACTAAATGCTATATTTTCTAGATTTATTGTTCAAGGATATTATTCTTAACTAACGAAGTACGTACGACCCAAGGTTTATTTATGCGATTACTAGACGTTATATTAAGGTTTTCAAATGATGACTATAACACGAACGTTTTATATACGATATCCAACGACTAGTTTTTATTAGTCTAGTTGGACTTATTTTTTCTTAAGTATTGAAATTACCTACTTTGACAATAACAGGTACTTGCAAGTTACGAGTGGTATAGGTATCATGTGCATGAATATTCATTTCATCATTTCATGATCTAAAGTAGATTATATTCATTCATTTAGGTTGCGGCTAGTGTTCGCGCCTTGTTGTCCCGATCATTTCATCACATTGTACTATCACTTCAGGTGAGTTTCCATAACCCCGTTTTCAATTCAATATTTTGATTTCAAATCCCACGGGGGAGAATATATTGCATCAATTACTTTTGTACATGCCCAAATGTTGGACCGTAGAACAACCTAAATCACTATTGAATCAAGCTTAAACCTAGAGAGAGAAAGTAAGTAGAGAGAGAGTGAGTGGGAACTCTAGTGTGTGGAATAATAACCTTGTTAATACTAAGAGAATCACTAAGAGAACCACCCTCTCAAATGAGGTTTACAAGAGTATTTATACTCATAGTCTAGGGCTTCTCTAATCTTTTACATTATTGCACTAATAGCCCTTAGACTTTTACAAAACATGAATACTAAACATAAACTTCATCATAATGATATTCTAAAGCAACCTATAACTACACATTAATGACCGACACTTTTTATAAATAAAAATACGATTCTAACAATCTCCCCCTAAGTGTTGGTCATTGAAGGTTGCGCGACGTCATCATCTTTGTATTTAAACTTTATCATTTATAGCTCTTGACGTCTTAAAGAATCACTAGATGAATCATAGTTCCAGTTTATCAAGCTTCATAGTTGTTGAAGTGATCCGATGATGTCATTTGCCTTTCGTCACTTCTGTGTTTGTGGTGGTTGTCTGCCATTCCAACATGCTCATACGTCTTAAGTCTTTGTGATACATGCATTTGTTGTTTCCGTTCTTTCACTTTTATCTTTGTCACTTTACTTTGTAGATTCTTCTTTTTGGCGTAGAATCTTTCTTTGACTGTTGCTATCCTTTGATCTTTGTGAGAACTTTCCTTTGACTTTGTGATGCATGTATGAGCATGTGGAATCTTTTGCCATGGAGATGATGTATAGCTGCAGGTAAACAGTTAGCAATAAACAACCGGTACTTACAGATAAGGAATTAGAGATTGTCAACAGCATAGTGTGAAGACTCCTTCTAACCCTTACCATGGCCGTTCCCATATCAGATACTCCCGAAAGAGCTTACAAACCTACTAAGTAGCTCAATGACTGGGTGAGTCGCTGGGGATCACTCCACGACTGTAGACCGTTTGAAACCACCGCGAACACTAAGCGTAACCCATAAAGAATTACCGAAGTGACCAGTTGTCAGGGCTGTTTGATGTTGACCCTGGCAGGAATTTCTGTTCAATCATTGAGAAACTACATAAGTAAATTCTCTCATAAACGTTCTCGGCAGATTGCTAAGATCTGCGAAGGACTCTTAGGTTTACATCTGGCGTCCTTAATGATGAACAACCAGTGTAGAAATATCATGTGTTCCTATGAGATCTTTTGATGAATCTCGGGGCTCTAGACTCGATAAGTGCACATTAGGTTTCCTATGCGGAGATTAGGGAGAGGTCTCCTGCTTAAATATCAACCATCTCTAAGAGACAGGTCGATAGATTACACCAGTTCCTCGTGAGAATGAAACAAGCTCTTTTAAGAGAACTTGAGTGGCTAGAAGGTTTAGTGCAGTGCGTCACTGGGTCCATGACGTCTTTATCTTCAATACCAGTGTCACCTTAGTAACAACCAGTAGCATATGAATTGAACCCGGTGTCTGCCCTAAGGTTGAACATATGGAGGGCTATTTCTTTTCACCCTTTTTCATAACTTTTCTTTTTAATTTTTCAACCCCTTCTTTCTCCTTTCTCATTTTCTCCTTTTTTCAATCATACCTAAGGACTTCTAATTCTAATCTATTGGAATTGTCCTTGGGTAGATCCCTCTGGCTCTGGCGGATCATAGGACGGTTTTCCCTAACCTTAGTCACCTTATAACTCCATGAATCCTATAATTGCCATGAAACCTTTGATTGAAAATCTCTCAAAGTGTTTATGAATATAAACACATTTTTGTTTACACTTTGAGAGTTTTTGTTTCTTTTGAAGGACTCCCCCTTCACATGTGCTCATGAATTTTTTAAGAAATTTGCACATGCGTGAGGAGTTTGCACTTTTTGAATTGATCCACTTTCAGTGAACATGACCGATTCGAGACACGCTTACATCACTAGTTAGACTAGCTTGAAGTTATTACCCGTCCTGGTCAAGTCCAAAGAAAGTCGCTCGATACGGTACATTCTACTCAGACAAGTCCTATTCGAGACACGCTTACATCACTAGTTAGACTAGCTTGAAATTATTACCCGTCCAGGACAAGTCTTTTCGATTACTGACATTTTAAGCTTCGTCAATTCATTGGTACATTCTGAGTCGAGCTCTTTTGAGTTTCAGTCACAATCTTTAAACATCTTTGATCACATTTTAATCATGTCTTCTCCCCCTCAAAAATAGCATATCGTGATATTTTTGATATCAACTGATTAAGAAAAAGCTTTTGGAGAGAAAGACAGATTTCATTTTGCATGAATTCGGAACAATTTTGTTCTTGTACTCCCCCTTAATGATAGCACATTTGAAAATCAATTAAGGGTTTAGAGGGAGTTATCTTGAGCACTCATTTGAAAGATTTTGAAAAATCTTTTGATGAATCTTAAAAAAGTGCTCAAGATTTCTATTTTGAAAACGAGTTTTTGTTTGAAGTCTTTTTCGTTTGTTTAGACTCGAACTTTTTGAAAAAGATTTCGTCCTTGAAAATACGAGTCCTTGATTTGAAAAATAATCAGAAGTCATCGTTTAAGCCCGGGTTTCGTACTGAAGTATACAAAAGCCGTTGTGAAGAAACTTTTGAGAAACGACGTGTTTTAGAAAAACATTTTAAAGAACTCCCGTTCAAGCATCTGTACATGTCCGTATCATTGTTGAATGACATTTCTAGAAACGTACAGAATATTATTTTATACGAGAGACATGTCGTGAGAAGAATATTTTTGGATTTTTTGATTTTATATTGTTTTTGTATTTTTTGAAATTTTATATTTTTGTATTTTGTTTTTGTTGGTTTTTCAAATTTTGTATTTTTTTTTTCAAAAATATTTACAGTGAAGCGATTTTGAAAACTTTGTCAAGAAGATTCGAGAAGACATTCTAGCTCCTTAGGAGTTAGGCTTCGCATGCCAATTCGTCGAACTAAATAGTCAAACCTTTCTTTTGAAAGGGCTTTAGTAAATAGATCGGCGAGTTGGTAATCAGTCTTAACGAAAAATAATTCAACAGTACCCTCTTCCACGTGTTCTGTGATGAAGTGGTAGCGGACTTTGATATGCTTCGTCTTAGAGTGATGTACGGGATTGCACTAGATGGCTATGACACTTTTTGAGTCACAATACATAGGTATTCTGTCAAAAGTAAAGCCATAATCTGTGAGCTGTGTCCTCATCCAAAGAACTTGGGCACAACACGCAGATAGAGACCCATACTCAGCTTCGGCGGTTGATAGCGCAGTACAATCCTGTTTCTTTGACGACCAGCTTACAAGCTTTTCACCCAAAAATTGTGCTCCACCTGATGTACTTTTTGCTGTAACTTAATCTCCTGCATGGTCGGCATCTGAAAAGGCTGTTAGATTAAACCCCGAATCCTTCGGATACCAAAGTCCCATGTTAATGGTTCTTCGTAGGTACCGAAAGATCCTTTTAACCTCTTTGAGGTGATGTTCGGTAGGCTTTGCCTGAAACCGTGCTAACAAACAAACAGCAAATTGAATATCAGGTCGACTAGCAGTTAAGTACATGTGAGAACCGATCATGCTCCGATATTTCTTCGGATCGACGGGTTTCCCAAACAAATCAGCATCAATTTTTGGTGAAGTGACCATTGGAGTACCAACAGAATCACAATTTTCCATTCCATATTTTTTCAAAATCTCTATAGTATATTTAGCTTGATTGATAAAAATACCACGAGGGGATTGATGTATTTGTAAACCAAGAAAGAATTTTAGTTCCCCCATCATGGACATTTCAAATTTGCTTTTCATGAGATTTTCAAAATGTTATGAATGGTTAGGATTGGTTGATCCAAAAATTATGTCGTCCACGTAAATTTGAACTATCAAAATGTCATCTTTGAATTTTTTGATAAACAACGTGTCATCAACCGTTCCTTTTGTGAAATTGTTTTTGAGCAAGAAAGATGATAGTTCGTCATACCACGCTCTTGGAGCTTGTTTTAAACCATAGATGGCTTTCTTAAGCTTGTAGACGTAGTCTGGATGATCTTATCCCTCTGGCTGACTCACATACACTTCTTCTTTCAGAGTTCCATTCAAGAAAGCTGTCTTAATGTCCATCTGAGAGACTGTGATGTTTTTGTGAGCTGCATAGACTAAGAAAATCCGGACTGCTTCAAGTTTAGCTACAGGCGCGAATGATTCTTCGAGATCTATCCCTTCTTCTTGTGGATATCCTTTAGCTACGAGACGAGCTTTGTTACGAATTACAATAATTTCCTCATCTAGTTTGTTCTTCCACAACCACTTGAGATCAAGAACGCGTTTATCAAGTGGTCGTTCAACAAGTTCCCAACTATCATGTAACAGGTATTGAAGATGTTCCTCCTGCATCGCTTCAATCCAAAGGTTTTCTGCCATTGCTTCCCGAATATTCGTTGGTTCTTTGAGGCTTATTGAGCAAATGTAAATGCACAATTCGAGATCGGTGGCAAGTTGTCTCCTCGTCTGAACTGGCTTTGAAGGTTCACCAATAACTTGTTCTATTGGATGGTCTTTTGTCCATTGAAACGTAGAAGGGTACCTTGGGTTTAACGTATGTATGTTAGATGGTTCTTGTAACCTTGAAGAAAATTCAGCAGAGTCTGTTGCAAACGGGTTTTCAAATACTTCTTCTCCTTCTTCTAACGCAACATCGTTTGAATTTTTTGTTGGTTCTTCTTGAAAATTTGTGTTTTGATTTTGCTCATCAACTCTTGGTAGTTCAGTTGCAAGTACTGGAGTGGCTTGAGTAGATGTAGATGATGTTGAGGTAGTTGGTGCTTCAGCTTCGATTGTTGTAGATGCATCCTGTAGTGGTGGTGGTTGATTTGGAGCGGGTGCAGCGGAATGTTGTTGAGATGCATTTGTCGAAGTTCCACCATAATATTCATCAAACATTAACTCGAAGAAATTTTCTTGTTCTGAAGTTTTGTCCGTGTTTGTTGAATGAGCTCCTAGAGGCACGAGTCCTGAACTGATGTGTCCAGAAGTCTGACTGTTTGGTGCGGGTCCTGATCTGGTTTGATTAGAAGCCATTGGATTAAGCGCGGGTTCTAGAGCGTATCTCTCAGAAGCCATTTGTAAAATATCGTCAAACTTCACATTCATCGTCTCCATTATCCTTTTCGTTCTTCTATTATACACCCTGAATACCCTCGAGTTTTCTGAATATCCAATGAAGATTCCAATATCACCCTTAGCTTTTAACTTTCCTAGATCTTCTCTGTCATTCGTCGGATAGCACAAAGCGCCAAACACGTGAAGGTAAGAGATGTCAGGTTTACGGTTGTTCACTAGCTCATATGGGGTGTATAGAGGTGCACTAGAAAAGCAAGCACTGGCTACAGCATCAGCCCATAAGAATAGAGGTGCACTAGAAAAGATCAGCATTGTGCGAGCAGCTTCCACAAGAGTTCGGTTTCTTCTTTCAACTACCCCATTCTGCTGCGGAGTTCTAACAACTGATGTTTGGTGAGTGATTCCAACATCTTCAAAATAGGATCTTAACTCCTGATTTGTGAATTATGTGCCATTATATGTTCTTACAATCCTTACTGTAGCTTGAAGTAGAACTTGGATACGCTTCAGAAAGGTGATGATGGTACCTAGTGCTTCGTCTTTTGACCTCAAAAACTTTACCCAAGTATATCTTGAATAATCATCAACAATAACAAGAATATACTTCTTCCCATTAATGCTTTCAACTCTCATTGGGCCGCGTAAGTCCATGTGCAACATATGTAACCTTGCTTCCGAACTAGGTACGGTTTTGGGTTTATATGATGCTCTTTTACTTTTTCCTTGTTTGCATGATGGACAAAGGTGTTCCTTGGTGTATTTGAAATTAGGAAGTCCGGTGACGATGTTGTCTTTGGCTAACTTGTTGATGGTGTCGAAATTCAGATGGGATAATCTTCTATGCCACAGCCAGGACTTAGTTTCGGTTGCCCTTGTCATAACACAAATTGGTGATGTAGAAGCCATTTGGTTGATGTCGATAGCATACAAGTTTGTACTACGATTACCAGTTAAGAGATCATCACCAACCAAATTTCTGATAAAAACCGTGTTTCTCCTGAATGCAACTTCTAAATCTGCATCACAAAACTGCCCAACTAAAAACAAATTATGTCCCAACCCTTCGACGTAGTAAACTCGAGTGATCAAAAAATTCCCAAACTGAAGATCTCCAAAACCCAGAATAGCTGCTACATGATCATTTCCAAAGTGTACAGTTCCCATGAATTTCCAAATGAAATTGATCAGCAGCTTTAAGTTCCCGGTCATGTGCTTGGAGCAACCCGAGTCGATGATCCAAAGACATATTTCGACAACCTGCGAAGAACAGAAGATTTTGCATTTGGAAACCGTTTTGAATTTGGTTCCATTGGGTTAGGAGTAAAATCCATATCACACTCATAGAATGTTTCAACATGTTCAATTTGAACAACTTTCAATGTTCCATCCTGGAGAATGAATTTTCTACCCGTTGGTTTCCATACACAATACTTAAGATAGTTCCTAGGCATTTGGCTACTAGTGGTAGACCTAAAGCGAGCAACTAATCTTTCAATAAATCGAGATCTAGCCCTAGTTCCTTTTGGAACTTTCTTCTGTTCAGGCGTAACATTCAAATTTTTGGAAACACATTCATCATGAACATAATTAATTAAACATTTCTTGCATATCAAACAAACAGAGTCATTACATGCATTAGAACCAGTACTCTCGACATTACATTCAGATGAAACATGTCTCTTATTAAAAAGCGATAAATTCCTAGGGTGTTCTTCTACTTTATTCTTGCTACTACTCATAGAGGCAGGCGAGACTCTATTGTTCCTTGTATTGCTCCTAGGCTTTAGTCTGCTGCTCCTAGAGGTGCTTTCTAATCCTGTAGAAGTTGAGACACACACATTAGGATTTATATTGTTGTCCTTTTTAGCATCATTAGACTCTTTAGAATTATCCTTTTTGCCCTCATAAGTCTTAGATGTGGAGGCAGACGCATTAGTGGGACTAATCCTAAAAAGGCCAGGTGCTATCACTTTTGGTGTTTCGACAACCGCTTTTCCTTTATCAACAATCTTTTCATTGTCACTTTTCTTGGGCAAGGGTGTTGGAGTGACTGGTTTTGTCAAATCCTTTTTCTCATCGACTTTTGGAGCAAACCTTGAAATTGATATTTTTGGTTTTTGAACCGTGTTTGAAACATTTGGTTTCTCCGAAGTCGACGGTTTTGCAAACTTAGTTTCCTCACCCTTCCCTTTTTGACTTTCAAGCTGAGCCCTCAAAAGATCATTTTGCTCTTTCATTTTCTTTAATTCACGCTCATACGACAGTTTGTCATATTTGCATTCTTCGCTTTTTCGAGCAAGTTGTTTAAAATATGTCACATTTTCTTTTTCAAGCTTAATAAGAGCATTTTCATATTTTGAAACAATTTCGGAGGTCTCAGCTCTCAGTCTTTCATCGTCATGAACAGAATAGGTTTGTAAAATGATGGACATAATATCAGTAGACAGAACTACTTCGAAGAGAGAATCATTTAGGTTTTCCAAAACATTAATTTGCTCAAAAGATTCATTTGCCTTCTTTATCAGGGATTTGTGATCCGTAACGAAGTCAGTTGTTTCTTTCAAAAATGCTTGTTCAAAATGAATTACTCGAGCATGGATGTTATTAATTTGAGGAGCAAGTTCATTTTCGAGAATATTTTTAAGCTATAAATGAACCGTGAAATTCCAGTTGATCTCATTAAGTCTCGTTTTAGATTCTAAAGTCGTTTTATGTTGCCCAATTCTGGTTTTAAGATCATCAAGATATCCCCGTGCAACACTTGTGTTAAAAGTGTTGTTTGAGGAAATATGTTCCATGTTAGAAATCGATTTGGAAGCAACTACTTTCTTAGAAAACATTTTGGAGAATGGTCGTTCTATGGAAAACACAGATGGTTCTTTTTGTGGAACAAAAGTAATTCCCGAAAGTTTGTTCAATTTGTTGTAATCAATGGGTTTCAAATCCTTTTGTTTCATTTTAGAAATGCTCTCTTCGACATGTTCTATCGTTTGCACAGAATCCCGAACGACGGGAGGATCATGTTTGGTGTAAAAAACACTACCATTATACAAGACGTTCTGTTCTTCCTGAGCTTTCTTGAGATTACAAGGATTATTGTTACCAAGAGCCATTTTGTGTTTTGTATGGTAAATCGGATTAGTTTGGTTTGCAATCATTTTCATTGTTTGACTTGACTGACCCGACTTAACCACTAATTCTTCTAGATGTGCAATCTTGTGTTCTGACTCTACGATTTCTTCCAAAAGTTTATCTTTTTTCATTGCAAAGTTCTTTTTCAACTCATCCCTTTCTTTTTCAAGATTGGTATAAGCTGTTTCTTGTTTTGCAAGTTGGTTTGTTAATTTAGAAATTTCTTGTTTTAAAGAGTTAATAGTTTTTGTTGAACTTATTTCAAGATTAGCAAACTTGGTTTTCCATTCCCTATCTTTAACAAGTAACTTCTTATAACCAATTTCAAATTCTGACTCGCGTTCTTTGTGAATTTGAAAACTTTTTGCATTTTCCTTGTATCTCTCAAGCTCAGTGGTCAATTTCTCATTCGCGGCCTTAACATCGCGATTGACCTTTTTCACTTTCTCGATTTCAATACCACAATTATTTAATAATGATTCAAATAAAGCACGTGTTTCCTCATCATTCTCAGCATGCTGTGAAACGAAGCCTCCATTATGATTCACATTTGGAGTTGCTAAAGAAGTATTGCTACTACTTGGCGTGTCCATGTATGTATCATAAGTGGGTGCTTGCTTCTCAGAATGTTGTTCCTCATGAGGAGACATATCAAATATATCATTATTATGACATGTGTTGAAATTTGATACCTCAGATGGTGCACTGGTGTCATAAACAGGAAGTCTGTCAGAATCCGTGTCATACTTAGCTTCCTGAAGATTCGCCATGAATATGCAGTTCGCATCGATATCCTCTCTGTCTTCCATTTCATCCATAAGAGCCATAAAATCATGTTCCTCTGCATTCAACTGAAACCCTGCCTTTTCTTTCTGTGCCAACAGTACTGCTTTTTGCAAATACTCTAGATCTTTCTTGTTCGGCTTAGTAGGACAGTTCCTTGCCATATGACCTACTCCTTGGCAGTTGAAACACTTTACCGGATTACCCTGATTCACATTTCCATAATTCCCAACAACTGGAGCTGCCACATTCCTATTCTGATTACCCATTGCCTGATTACCAAAATTCTGACCCCTCTGATTTCCAACATGCTGACCCATCTGATTCCCTGCATACTGACCATACTGATTCCCTGCATACTGACCTGCATTCTGCATATTCTGATTACCCATGTTAATTCCAGTAGCATATCCTTGCTGATTCCCAAAAACACCAACCATTTGGCCTCTGTTGCCCATATTGAAACTCGGCTGAACGATCTGCCTGTTGCGAGTATTCGATGAAATACTTTGGTTGTTGTTTGTTGGTGTAGAATAGCGTCCTTGGAAAGCTTTTGTCAGAAAAGCAAACGCTTGAGTCAAGGCTGCAGTAGCTTCATCATTGTCAGTGAATTCTGGTTCTTGGAAATGTGGGTATTGCTGTTGTGGAATAACATGTTGTTGCTGTGGGTAGAATTGTTGTTGGTAGACCGGTGTTGGTTGTTGAATGTAGGATGGTTGCAAGTAGTTGTGAGTGGAAGATGATGATGGTTGTTGTTGTGTGTTTACTGGTATAGGTGTTGGTGTATCAGCCATTAATGCTAGAGGATCATGCTTTTTAGCTAGTAATTCAGCTCTTACTTCATTAGCTTCATCTTGATTTTGCTTCAAGAAGTCATACACTTGAACATAAGTCACTTCATGCAAATTCTTTGTCTGATAAACAATAGTGACATATCTTCCCCATTCTGGTTCTAACTCATTCAGAAAAATTGTGTTGTTAGCAATATTTGTCTGACTGAGGTTGTGTCTTGATAAATCATTCATGATCTTACAGAATCTGTGGTAGTACGTCTCTATGGATTCACCAGGAATTGAAGTAAACTTGCGAAGTTCCTTAAGCAATTGTGTTTCCATTTCCTGTTTCCCGATGTCTGTCCCATACATTAACCTCTTGACTCTTTCCCAGACTGCATGAGCACTTACTTCACTGTCAACAGTAGCATAAATGGTTTCAGGTAAACCAAGAACGACATAATGAAATGCCTGATCATCAGCTTCAATCTGTTTTTTGTCTTCCACAGTGTATTCAGTCTCATTCTGTTCCCTCTAGTATGGTTATACTGGGGGGTACCATTTGGATCACCAGGGTCTAGTACTTGTGATGGTTTGAAGGGTCCATCCACAATGGATTTGATGAGAATACTTCCATTTGTTTTGCTCTTAAGATAGCGCATCATACGACTAGCCCATTGTGAGTATCCACCCTTTGACAGCATGGGAGGTCGGTTTTCGGCATCGGCAGCATAAATATCTTGTTGTGTTGCCATGGATTAACTTCTAAGTGAAAATTTGTTCTTAGGATCTTTTGAAAGATAACAAAGGTTGTTGTTGTAGATTAGATGTTTTGGTGAAGTTGAAAAGCGATCTCGGTTGATATTTTTTGATTTCAAATTTTCCCTCCAAAAAATGAATACGAAAATTTTCTTTCTCAAAATTTGAAAATCACAAAGAAATACAATTCTAAGGTTACCAGAAAAATTTGAGTTTTGAAAATTTTGTCGCCAAATTTTACCGAAAATTTTTGAATTTTGGCCAAATAATTTGAATTTCGGGCCAAAATTTTCAACCTTATACCAAAATTTAAATCTCGCGTAAAAATTGAATGTTAAGTCTCCTGTAAAAATTAATTTTTTTTTTCTAACTCGATAGGATTCTTGCTTCTCTAACTCGATAAGCTTTTGAAACTCGGTAACCTCAGAAAACTTGTAACTCAGTATGTTAGGATGGTTGTCAAACTCGGTATGTTTCAGTTTCAGTCTAACTCGGTATGTCCAATGTAGAGATCCAAACTCGGTAAATTTAGAAAATTTGGGCAGAGTTTCTTTTAGGTAGTAGCCACAAGGAACCTTACTCGATGTACGGTATGGTAAAAGGCTAACTCGCCAATTGGACTTAACTCGATAAGCAAATCCAAACTCGATAATACCCAAAACTCCTAACTCGATAGACACCAAACTCGCAAGTATTGTACCCTTAACTCGATAATACCAAAATCCTAACTCGCAAGTATTATACCCCAAACTCGATAATACCAAAATCCTAACTCGATAAGATTTTTAACCCAAACTCGATAAGTAAAAATACCTAACTCGATAGAAAATCCAAACTCGATAGAAAATTTCTAATTCGATAGAAAATCCAAACTCGCTAGAAAATTCCTAACTCGAAAAAAATTTCCTAACTCGAAAAGTTGGCGATGAACAGTAACCTCAATCACAAAAATCACTTTTATACCAAGTTTTTTCAACCAAATCAAACCTAAAACAACCTATATTATCCCTAGGCGATTGATACCACTTGTAGGACCGTAGAACAACCTAAATCACTATTGCATCAAGTTTAAACCTAGAGAGAGAAAGTAAGTAGAGAGAGAGAGTGAGTGGGAACTCTAGTGTGTGGAATAATAACCTTGTTAATACTAAGAGAACCACCCTCTCAAATGAGGTTTACAAGAGTATTTATACTCATAGTCTAGGGCTTCTCTAATCTTTTACATTATTGCACTAATAGCCCTTAGACTTTTATAAAACATGAATACTAAACATAAACTTCATCATAATAATATTCTAAAGCAACCTATAACTACACATTAATGACCGACACTTTTTATAAATAAAAATACGATTCTAACACCAAATATTCAATTCCATACATTGCTTAAGTTGTCTTACTACCAAGTTAAGTCCCCTTTATTATCATGGACCGTTAATTATATTGCCAAGCGAGAGTGAGTGGATAGATCTATCGAGGGTGACGCCTCCATCCGTGTTTGGGTTGCTCCAACGGAATTACGGATGCATTTCATGTCTAATCTATATGAGTGTCTGGTAAACACTCCTTTGGGGCCAATACAATATTATGTCTAGCTTCGGGGTCATGAGCTTAAGAGACAATGTAACATTTTTGACAATTTGTCGATTTACTTTATACTTGTGGTTTATGTACATACGATTTAACTTACAAACCTATGGAATTCACCAACATTCGTGTTGACGTTTTAGCAATGTATTTTCAGGTTATTAAGGTAGCTCCTGCTTGCATACATTTGGACCTTCATGGAGTCGCGAAGTCGACGCGTCTCACATATATATATTTCCTGCACTTATGAAACGTTTGATCTGGATTGAACTTTTTTTTTTTCTTTTTTTTTCGTTTTTTTTTTTTTTTTTTTTTTTTTTTTTTTTTTTTTTTTTTTTTTACTTTCAACACGTTTTTACGACCTATGTTTTGTAAACTTTGAATGTTTTAATGATCAAACGATGTATTTTTCCAAACGACACTTTAGGTCGGTCAATGTAACTGTAACTGTGGTGCTATGACAGTCACCCCCAGGTATTCCATTCCGCTGCCCTTCAGGTATTTTGGGGGTGTGACAGATTGGCATCAGAGCTAAGGTTATAGCGAACTAGGATGTATCATGTAACAATTCACATTTTCAGGTTAACTTCTATTTCTGAAAATTTCACTATTCATTTTTACTATTCATTTTTACTATTCACTTTCTGAAATTTGATTTTATTTCATATTCTCGTATGATAAATCATTTCCATGGAAAAATAAAAGTTTGACACTCATCAGATCATTTTCGCGAAAGTTATTAAGGAACTACACGTTTTAAGGTAAAACGTCATTCAAAAATCCTACGCACAACGAAACTCGACCGCGTTAATTTTCCCCGCATCAGAAAAATGTTTAGTACTCTCATGATTTTTTAGAGAATTAATCATGACTAAGAAAAATATGACCAAATAAACCTCGGCCGCGAGAAACAGGAATTTTCATTTTTAAGCACTTTTACTAAGCCGTAACCTTAGCCTATACCTGCACCGCGTTTCTAAGACAATTTGAGTTTTCACATTTTTGGAATAAGTCAACATATTTTTCCCTCCTCCTTTGACCAAAAATCATTCATTGATTTTATAAATCATTCCTTGATTTTTAGGCTTACGGTTTTAAGTTTAAAGACATTAAATACCAACCGACACTAGACTGAGCCCAACCTAGACATTATAGGTCATTTTAAGTCATTATTATCCTATTAGAAAAGTTAAATTTTTCTTTTCTCAATTTTACGCAACTTTCGTACGTTTTACGTATTACGCGTTTTAGGCCCGTATTTCCAGTTTTAGCAGGGTTTTAGGACCCCAATAGAACCTACCACTCATTTTATATTTTATTATGGAATATATTGATAAGTTTTAACATATTTATAAGTTTCATATTTTTAAGATACCCGATTTTAAGTTTCAGGACTTAACTACTTACCGTTAGCAATTACCGGGACCAAAACTCACTCCGTAACTTAGATAAGACCATGACTACTCATCTAGTCACCCTAGATCAGCCTTGGCCGACTTAGAGGGGGGGGGGATTCACCTAATATGTGTCTTGATCACATGCCTTAAGCTCTTGGATGAAAACAAGTGTCTAAATTTCCATGCTAAGTTTCCTAAATATCCTAAACTTGCACCTCCTTAAGGCACCTTCCTAACACCTTCCTAACCTCCTCATTTACACTATAAAAGCTAGCTCATCCCTTCCTTTCATCTCCATAAAAACGCAACACACATAATCCATAAACCTTGATCCTTTGATTTACAAGTTATAAGTTACACACCAAAGTTGAAGGCATAGTTAGTCTCTACATGAATCAAGAGTTTGTTTGGTGATTCCATGGTTGAATTAGGAGCTACACAAAGTGTTAGGGGCTGAGAGTAAATGGTTTTCACAAGGTCTATATCAAGGCTAGCAAGGGTTTCAAGAGTTGTGGTGAAGGGTTTGCAAGCATAGGTTTAGTGTCCTAGTTTCATACTTGACTTCCTTTCTTTAGAAAGCCAAAAGTTGTAAGAAACCTTGTTACACTTTCTTGCTCAATATCATTTTCATGCTTATTATGTTTCTTTCATGCTATATATGGTCTTTGTATTATGTTCATGATGCATAAAAACTAGTAAAACAAGTTATGGTATATATATGTTAACTTATGTTATTTAAACAAGTAGACTAGTGACTTTTATGGAGAACCATGACAAAAATAGTATAACTATGATATTTGACACTTACCTACTATTAAATAGGACTTAACAAGGAAAACATAGCAATTTGAATCACCTAAAACGAGTACACGAGTCAATAGTTATGGTTATTAGAAGTTACTAAAATCTTTACGGCAAAACTGTCTCAAACTTTCTGTGACAGAACTTTAAAATCGCAAAAAGAGGCCCTTCTGGTCCATTTCATCAAAAAGTTAAAGCACGAAAGTTGTCCTGAATCATGTATTCTTCAAAAACTCAGGAGCACGTTTCGAGAAAACCAATAACGATCGTTTTAGGTGATTCAAATTGCTATGTTTTCCTTGTTAAGTCCTCTTTAACAGTAGGTAAGTGTCAAATATCATAGTTATACTATTATATTTGAAACTTACCTACTGTTAAAGAGGACTTAACAAGGAAAACATAGCAATTCGAATCACCTAAAACGAGTACACGAGTCAATAGTTATGGTTATTAGAAGTTACTAAAATCTTTACGGCAAAACTGTCTCAAACTTTCTGTGATAGAACCTTAAACACGCAAAAAGAGGCCCTTCTGTTCCATTTCATCAAAAAGTTAAACCACGAAAGTTGTCCGGAATCATGTTTTCTTCAAAAACTCAGGAGCACATTTGCAGAAAACCAATGACGAATGAGATTTTCTTTAGTTTCTTAACAGCTATTTTATATATACCAAGGGTACTATATAATATTTATGGTTTACTAAGACCAAGAGGTCTAATGACCTAAAGCCAAGACCACAACCATGGCTAAAGCCAAGGTTGAGTCTCAAGACCATGGTAACAATGACCAAGGTCACGGCAAAGCCACGGCTAAAGACCATATAACTTTTCGAATCAAAAACTTATATATATGTTATCAAATAATACAATAGTAGGGAGCCTCATGTGAGGAGTTCATTAAGTAAGCCGTCGAGATGAGTTGTGGATTTACGAATTAAAGTGTCCTGGCTCCTCGAACGTTTACTCCATGACTTCTGAATTATGTCGGCCCGAACGGTAGTAAGAGATATACAACCTACACATGTTTCATAAACCATTTATATTTAAAGACTTACACTATATACTAAGTACTACATCATGAACATTATGCAAGACATATATAGGCAATTCTTCGTATTCTTAGACGTTACTCCAAACCTAAGTCACAACGTTCTATTATAGGCTGCTCTTAGAGACTTTCGCGATTCGACTACCACTTTCATTTCTCATTACATAAGCTTAAGGTGAGTCATAGCCCCTACTCTTTTCATACTTGTTTTAAACTCTTTTTGGGAGATACATGCTTAAACTACTTGCTTTCTCTTTTACTAAAGACAATTTTACTCATATGCTATGCTATACTTTTATACTCTTAAACATGATGTGTAGTTTTATTACGATATGTGCCTTAATGTGTGAAAACTATTCTATACGCTATATTCTTTAACCACTGTTTAACTCCTGGATGAAGCCGATGGAGAGGTATTGATAGTACTATCGGGCTGACGCCCCCACCATTGCCATATATTCCTGGCCTTGGGTGAATATAATCCAACTTTGAAGCATTTGTGCTTATTCTTGTCATGAGGTTCAGTAGGCAGTGATACTTTACATTAAGCGTGGATATATCGTATACACATATATCGAAATCATACTATATGTTAGAAGTGGGTTGTGAACACACAGGTTGCAAGTGTTGTTATGGGCGGGACTTGAAACTGAGTGGATTCACGATGCCTTTCCTGTGCGAATATTCTTTAAAGACTTTTCAACTGTTTTAAGACAAACTCTATGAACTCACCAACCATTGTGTTGACACTTTAGCATGTTTATCTCAGGTTAGTAAGGCGATAGCTACTGTGTGGAACTTAGAGTCAAGCTGCATATTCTGAAGACTTACATTTTTATCATTTACCATTCAAAACGTTTGTATACATTTATGTATCATACTTTGAAATCTCATGTTTGTAAATTTGAATTCATTAATCGTATGGTAACTTTTCAAAACGTCTCATTTAGAGGTCGTTTTCTATAACTTGTACTTTGTATTATGAAGTAGCACCCCAGTGACACAGTCTTCCGCTGCGGTATTTTGGGGGTGTTACATATCATGGACCCTAGACTATAACCACATCATCGTAGCATCTCATCATTTCATCATAGGTGCATATTCATTATACATGTTGTTTCATGCACACATTATGCGAGTTATTTATACCCATACTCATATATATATGGTTATGTTGACCTGGTTCACAAGTGACATGTCTTCAGATACCCACCCTGTTATCCTTTCGTCGGATTCCGACATTGAAGATGCCTTGTCATCTTCCACTACCATTGTACTACCAGTTACACTTACGCCGCCATTAGCACCCTTGAATTGTTATAGGAACAAGGTTTTCCTAACATACAGCCCATACATAGAATGCGTTTAGTAGGATATTCAGACTTAATCTTAATGGACCTATTAGGATGCTTATTGCAAGGAAGATGGTATGTTTTCTTTCCTTCACTAGTAGGGCGCTTACTACTCAGGTACTACCACCACCATCAACTACTTATTACACTATTGGTCGTCCCATAGTGCGTACTTCAATTTTACCTCTTAGATGTCGCGAGATAGCCCGAAAGAGGGTAGTATTCCATTCACAATTATCAACATCGTCTCCTAACTCACCACTAGGATCTCATCGTCAGCAACTTTGTTCTCATCATCTAAAGCACCACCAACACCATCACATCTCAGAGACCCTACACCCATATATGACAGGCCGCTTGAGAAGCAACCACTATTTGACATACCATTACCATCTACCACACGTTACACCACCTTATAGGTTTGAGGTTGGTGAGAGTTTGAGAGCCTCTACTGCTTGACAATTTACTACCCTTCATCATTAGGCGATGACATCTAATTATTTGAGATTACACATGAGTGTTTGGACGATACACTCTGAATAATACCACAAGCCTCACAAACACAATAAGAATTGCAACAAATCACCCAAGGGTGGCATCTATCACAAGGACTCTATATTATCTTAGATATGATCGGCTCATACCTCCATAAAACAATAAACCAACAAGATGCCTTGAACGGTATTATACCATCATAATGGAACTCATCACAACTCTCCCTTCATTATCAAGTTTGAGTACACCACATTCTAAGCCGATGATTACATCATTAGTCGCTCTAGCAACACTCCACCGACCAATGTGGTCACATTAGTAGTTTTGACATATAATTACAACTTTGGGAAGATGCAAGTAAGCCAATAGGATTAATAAAGACGAAGATGCCTTTACGATTAAATGGTCATGTTGACCAAGATAAAAGTGACTGCCCTAGTTTTCGTGTTTCGGAGATAATAACAATTCAAGTAAGTCAAAGTCAAATTAAATTTTTGTACAAACAAAAAGATTTCTTGCAAACCTTACGAAGTACGACAAATTGTTGATTTTCAATGGTTGGATTAAAACTCATTTTTGTTTAAGCAACAATCTTCTTGAACCCCCTTTTTCCAAAGACATATATATATGAGATATTGTTTTTATCAAAATACAAAATATTTCGTAGTCACATCCTTACCATAACTATATTCATTACAAACTTCAAATAAAGTCACTCCAAGATACATTTATAACCAAATTTCACAATGTTTCTGTGACACCCCCAAAATTTTACAACGCAGCGGAATACCAATTTGGGTGTCACTTCATAGTTCATAAAAACAAGTTACATAAAACGACCTCAAAAGAGACGTTTAATAAAATGTATCATTCGATTTAATAAATCAGTGTACAAAGGTCCCAACAATTTTTATTTAAAACTTAAGTTACAAGAGTTAAAATATGACTCATAGGTATATTATAAAGATAAAAAGTTATCGAATGTGTAGAAAACAAGTCCTTCAATATTTGATATCCACGCGACTCCGATTGCTCACAATGCTCAGCTAGCAAAATAATACCTGAGAAAATACATGCTAAAAAGTCAACATAAAGTTGAGTGAATTCATAGAGTTTAATAAGTAATCAGTTGAATACAAGTATAATTCATTATAAAAGACATAAAACAAATACATGTCGGGAAAATCAGATTATAGTATAGAGCTCATGACACCGAACCTTGGCCAAGTTTAAATGCCCCTCACAAGGTATTCAATTGCCATTTACCTCAATTCTCAATATTATATGTCCGTTTGGTCATAAAGGCTCCAAGTAAGCGCTACTCACCCAAACAGGCCTGCCTGGCCAAATATGCATATCTATAATATTAGCGTTTACTCTCGTAATTAACGGTTCATGAAATTAGGGACTTGTTGGCAGGGTATTCAAAATGTCTATAATCAGGTAATCGGGTCAAGCATCCCAAAAAGTACTTGTATTCAGTTTGTAAAACTACCATGTATTCCCCTCGCGAGGTTTATAAAACATTTAAGTAAGTAAAATGCGAGGCTATGAACTCACCTCGAAGTGAATGAGCAACCAACATAAGCAGATAATCAAGAAGCACAACACAACAATGATCGGACAGCTCGATCTAGAAGTTAAGGTATATCTTATGGTTAAGACACGCTAAGAATAGAATAATGAAATTTAGTTTTTGAAGGATGGTTAAGTTAACACGATATGTTGATAAAAGATTTAGTTTTAAATTTGTAATAGTTTGGTGGTTGGTTAAATAAAAATAAATAGGAAAAATAATACCAAGTATGTACTATATACATATGAAACATAAGCGAAAATATAATACACGGCATGCATTATATAAAAGAATGAGTAAATAAAAGTAATTGATGTATATAATACGTCATATGTATTATATAAGAAGAATCAAGAAAATAAATTAAATAGTAAAACAATACAATTCGACACGATCCGGAAACCTCAAAATAGAGCAAAAGAAAGTTTCTGATAAAAGAAAACATACTATAAAAACATTCTAAATGATTTAAAAGAAAATCTAAATTTTTATAAGTTTTAGTATTTTTCGTCTTTTTGTCGAGATTTAGGAAAGCGTTAATTTGTGAAAAATATTCTAAGTCTAGAAATTTTAGAAAATTTCGGCATGACCCGTTCGTTTATTGGACATTTCCATATTTTTACAAAACTATCATTAAGCAATTTAAAAGCATTCGACAAAACGACAATTATCCAATGTGACAAAAAAATAAACAATAACGGACTCGAGACGCCCCTTTTGGATCATCACATCCAAAAGTGCACTATAACCAAATACGGCTAATCCATAATTTAAAAATAATAAACAAAACAAGTAAGCAATTCCAAATAATCCTTTATATTTTTAATAAGCCTTTACGCTTATGAAATGTTGTATTGCGAGGGTTTCTACGCTCCCTAGTAGTTTATAGGTGATACAATAGCATTCGCTAAGGTTTTCAAAGCTCAAACGGACTCGAAAACGCTTAAAAACACCAATTTAATTTCCAAACAGCAATGGTACTTTGACTTTTTCAAAAAAATTGTCCGACTTTGACCCAGCTTAAATCCCACGTTTTACACTTTCAAGCTTAAAAATTCACGTTGTCTTTAGTAAAACATCATTCCAGACAACTTTCGTGTTTTATGCTAAAGCCGGTTCGGACTAGAAAGGGTCCGAAACCTCATTTTAAAAATCAGATCAGCAAGTATAATGTTACAAAGTGCAGTGGAATTCTTTGATTTTCTAAATCTTAAATCGGTCGTATCTTCTACGTTATGTGTCCGTTTCCGACGTTCTTTGTATGAAAATTTATCTATACGAAATAAGCTATCCAAATATCAATCATTTAGCTTGTAAAAACATTTTTAAGTTACCCAAATCCTATAACTTAAATCTGACAGCAATTCAAATAAAAAAAAATCTTATGGCTAAAATAATAACCGGACCAAACTATCCTTTCGGGTCTTCTTTTGTAGGGCTACGGGTAAGGAATAAGCTAAGACCAACACCATTTTTAGGTGGCAGTTGGCGCGGGACAAAAAAGCAACACCAATCGCCCCTGTTAGGCTGAATAAGCCGAACCAAACACCCCCTGTTGGGGCTATACTGCAGCAAAAATAAACACCCCTGTTGGGTTGTTTTCAGTCGAGTAGCCAGAAAAGAAAGAAGAACCAAACACAAGAATAAGCCCGAAAATAAGATAAGCTCGCGTATAAACTGTCAAATAAGCTAAAAGCCGAAATAATCATTTTAGTAAAATCATTTTAGTAACCAAATTAACCACCATTAATTAACTAACAACTTTTATAAAAGAAACAAACATCAAATCCGATTTATATGAAAGATTTAAGTGCTCGACTCATTGATTAATATTACAAAAATTTGTATATGATTTAACCATCCAAATAGAAAATAAAAAGATAGGAATGATAGTAAATCAAAAACCTACCTGGAGATGTAAATGCACCCACAAATTTCGGCCAAGAACACACCTTTGAATCGATGTAATAAAAACCCGATCACAAGAAAGGCTCTAGCTTTGATTTATGATGGAGATGATGGTGGAAAATTGATGGTGATGTTGTGTGGTTGCTGCTGTTGTCGAACACCCAAGAGAGAGAAAAGAGGGATTTAATTTTTCTTGTATTTGATTTGAAATGAGGATGAGAAAGTGTATCAAATGTGTTAGTGGAAATGGGTGTGAGACAAGTGTGGTTACTGCATGTGGGGCGATACTAACAAGAAAAAGAAAGGGGAAGGATTATTAGTATTAAGTGTATTGTGTGTACTCCGTGTCCCATTGAGTTAAAGCGTAATTGCGGTACCCTGTTTTGGTAAAAATGCGAAAAATACATTTTTCGGAATGTTTTTACAAAAAATATTATAAAAACAAAATTATTGACTCCAAAAAATAATTATTAGAATTAAGCCATTAATAATGTAGTGTCGGTACGCGCTGAGTGTCGTTTTACGTTTTGCGGGATAATTCTCGTGTTCAAATCAAAAGAGTTCGGAAAAGTTCAAAAATGAAATATAAGTAATAGTAAGTAAATTTATTATTAAAATGCTTCCGAAAAATTACAGGTACGCGTTATGACATACGCGGTTAGATTCTCTCGGTAAAAATAAATTTACTTAAAATAAGATAATAAGTAAAATGTACAATGATTGAGGTTTACGTAAAAATGTCAAAATAATAACAGTACATATAAAATATGACTATTTAGAGGAAATAAAGTATATAGAACACCTAGACTGATCGTAGTTTAGTGTTGGTTACAAATTATGCATTACGCAATTGAGCTTTCTTGATTATACTTAAAAACATTTATTTAAATTAAAAAAAAATAGACGTAGAAAATGGATAAGTATTCTTTCATTAGAATATTATATTAATTTAATACAAGGCGAAATTTACCAATGGTTACAGTACCTACCCCTTAAATGGAATCTCGTCCCGAGATTCAGTTTGTGTATCCGTTGAAGTGGTGTCAGTGAAGAGATGTGGTTACTCGTAAAGAAATGAAGTCTCGAATAACAAGCGATGTCGTTCAATTCTCGTTGATTCAGAATACGGTGTACGGTAAGGTTGATTATACGAAGTAAAGATAGAGTAAGAATCTGCTTAGTTGTTGTGCTCGATTATATGAATATCGCTGAATCGTTTATGCTCACACAGTAATTTTGTGATTCTTGAAAACCAAGTCAGAACATAGTCCTAATATAACTACTTTCAGTATCTTAAAATTTATTTTTAAGTCGAACATAGGTGGTCAGTCTATGTTCCACTGTCCCTAGGTTAAATATAAGTGACCAGCCTATATTTAACCGAGGCTTGATGAATTTTGAAATACTCAACTTAGTTATACATGTAATATGTCCGTTGTCCACACCGGGCCAGAATCACGGAACTTTAACAATGAAGGTTTCTGAAGAGAACTTGATCAAGCAGAGAAAGTTGCTGAACTTCAGCTTTTGTAGATGATGAATCGGTTTATACGAATTATAGTAGTATGACAAATGATAACATAATAACAAGATATTTTTGATTTGTAAGAAAATACCAAAATGGCTTATAGGGTGGTGAAGGTTTTGGTATAAGGTGAATGACAGAACGATTCGTGAGATGTTAATAGAATAGTTTATTTGATAAACATATGTGTTTTCAAAGTATTAGTAAGGTAACTCTTTGGAGAGTAGTAAATCCATTTGATAATATTATGAAAAATACTTTATATGATAATAAAGGAGTTTTTTATAAAATGGTAGTGAAATTTCCAAGGTAAATAAATAGAATGTGACGGGTTTTATATAAAATACCGTTGTGTAAGGTAATGAAAAGATTTTAAAGATCATAGCATTACTCACAATTTTTTTTTTTTTTTTTTTTTTTTTTTTTTTTTTTTTTTTTTTTTTTTAAAGGGGATCATCAAAATTAATGAATATAAATTTAATGGTTTAGTAATCTGGTGAAACATATATAATTAAGAGAGGTAGGGTTTGACATGATGCTTTGGAGGTTGGGTGTAAAGAGTAGGATAAAACATTTATAATAAATATCCTTATACAAATAAAAAGTAACCCTCTTGTAAATAGGTATAAATAGTTAAGAGAAAATCAAGTGTATATAGATAGTGTTTTATATAATTAGTATCAATTCGGAAAAGGGTGCAGAAATGCTTAGAAAACATAAGTTTACGGGGAGTAAAGAAATCAAGAGGAATTGATAAATTGTAACGAGTTTCGCCATCAGATGTAATGATAATATATAAGGTTATGGAAGAGTTTTTAGACCATTGTAATCACCTACAATGTCTGACAAATAAGAGAAACCATTGTGTAACTCACAATGTTAATGAAGTAAATGAGACCATTGTGTAACCCACAATGTCTTAATAGTAAATGAGACCATTGTAATCAACTACAATGTCTTGAAAAAGATTCATAGATCACAAGAATGTAAGAGTAGGCATGAGAGAGCAAAATCATGACTAGGGGATATATTCATTAGTCATATAATAGAAGTATAGATGCAAAATTGAGCATATAAGTTACCTGGGAGCAAGCGTACGCGGATATCGAACAATGGTGAAAGACATAAAATTTCGAAAATCAGTTATAGTTTAGGTTTTGAAAACGACCTAATTCGCTATAACTAATGCTCTGATGCAATTCTGTGACACCCCCAAAATTTTACAACGCAGCGGAATACCAATTTGGGTGTCACTTCATAGTTCATAAAAACAAGTTACATAAAACGACCTCAAAAGAGACGTTTAATAAAATGTCACATTCGATTTAATAAATTAGAGTACAAAGGTTCCAACAATTTTTATTTAAAACTTAAGTTATAAGAGTTAAAATATGACTCATAAGTATATTATAAAGATAAAAAGTTATCGAATGTGTAGAAAACAAGTCCTTCAATATTTGATATCCACGCGACTCCGATTGCTCCCAATCCTCAGCTAGCAAAATAATACCTAAGAAAATAGATGCTAAAAAGTCAACATAAAGTTGAGTGAATTCATAGAGTTTAATAAGTAATCAGTTGAATACAAGTATAATTCATTATAAAAGACATAAAACAAATACATGTCGGGAAAATCAGATTATAGTATAGAGCTCATGACACCGAACCTTGGCCAAGTTTAAATGCCCCTCACAAGGTATTCAATTGCCATTTACCTCAATTCTCAATATTATATGTCCGTTTGGTCATAAAGGCTCCAAGTGAGCGCTACTCACCCGAACAGGCCTGCCTGGCCAAATATGCATATCTATAATATTAGCGTTTACTCACGTAATTAACGGTTCATGAAATTAGGGACTTGTTGGCAGGGTACTCAATGTCTATAATCAGGTAATCGGGTCAAGCATCCCAAAAAGTACTTGTATTCAGTTTGTAAAACTAGCATGTATCCCCCTCGCGGGGTTTATAAAACATTTAAGTAAGTAAAATGCGAGGCTATGAACTCACCTCGAAGTGAATGAGCAACCAACATAAGCAGATAATCAAAAAGCACAACACAACAATGATCGGATAGCTCGATCTAGAAGTTAAGGTATATCTTACGGTTAAGACACGCTAAGAATAGAATAATGAAATTTAGTTTTTGAAGGATGGTTAAGTTTACACGATATGTTGTTAAAAGATTTAGTTTTAAATTTGTAATAGTTTGGTGGTTGGTTAAATAAAAATAAATATGAAAAATAATACCAAGTATGTACTATATACATATGAAACATAAGCAAAAATATAATACACGGCATGTATTATATAAAAGAATGAGTAAATAAAAGTAATCGATGTATATAATATGTCGCATGTATTACATAAGAAGAATCAAGAAAATAAATTAAATAGTAAAACAATACAATTCGACACGATACGGAAACCTTAGAGCAAAAGAAAGTTTTTGATAAAAGAAAACATACTATAAAAGCATTCTAAATGATTTAAAAAAAAAATCAAAATTTTTATAAATTTTAGTATTTTTTGTCTTTTTGTCGAGATTTAGGAAAGCGTTAATTTGTGAAAAATATTCTAAGTCTAGAAATTTTAGAAAATTTCGGCATGACCCATTCGTTTATTGGACGTTTCCATATTTTTACAAAACTATCATTAAGCAATTTAAAAGCATCCGACAAAACGACAATTATCCAATGTGACAAAAAATAAACAATAACGGACTCGAGACGCCCCTTTTGGATCATCACATCCAAAAGTGCACTATAACCAAATACGGCTTATCCATAATTTAAAAATAATAAACAAAACAAGTAAGCAATTCCAAATAATCCTTTATATTTTTAATAAGCCTTTACGCTTATGAAATGTTGTATTGCGAGGGTTTCTACGCTCCCTAGTAGTTTATAAGTGATACAATAGCATTCGCTAAGGTTTTCAAAGCTCAAACGGACTCGAAAACGATTAAAAACACCAATTTAATTTCCAAACAGCAATGATACTTTGACTTTTTTAGAAAAATTGTCCGACTTTGACCAAGCTAAAATCCCACGTTTTACACTTTCAAGCTTAAAAATCCGCAATGTCTTTAGTAAAACATCATTCCGGACAACTTTCGTGTTTTATGCTAAAGCCGGTTCGGACTAGAAAGGGTCCGAAACCTCATTTTAAAAATCAGATCAGCAAGTATAATGTTACAAAGTGCAGTCAAATTCTTTGATTTTCTAAATCTTAAATCGGTCGTATCTTCTTCGTTATGTGTCCGTTTCCGACGTTCTTTGTATGAAAATTTATCTATACGAAATAAGCTATCCAAAAATCAATCATTTAGCTTGTAAAAACATTTTTAAGTTACCCAAATCCTATAACTTAAATCTGACAGCAATTCAAATAAAAAAAAAAATCTTATGGCTAAAATAATAACCGGACCAAACTATCCTTTCGGGTTTCTTTTGTAGGGCTACGGGTAAGGAATAAACAAAGACCAACACCATTTTTAGGTGGCAGTTGGCACGGGACACAAAAGCAACACCAATCGCCCCTGTTGGGCTGAAAATAAGCCGAACCAAACACCCCCTGTTGGGGTTGTACTGCAGCAAAAATAAACACCCCTGTTGGGTTGTTTTCAGTCGAGTAGCTAGAAAAGAAAGAAGAACCAAACACAAGAATAAGCCCGAAAATAAGATAAGCTCGCGTATAAGCTATCAAATAAGCTAAAAGCCGAAATAATCATTTTAGTAAAATCATTTTAGTAACCAAATTAACCACCATTAATTAACTAACAACTTTTATAAAAGAAACAAACATCAAATCCGATTTATATGAAATATTTAAGTGCTTGATTCATTGATTAATATTACAAAAATTTGTATATGATTTAACCATCCAAATTGAAAATAAAAAGATAGGAATGATAGTAAATCAAAAACCTACTTGGAGATGTAAATGCACCCACGAATTTCGGCCAAGAACACACCTTTGAATCGATGTAATAAAAACCCGGTCACAAGAAAGGCTCTAGCTTTGATTCATGATGGAGATGATGGTGGAAAATTGATGGTGATGTTGTGTGGTTGCTGCTGTTGTCGAACACCCAAGAGAGAGATAAGAGGGATTTAATTTTTCCTGTATTTGATTTAAAATGAGGATGAGAAAGTGTATCAAATGTGTTAGTGGAAATGGGTGTGAGACAAGTGTGGTTACTGCATGTGGGGCGATACAAACAAGAAAAAGAAAGGGGAAGGATTATTAGTATTAAGTGTATTGTGTGTACTCCGTGTCCCATTCAATTAAAGCGTAATTGCGGTACCCTGATTTGGTAAAAATGCGAAAAAATACATTTTTCGGAATGTTTTTACAAAAAATATTATAAAAACAAAATTATTGACTCCTAAAAATAATTATTAGAATTAAGCCATTAATAATGTAGTGTCGGTACGCGCTGAGTGTCGTTTTACGTTTTGCGGGATAATTCTCGTGTTCAAATCAAAAGAGTTCGGAAAAGTTCAAAAATGAAATATAAGTAATAATAAGTAAATTTATTATTAAAATGCTTCCGAAAAATTACGGGTACGCGTTACGACATACGCGGTTAGATTCTCTCGGTAAAAATAAATTTACTTAAAATAAGATAATAAGTAAAACACCTAGACTGATCGTAGTCTAGTGTTGGTTACAAATTATGCATTACGCAATTGAGCTTTCTTGATTATACTTAAAAACATTTAGTTAAATTAAAAAAAAAAAAAAGAAATAGACGTAGAAAATGGATAAATATTCTTTATTAGAATATTATATTAATTTAATACAAGGCGAAATTTACCAATGGTTACAGTTTCACTCAAATAAATGTTGTTAATTTTAGAAACCATATCTCCAAGAAGGAACACGCATAACTCATGAACGAATCTCGAAAGCAACCACTATACGTACTTACTATTTGACCTTAGATGCGAAAGAAACCCCTCTACTAGAGATTGCCAATATTGATACACCATGCCTTAACACCAATACTTCAAATTACGACTTTTTCGCTCATTCCATATTATAAGACCCTCACGCTAGTATAAGCTCATTGGATTAAAAGATCAAGGTACAATTACTAAACAAAATTTATATTCTTTTTCGGAGATCAATATAGCTTAGTCACAATGGGACAAGACCTCATTTTCATGAAAGGATATCGAGAAGTTTCACCTGACCATAAGGCATTTTGCTTGCATTCATGGAAAAACCAAACATCATTCGATGTGGTACCTACTTGACTCAGATCACCCGTACAAAAATTTCCATTCTTTATACATTTTAGTCATGCCTAGAGGGATTACGCATTTGAACCTGCTAACTTTACCTAGTATAAATTCTCGAATACTTCAAATCATTGGCACCAAATTTCTGCCCTATATCCTTTCGCACACAGACTATCCCCTTCAGTTGATTGTAGATGCCTTAAAGACACGTTCATCTTTCACGCCCTTAATATCACTACCATCTTCTCGACCACTTCATAATAATAAACCACGGCCCTGTTATGAACTAAGATGTTTACATTCTTTAAATAAGTGGATTAGTAGACTATTACCATACCATTAGATTCACCCATGTATCCAATAAACAATTCAAAGAATTTTACTTCAAACTATTTTACTATCATATGGGGGAATTGTTTTACAGAAAATTTAAAATAAGCTATTTTATTGCTACCCGATAAATTGATTTTTCCGTTATTGCACAAAGTATTTACCATTATTACGTGAAACAATTTTCATGTTACTTGAAAGGAAATGACTAGATTACCATTTTTCAAAACAAAACGTTGAACACCATCTAAAACTTTTGAGAAAAAAAATATAATAATAATAATAATGCTATTTTGACTAACTCAAGCATTGCATCATTAGTCCTCAATTATACATAGCCTGATCACCTATGTATAATTCAGGAAGGATTATGCTATGAAGAAAATAATTACTTTTTATGGATTGTTAATAACAATCTTCATTCCAAAGCGTTGTAAACAAATAAACTTTTTCATAAACATCTCTTTTTTACAAACCCTCCCTGGATACTTACCCCACCTGTCACTTACTCGGCCATTAAGTTGGATTTTTCCATTCATTTCCCTAGGAGAGACTTCACATATCAATTGCTAGGAGGATTCCTCGATACAAGAAAAGCAATATAAGGATTACATAACTACTAACCTAGACTAGGAGTATACAGTAAGACAATTTATAACTCAACAACAATTCTAAGATACCACGAGACCATCCAAACCACCATCTCCGACCTAGTTGTCCAGCTCTATCATTTAAAAGTACTAGCTAGATTGAGTTGCAGGATCGAACACACTGTGAAGGTGCGATAAGCAACACTATAGAAATAAACCAAGCCTCTTAACCGATACTGTAAAGCATTCCAATTAAACATGGCCTCATCCATATGCAAACTTCCTTGCAGTGAGTTTTCGCAAAGAATAATTGATTCGAATTATGGATATCGATATAGACTCCCTCAAGGCATTGTGTTCTCTAGAACTTCTTGATAACCTCACCTATACATCAAGAGATACATCAGGCCCAAGCATATCTCCCCAGCTTTATGTGGAAATAAAATAGACATTCATCGACATAGTATCAATGGACACCCTCATTTTGCCAACATGATGACAATTTCAACGATAAACCATTTCAAGACTTAAGTTGGTTGAATACCTAGGCTTGTAGTTTTGCCAGATAATCGCAAATAGGCATCATCCAATATCAGGAACCAAACGTTAGACATCTATGCATTTATGCGAACATTTCCTATCCTACTATTTTATCCTTGTTAGTATTTTTACTTTTAAATGAAGTTGATTTCAAAATTGTATTTATACAAATCACATATCTCGTAGAAAATAATTTTGAATTGCCTATTTTGAACAAATACGATCCTTTTTAGCCAATATTTAGCAGAACCATTGTACAATGAGAAATATTTAAACATCAACTTTGGTAAACAGTCCTACTCACAACATGTTTAAAAATTGCGTCACATTTCGTAACTATTAAATTATGAATCATCAAGAAATATATTATTTAGTAAACCATTTGTTCCATTTCATAAATTTGTTTATTCAGAAAAAGATTTCGACCAAAAACTTAAAATCCCGAGATAAATTTTGAAAACAAATCACCATACTACATCGCTTATGCATTTAGGGCTTTGTGATTTGACAATAAGGAATATTAGAATATGTGATGAAGAAAATTAGGAGGGACACCATAGATAGATTACAAACGTCAGTAATGGAGACCAAGCACAATAAGCAAAGAAGCACACATGTCGTAGTATCCATTAGACCAAAACAAAAGGAATCAAAGTGTTTCCCATATTCTATCTCCTTCGTATAACGCACTTTTCGAAATGTATAACGTTGTAGAATTAGTCACCAGATTCATTGTAACCGTTTCAATTATTCATGATAAAGGTGATCGAATCACCTCAGACTTCTAGCAATCATTTTAAGATTTCCTTCGGAACCCCATTTAGATGTAAACACCGCCTATCATCCTCAGACCAATGGTCAGATCGAGAGGACAATTCAAACATAGGAAAGGTATGCTCAAAAAGTGAGCGATTGACTCTAGAAATGGTTGGACTAACCATTTATCATAAATCAGATTCGTTTGCAACAATAGTTATCGCACGAGCGTAGAGACTACACCATTTGAGGCACTCTATGGTCTAAGTACCAATTACCCATTTACAGACCGACATCAGAAAGTTAAATTAACTGGTTTAGTACTAAACTATGGAACAACAAAGGAAATTTCACAAGTCAAGAACCAGTTACAAGCAACGAGAAACTGGTAGAAGTTAGGTTGGTGCATGACGCACATCATGCGGATTGGGTATCCCTGAACAGAAAACCAACTAGATTCAAGTGGGAGAATGAACTAAGTAGAAAGCTTTGCCTTAGAGAGGCATGATACAATTTTGGCAACACGAGAGATTGAACCTATAGTATATTGGACCATTTAAGATTCATTTTAGAATCGACCAGCTGACATACAAATTTAAGTTCTGGCAGAGTTCAGCAACATATATTACCCATATTACATTGTAAACCTCAAGAAGCGCTGACCATCTATCGACGGACCGAACGCGGAAAAAGGCCAAACTCACTATTCTTGTAAGCACTCATGAAATGACCAACAATTTCCTGCAAATCAAGAATCCGTTACAAGTCGATAAGTTGTAAACCCTTAAAATTTCAAGTTGGTGGTAGGGTCACATTAAAAGTTCTGCCTAGGAAAGGCACGACACCATTCAGAAAAATCCAGGAAGTTAAACTCGATGTACACTGGAACATTTAAAATTTCAGACAGGGTAGGCCAGTAACCCTCAGACTTGAGCCTTGTTGGAAAGTAGCAGGATTACACAAACATGTTTCACCATTTCAAATCCCGAGAAATGACTTTCAGATTAGTGACTCATGATTCCATTGAAAGGAATCCAACTCAATGACAAACCTAAACCTGGTAGGAGAACCAGTAGAAATCATGGACCGTGAGGTCGAACGGTTGAAGCAAAGTCGAATTCCTATTGTGAAAGTTCGCTGGAATTCTTGAAGAGGACCCGAATTTACTTGGGAACGGGAAGACCAAATGCAACTCAAGTATCCACGTCTTTTTACCGAATATACTCTAGAGACCAACCAAAACTGAACTTCGGGACGAAGTTCCTTTTAGAGGGGAAGTCTGTTACAACTCGTAATTTCAGATCCCTTTTCAGATGTCGAAATTTCATTATTCATCTCGGGAAGTTACTATTCATCAGTTACTATTCACCGATCACTATTCATCATTTTTTGTGTCAGTTTGAGATTCCGAGAAGCGTTCAAAAAATTTACTATTCACATGACACTATTCATTTCCGAAGCAAAACCACTATTCATGTACTTTATTTATTTCATTGTAAATTTAGTTTACGGGTAATTAAATTCGCGTAACCGGTTAGGTTAAGATGCGAATTCATGAAATCATCAGTAGGGACACTTCATACGGTCAAGAAATTGCTTACATATCATCATAATGATATTTGCATACTATTCCACTCGTAGGATATTGAAATTACTACTTTTGATATATTGACTTTTTACGTATATTTATTTCTAAATAAACGCTAACACGCGACTAATAATGTGACTAACATGTCCGACACTCCCGACTATGATCCCAATATATTTTTATATTCATTTTAATAATATAAAATTATAATATTAATTTACCCGGTGTTTTGGAAATTTATTTAATTTATATCGTACGTCTAATTTATTTACGACGGTTTTCGTAAAAAACTAAACAATAATTTTCCAAATACTCAATACTTGTACCCAACATATTTTTACAATTTTTATGACTTTATTATGTCCCGGTTAACTCCGTTAAAATTTATTTCTAGCAAACTCGGTACCCGGTATTCCCTAGAACTATTAATATATACCTAAAACTACCTAAAGTCCACCAAAGTCTTACACCAATCTTCCTCCCCCATCCGAATCACTTACAAACATTGAAAATTTTACTTGCTCTCATTAATAGGGCACCTTTTTGTCTACTACAATATATATAATATATACATAGATATTATTAGTTCATTTCTACAAGTAAACTACAAATATCAACTAGCAATATTTTTCTCCTTTCTCTCTTGTTCTAGGATCGGCCAAGACAACAAGAACAACAAGAAAACTTTATTTTTCAAGATCTAGTAAATTATCTAGTGTATTTTGTACTCCTATAAGGGTTTTGAAATACAAACTCAAGGTTTACATAGGTTTTCATCATCAAAATCTCATTAATCTTTCAAGTAAGTGTATGAAACTCATCTTTATAATTTTACCAAGTTTTTACAAGATTCATATGATATATATATATATAAGATCAACATGCATATGTTATTTATACCACTCCATTTTATACATATCTAATTTTTGAGCCCTAGAAATATATTATAGTTAGATCCTTGTTAGATCCACTTGATTGATGATGTTTAGGAACCCATGACACCCTAAGAAGGTGTATGGTAAGATTAGACTAGATTTGTGGTGATTGAAAGTGATTTGGTTGAAGTTGGAACTAGATTGGAACCCTAGAAATGGTTTTTGAAACAATATATATACCTACTGTCCATATTTTTAAAACGTGGGAAACTCAGTAGGTGATGAGTAATTTTTGACCAAAGATTTAGAAAATAATTTCAAAAACGAAGCCGTGGGCGAAAGAACGGATTAAAACGAGCTTATAACGAAGGAGTTATGATTTTTGCAAGTTTAATGACGAAAACTATTTTTCTGAAAATTACATGCTGTTGGACGATTTTCGACGGACAAATAGAGGTGTTAGATATAACCTAGAGGAGCCGAGCTATCGAAAATATATTAATACATACTAAGACGAATCCGTGGATATAAAGAACGAGGAAAATGAACTTAAAACGACAAAGTTATACATGTTTTAAAATCGTCAAAACTATATATATATTTAGTCACTACTATAAATAATATAACTACGTACTAAATGCTATATTTTCTAGATTTATTGTTCAAGAATATTATTCTTAACTAATGAAGTACGTACGACCCAAGGTTTATTTATGCGATTACTAGACGCTATATTGTGGTTTTCAAACGATGACTATAACTCGAACGTTTTATATACGATATCCAACGACTAGTTTTTATTAGTCTAGTTGGACTTATTTTTCTTAAGTATGGAAATTACCTACTTTGACAATAACAAGTATTTTCACGTTACAAGTGGTATAGGTATCATGTGCATGAATATTCATTTCATCATTTCATGATCTAAAGTAGATCATATTCATTCATTTAGGTTGCGGCTAGTGTTCGCGCCTTGTTATCCCGATCATTTCATCACATTGTACTATCACTTTAGGTGAGTTTTCATAGCCCCGTTTTCAATTCAATATTTTGATTTCAAATCCTACGGGGGAGAATACATTGCATCAATTACTTTTGTACATGCCCGAGTATTCAATTCCATACATTGTTTAAGTTTCCTTACTACCAAGTTAAGTCCCCTTTATTATCATGGACCGTTAATTATATTGCCAAGCGAGAGTGAGTGGATAGATCTATCGATAGTGACGCCTCCATCCGTGTTTGGGTTGCTCCAAAGGAATTACGGATGCATTTCATGTCTAATCTATATGAGTGTTTGGTAAACACTCCTTTGGGGCCAATACAATATTATGTCTAGCTTCGGGGTCATGAGCTTAAGAGACAATGTAGCATTTTTGACAATTGGTCGGTTTACTTTATACTTGTGGTTTATGTACATACGATTTAACTTACAAACCTATGGAATTCACCAACATTCGTGTTGACGTTTTAGCAATGTATTTTCAGGTTATTAAGGTAGCTCCTGCTTGCATGCATTTGGACCTTCATGGAGTCTCGGAGTCGACGCGTCTCACATATATATATTTCCTGCACTTATGAAACGTTTGATCTGGATTGAACTTTTTTTTTATTTTTATTTTTTTTATTTTTTATTTTTTTTTTAACTTGCAACACCTTTTTGGGACCTATGTTTTGTAAACTCTGAATGTTTTAATGATCAAACGATGTATTTTTCCAAACGACACTTTAGGTCGTTCAATGTAACTGTAACTGTGGTGCTACGACAGTCACCCCCAGGTATTCCATTCCTCTGCCATTCAGGTATTTTGGGGGGCAGACAAGTTGTTTTTTATAGTGCATGCGCACTCGTTCGTCTACGTCAACAAGTCCTTTACAATCTCTTAACAACATTCCAAGAAGAAGGCGTAATCGATGACGTACCAATCCAATAGTCGAACCCGAGATTCGTACTATTCCTCCAAACATGGCCGATAATCGTACCATGTCCGAGCTTCTCCAAGCACCCTCCGAGGGTTATGGAGAGGCCATCGTTGTTCCATCAATCGTTGCCGATAATTTTGAACTCAAGACCTGGTTGCTACAATTAGTAACATCGAGTCAATACTTCGGTTTTGAGAGGGACTATCCTCATTCTCACATTCGATGGTTTAACAAGATCACATCAAACATCAAATACAAAAACGTCCCTCAAGAAGCTATCAAGGTTCTTTTTCCTTTCTCTCTCGAGGGTACGACCCGAATTTGGCTTGAAAAACAACCCCCTTGTTCTATTGAGACATGGGAAGACCTCGTGTCAAAATTTGTGAAAGAATTCTTTCCCCCATCGTAAACAACAAGCCTAAAGAATGAAATCACAAAGTTTAATCAAAACTTTGATGAGTCTTTTAGTGAGGCGTGGGATCGTTTTAAAGATTTACTTCGCAAGTGTCCTCATCATGGTTTTTCCGAATTGCACCAAATTGATACTTTCTACAATGGTTTGAACCAAACCGATCAAGATTCTTTGAACAATGCCGCGGGTGTAAATCTCTTGAATCAGACTCCTAGAGATGCTTTAGCTATAATTGAAAACAAGTCTAAGGTTCGTACTTCACGAAACAAGTCCATTGTTTCCCAAGTGAATGCAACCTCGTCTAGATCATCTCCCGTGAACAATTCTAGCACCGATGCTAAGATTGACAAACTCACGGATGCTATTCAAGCATTGGTTCTTTCCAAGCAAAAGAAACTATCATAACCACAAACTTCTTAACCCGCTCAAGTCAAAGCAGTTGATGAAACTTGTGTCACTTGTGGTGGACCTCATGCTTACTACAATTGTACTACCACCGATGGTAGTCAATTTGATGTAAAAGCCGTAGCCGGGACTTACAATCAAGGAGGTAACCAATACCATCCTCAAGTTGACCCGAACTATCGTGCTAGCAATCAAAATGGTCCACCCGGCTTTTCTCAACCCAATAATCCAAATCTATTCAATCATAATCAACAACAAAGAAATCAAAATGTTCAAAATCTATTTCATGCCCCAATTAATCAATTTCCAAATCAAGGGGTTAATTTCAATCAAGGTTTTCAAGCTCCTAATTACCAAGCTCCTAATGTTGCTTCAAGTGAACTTGCTAATTACATCAAAGCAAATGAGGCTAACATGTGGGGAATGCAAAGCCAAATCAACACTTTGAAGAATGATTTTCAATCTTCAATGTCGAGACAAGGCAATGAGCTTAAAAATGAACTTCGAAACACAAATCACAAGATTGAACAATCTCAAAGCAAGATTGAGAACATGTTTGCTAGTCTTATGAATCAAATGAATCAAGCTTCTACTTCGGGTACTCTCCCGGGAAATACCATTCCTAACCCGAAGGGTGAATTTAAAGAAATTACCACTTGTAGTGGTAAAGCTTATGATGGACCCTCGACTACTATTCCTCCACCAATGAAGGAAGCGGAACGAGAACCCGAGGTTACAAACGACAAGATGCAATCCCCAAGCTCACGAAGTACCGCACAGGTCCAACCTTCGGTCGATCAAACTTCAATTCCCAAATTTGATTTTTCCAAAGAGCATTCATAAGCCTTCGATACCTTATCCTTCGAGGCTTAGTGATCAAAAACTCGGTGATCAAACTAATAATCAAATGAAAAAGTTTCTTGAGATATTTAAAAAGTTACACTTAGACGTTAGTTTTCGCGGATTCTCTTCTCTATATGCCCAAGTTTGCTTCCACTTCAAGAGTCTTCTAAGTAACAAAGAGAAATTGTTTGAACTCACTATAACTCGTTTGAATGAAAATTGTTCGGCGGTGCTTCTAAAGAAACTACCTGAAAAGTTAGGAGACCCCGGAAAATTTCTCATTCCATGTGCTTTCCAAAAGCTAGAGGAGTGCTTCGCCTTGGTCGATCTTGGCGCTATCATAAATCTTATGCCTTTCTCTATTTAGCAAAAGCTTTCACTTCCCGAGCTTACACCAACACGAATGACTCTAGAATTAGCAACCCGAATGGTTACGGTTCCAAAGGGTATTTCTGAAGATGTCTTTGTGAAGGTTGGCAAGTTCAATTTCCCTGCCGACTTCGTAGTCGTTGATTTTGATGCCGATCGTCGTGTTTCCCTCATTTTAGGAAGACCATTCTTGAAAACGGCTCGTGTATTAGTCGACGTCTACGAAGGTGAAATGACTCTAAGAGTTGGCGATGAAAACTTGGTCATTAACATTGAAAACACTTCAAAAGATCTTCTCGACCTTGAACGAGAAGCAATTAACCAAATTGATGTCATTGATGTTGCATGCGATGAATACTTTGAAGAAGTGTTAAATGTGCATGGATCAATTGATTCTACCATCGATGTCTCTTCCCCCTCTCTCACTCCATCTGAGGGAGGAGACTTCATTTTGGAAGAGATTGAAGCTTGTTTATCAGGTGATTCTCGTGTTGATCATGATTCGATCAATCCCGAGGAAGACATACTTCTCTTTGAGGAGTTACTCAATGAAGATCCATCATCTCTTCCTCCAAAAGAACTTTATAGTGAGGAAATCAAATATGTTGAAAAAACTGATGATTTTCCTGAAGCCGAACTTAAGGACTTACCGCCTCATCTCGAGTATGCATTTTTGGAGGGTGACGATAAGTTACCCGTCATTATTGCTAAAGACTTGAATGAGGATGACAAAACTGCTCTCATCAAAGTTTTAAGGTCACACAAGCGAGCTATCGCTTGGAAACTTTCAGACATCAAGGGTATTAACCTGGAATTTTGTATGCACAAGATTTTGATGGAGGATGACTTTAAACCGGCGGTTCAACAACAAAGAAGGGTAAATCCAAAAATCCACAGGGTATCAAACAAGAAGTCATAAAACTTCTGGATGCCAGATTGATTTACCCTATCTCGGATAGTCCTTGGGTGAGCCCCATTCATTGTGTGCCCAAGAAGGGTGGTATTACGGTTGTTAAAAATGATGATAATGAGTTGATTCCTACTCGATAGGTAACGGGATGGCGTGTTTGCATCGACTATCGAAAGTTGAATGACGCCACCCGTAAAGACAAGTTTCCTCTACCTTTCATGGACCAAATGCTCGAAAGATTGGCGGGAAACGAATACTATTGTTTCCTTGACGGTTTTTCGGGTTACTTCCAAATTCCAATTGATCCGCAAGATCAAGAGAAAACAACTTTCACGTGCCCATATGGAACATTTGCCTATCGACGCATGCCTTTTGGCTTGTGCAATGCTCCGGGCACGTTTCAAGATGCATGATGGCCATTTTTCACACATGATCGAGAAAACAATGGAGGTCTTCATGGACGATTTTTCGATCGTTGGGAATTCATTTGAATCATGTCTCACCAATTTAGACAAAATGCTTCAACGTTGCGAAGATACAAATGTTTGTCTAAATTGGGAGAAAAGTCATTTCATGGTCAAGGAAGGCATTGTCCTTGGCCATAAGATTTCCAAGAGCGGGATTGAGGTTGACAAAGCTAAAATCGATGTCATTGTTAAACTACCTCCTCCCACAACTGTTAAAGGTGTTCGGAGTTTTCTGGGTCATGCCGGATTTTATCGTAGATTTATCCAAGTTTTTTCAAAAATAGCCCGGCCAATGAGCCGACTTCTTGAAAAAGAAACTCCATTTGTCTCTTTCCGATGAATGCATTGAAGCATTTCAAACACTCAAGAAAAAGCTCACTGAAGCACCTATCTTAGTTGCCCCCGACTGGGACCTTCCATTTGAGCTTATGTACGACGGAAGCGATTTTGCCATAGGTGCGGTTTTGGGGCAATGCAAAACCAAGCATTTTCAGCCTATACACTATGCAAGCAAGACTTTAATTGTGACTAAAGCTCATTACACCACAACAGAAAAAGCATTGTTAGCCGTGGTGTATGCTTTCGAGAAATTTCGGCCATACTTGATCTTGTCCAAAAGCATAGTGTATACGGATCACTTGGCTTTGAAATACCTATTTGCCAAGCAAGATGCTAAGCCGAGATTGCTTCGATGGGTTCTCCTCCTACAAGAATTTGATATCATCATACGTGATAAAAAGGGAGCCGAGAACCTTGCTGCTGATCACTTGTCCCGATTAGAGAACCCTCATCAAAGTGTTCTCGAGAAACAGGAAATAAATAAAACATTTCCTCTCGAGACACTTAACGTGGTATCTTTTCGTGGTGATTCGAGTACCCCATGGTTTGCCGATTTTACAAACTACCATGCGGGGAATTTTCTGGTGAAAGGGACGTCGTCCCAACAAAAAAACAAGATTTTCAAAGATGTAAAACATTACTTTTGGGACAACCCATATTTGTTTAAAATTTGTGCGCATCAAGTCATCCGATGGTGTGTGTACGGGCAAGAAGCCAATCACATTCTCAAGGCTTGTCACAATGGACCCACCGGGGGACATCATGGCTCGAATTACACCACCAAGAAGGTGTTTGACTTGGTCAAATCTTGTGACGCATGTCAACGTCAAGGAAAATTTTTGCAATGAGATGTAATGCAACAAAATATCATTCAAGTTTGCGAAATCTTTGCGTGTGGGGCATCGATTTCATGGGCCCATTCCCGTCTTCAGGAGGGAACCAATACATACTCGTGGCTATCGACTACTTATCAAAATGGGTTGAAGCAAAAGCGCTCCCAACCAACGATGCCCGAGTTGTTGTCAAGTTTCTTAAATATATCTTCTCTCATTTTGGAACTCCCAGTGCCATCATTAGTGATCGCAGTACTCACTTTTGCAACGACCAATTTGCAAAGGTCATGCTTAAGTACGGTGTTACTCACCATCTTACTACCACTTATCACCCACAAACAAGTGGGCAAGTGGAGGTTTCAAATCGAAGTTTAAAAAGAATTCTTGAAAGGACCGTAGGCGAAAACCGTGCCTCCTGGTCGGATAAGTTAGATGACGCTCTATGGGCTTTTCGTACGGCTTATAAAACCCCCATCGGGTGTACCCCTTATAAGTTTGTGTATGGAAAAGCGTGTCATCTACCGATCGAGCTCGAGCACAAAGCTTATCGGGCCTTGAAGCATGCCTGCTTCGATCTTAAGTCCGTGGGTGATCATAGGAAAGTTCAACTCAATGAACTAAATGAACTTTGAAATCAAGCTTATGAAAACTCTTTGATCTACAAAGAGAAGACAAAGAAGATCCATGACTCCAAAATCAAGAACTGCGTTTTTAACGTTGGTGACCGAGTCCGTCTTTTTAACTCAAGATTGAAGATATTTTTGGGTAAGCTCAAAACCTGCTGGACTGGACCATTCATCGTTGCTAAAGTTTTTCCTTATGGCACCGTCGAGTTATCTCAAAATGACGATCCAAATTTCAAAGTGAATGGGCATCGTTTGAAGCATTATTTTGGAGGGGACATACCACCCATGGTTGTCCCGGATCTCCAAACTTTCCCCATGGACCAATGAATTCAGGGTCGAGTCAAGCTAGCGACTTGGTTAACAAAAACAGTAGCATTACATGGGTTTTCACCCATCTCTCTAACTTCTTTCTCTTTTCTAAAACCTAAGTGTGGGGGAGTTACCCCTGCTCTTTAAAAAAAAGAAAAAAGAAAAAAAAATGATGTTCCCACACTTGCCCAAATCTAAGTTTTTTACGTTTTAAAGTGTCGGCATAATAGCCGGTAATTTGATTATTGAGGGCAATATTCAATTCTAAGTGTGGGGGGAGGGGGGGTTATTCTGTCGAATTTGATCACATTTGTACCTTCAAGTGCCATAATACCCCCGTTTTGGCCAAAATTTTTTTTTTTTTGTGGAATTGCACTAAGACAACAAAAGGTTATCAGTCCACCACGTCTAACATAAGGACTAGCTAATCCAAGAGCAAACAGCTCTTGGTAAAGATATCTCAAATCCGTTTATGGTTGACAATTTGCCAAAAATTGTATGGTGTTCAACTCACCATATCTTTGATAGTGAAGAGTTGGCTAGCCTACAAGGTTATGGCTTGTGGTAAAGGCAGTGGAAAACCATAATTGGTAATCAACTCACCAAGATGACAATTGTATTCTATCAAAGAGTTGGCTAGTCCAAAAGCAAACAGCTTTTGGTAAAGACAAATCAAATCCGTTAATAGCTGATGGTTTGCTCAAAATCATTTGGTTATCAATGTACCAAAGTATCACACTAAAACATTTGGCTACTCTAGAAGTAATTGCTTTTGGTAAAGAGACATCAGATCCATTAAATTTTCATAAAAGATTGCTAGGGACTAGCAATAGTTTAGTGTGGGGGATTGATAAGTGTGTCAATACTCATCATTTTTGGTCAATCAAAACTGCAAAAACAGTTAAAAACACTCAGAAATGTATCAAAATACTGAAAATATCCCAGGATTGTGTTTTCTATGTTTTAGATGCAAAAAGATTGAAAATAGATGAAAAACGAATAAAGTTTGCATAATTGGCAGTTTTAGTCCCCCAACTTTCAAAATTTGTCTAAATCAGTCCTTGAGCATTTGTTTTGAAAGAAAAGTTAACCCAGGACCTTTAAAAGTCAAAATTTATCAAAAATGGTCCTTGGGTAAAAAGTTTGAAGATATTACAATTTTGGTCCCTCAACTTTGAAACTTTGGCAAATTCAGTCCCTGGTGTTTCATTTTGGAGAATTAACAACAATGGGCTTTGTGGAATTAAAAGAAGGGGAGAATGGTCCTTATTGGCAAATTTGGAAAAATGGCATGAATGGTCCCTGAAAAATCAGAAGATTACATTTTTGGTCCTTGTGTTAAATACCTACAACCAATTGGATCCTCGTATGATTTTTAATCCTAATCCAATCCAACACACCACCAATAGGCCACAACCCCCTTAAGCCCATCACCACATACAAACCGGAGCCCAAACACAAACACAAACACAAACACAAACAAAAAAACGCCCCTCCATGTTTTATCAGTTTGACTTGGTCAAACGAAACCCCCCCCATTCAACCCCATCTTCTCCTTCATCCCTTTTACCAACCAGTATAACCCCAATCTATACTCCACCACCTACTACACTCAACCCTCCCCCCAAGACCTCAAAAGTATACTCCACCTTCACCTCTCCTAACCTCTCACAAACCATACCTACCACTGCTACATCACCAATCCACACTGGCAATCCAAACCCACCTTGGCGCCAAAAATGGATATAAAGTATGAGATCACCTCAGGATAAATTGATGGCTGGGATTTGTCGGGAAAAGCACAAGGAGTCATTTTAAGCTGTTGTACTCACTGAGAAAGCACAATCAGAAAAGGACAAAGAAACCCTAGCTTGTTCCATTATAAATAGAGGTTGTAGCCACAAGTATAAGGCATTAGGTTTTAGTAGTACTCAAGTATTAGAGTTTTATTTTAATTTTTAGTAAAATTTTAAGATTGTTTCTATTCCTGTGTACTTTTTTAAATTCAATGAAAATTTGAGGTTTCTTTACTGCTTTAAGCTGCTTATTATTTACTGCTTATTACTCTACTTTTGTCTTTCAGTCCTAATTATAGCTTATGGAGTAATTTTCTTTCAGAAGTTAAGTTTAAATTTGTAGAGTCTTTTGATGTAAATCAAAACTGTCAAGGATTAAAGGGTGTTTGGCACACGTTTGGCCTTGGTCTAAACAATTAGTTTTGGTCAGAAATCCTATTTGAATTAGCTTTAACTTAGTCTCATTAGTAGTTCAAAAGTTAAAACCTTTAGTTTAATATAGCTTTGAAGTAGTTTAGTTGAACATATTTTTTACTGTCTATTTAAGTAATATAGGGTTAATTCTGTTTAAGCTTTGCTTAGGTGTTAATTAGCTCACTATAGGTTATTAGAGTTGGTAGTTACCTGGTATTATAGTTTTGTAGGACCAATTTGTTTTAACCCATTTAGACCAACTATTTTCAAAAGTCAGTCAAATAATTCTCCACTGCCATTTTGGATCTTCAAATTCACTTCTGCTCATGGTAGAATTAGCCTTTGTAATTGATTGCACAAGTTGTTTGTAGGGTAGACTTGGTTAGTTTAAGTTTATTTTGGATTTTAAAGTTTTATTAAGTAACTTATTTCAAGCTGCTAGTTGATGGTTTGGGACAGCAGGCCTGCACATCAGTTAAGATAAGTTCCAAACATCCTTAGAGTAGCATTTTTTATTTCTTTGTTTCAAGCTTTTATGCCCTGAATATTAGTATATTGCTTATTTGGCAGCTTGTTGACAAGGTTGTATTTTTATTTTGTTTTTAGGAATTTTCTTTACTGCTTATTTAGGCCACCAAGGTAGCCGTGTTGAACTTATGTAACTACTGCAACCTTTAGTTAGATTTGCTTATTTTTATTGTTCGTAGTTTGATCTAACTGCTTAATTCTTGCTCTTTTTAGCTTGTTAGGATACCCCTAGATGACTCTGCTCTGTTTCCCTTTAGAATACCTTTGAATTAGATTGTTTTGATCACTCTTGTTAGCTAATTAGTTTGCATCAATTAATGCTTTCAGCTTGTATACCTTCCTTTTTGTCTTGCCCACTGTTGCTTAGCTTAACCCAGCTTATTTAATAGTTTTCATCTTGGCTTTGGCTTATTAGGTTAAGCCTTGAATTGCTTGTAGCTTATTATTCCCTTGATATGCTTGGTCTAGTTTGTTTGCAAATCTCTTTTGGTTCAAAATTTTTTAAGCAATCTGTTAAGCCTATAAGCTATCTCCAGCTTATTAGTAAGTTTTTTGTAAAACTCTTTTCATAAAAGTTGGTCATGATTGATGTTCAAAGAGTTTGCAAAAAGAAAAATTGAAAAAGAAAATGTTTCAAAATTTTTTGGGTGTTATGGGATTCGAACCAGGGACCTGTCAAGGTCACAACACACACACATATCATACACCCCTTCAATCTGCTCTAGACTTTACTTGTTATTGTAGTTTGTTTTTTTTTTTTCATTATTTAAGTAGTTCATTTTTGGTAGCTTATTAATTTTCAGCTTTTAGTCTTGCTTTTTATCTACTTATTCTTCTTCTTTTTTTTCCTAGGTCCTTTCTAGTATAATAGGTTTACCTTAATTTTCCTAGATTTATTTGGATTGTTTTACTATTTATTTAGCACTTATTTAGTTTAAATTGTTTTTAAATCATTTTAATTAGAAAAATTGTCTCAAAAAATATTTTTCCTTTTTAAAAATTTTCTTTTATTGTTAAAACATAAGAAAATCATTTTTACATCCATAGGGCTAGTGTAGCTTAAAAGTCGCATTTTATTTAGCACGTTTACGTTTTTTTAAGTAACTTTTACGTTTTTAAAATTAGATTACGTTAGGGTTCCCTAGTTTCCTAATTCTCATTCTCGTAGAATTATAAGTAGTTTTTAAGTTCTAATTTTCATTCCTTGTTTGAATTTGCATTTTAGTTACGTTTATTTAATTGATCGTACGTTATTTGTAATTTACCGTAATTCCAAAATACCAAATAATCTCTCATCATCCATACAAGCATTTTAATCTCCAAATTTTACACGATATCGCCCATTCACACCTTGTTGGGACACGACCCGGGTAATCACTTACCCGGTATCACATATATATATTGTATTCACGAGTTTTTGCAAGTTAACTTTTTCCTTAAGGTTAATTAGTAAATTCCACTCACGTCTACATTGTATTTGTTTTGATGCACGTTTCACACGAATCAGGCTTCAATCTACTGATCGAACCTTCTCCTTCCCAAACTTGTATGAAAGACAGCCACAAAATTAACTAATTTCTAGATAAATGGAATTAAAGTAGCATCTTCAGTGAAAACGGGTTTGAAGGATGGTGAAAGGTTTACCTATGAATGCAATTTTATTTGTTCACTTTTCACCACTTTTCCATTTCCGTGCACGAACAATTTGATAAAGCTCTGTCACAGCCTAAAAATTTAATCGGGGTCAACGTTTTTCTCTATATCTAAGAAACTGTACTAAAACAATAATCAAGTGTTACTGAGCAAAAGTTGGTTTTTACTTAACCCAGAAATAACATTTTTAGCGAATCAGCATCATCCAAATCCAGCAGTTGTAAAGTTCGCGATTTTCTGGAAATTGAAGAGTCTGTGGGTGAGCGTGCAGCTAGTACATCACCAAGCAGATCAACAAAAGATTGAATATCATTTCCAGGAGGCTGATGAACATTAAAATTATCAGCAAAATCACTAAAAGCATTATTGACTTCTATAAAAATTCTCCTCCTTGCATCTGTAGAACATACACAAGAGGCCACCAAGAACTGAGTAGCTCTACCTGCTCGTTTGTGCTTCCAACAAACCTAGTTAGATTCTGTAATTTAAGTGTGCATGTCGTTTTGCAATAAAAGACTTAGCATTCTATAAGTGTGTGTTTCGTTATCATTTACCGGAAGATATAAAATGATTTCTTATAAATCAAGTGAAGTTTCACAATGTTTATTAAAATACAGGAAGTGCGAGAATACCTAGGCTAGCAGAGATACTGGTAATAATATGTCCTATACTAAAAGTATCATGAACACTGCACTCCCATTTCTTGGAACCTCGTTTGTCAAGGACTCAAGGTTGGTACTTTTAGTAAATTAATAGCTTAATCGGTGTTCATTTTATAACCTTTTAGACTTTTCTATTATATGTACATCTTGCCAAACACTCATTTTCATTTATTACATTTCGCAAACCCAACAATCACATAATTTTTTCCAAAGCGCAATCCAAATGGACCAAAACATCCTAATAATCCCATAAATAACAGTTATCATTCACAATATTCAAAATGATTCAACATTATACCTGAAAAAACTTGGTTGCACGTAAAGGAGATGGATTTGGAGGTGGTACATTGGCCGAATTATTTCCAGCTTGATCAGCCATCTTCTTCACTTAGTGTATCCAACACAAATCAAATCTAAATAATTAGTACTATTGCGAAACATCAAATATGAAATTTTTAAACACAAATCATAATCACTCAATTTAATCACCAACATTTAATCTTTTTCACAAATCATCCAAAACCCATTTTTCACAAAAAATATGATTATTTGTGCAAATAACTAAAGACAATTATAATGGTTTGTAACTAAGTATTCACATGTTTAGAAGCTTGTGGATTAGATTGCCTAATGTGAAGATAGGAAAAGACAAAGTGCGAGGTATAGTTCGACAATCAACTTCATGTTTCGTACTATAAATTACACCACCGAGACAACTTTAGAGCAGATGCAACAATCTGAACTGCCTAAACAGATACTTATTAAACAATGATCATTTGAGATATTTGAAAGGTGGAAACAAACTGTCATAGGTAAATTAACCACCTTGCATATGAATCATTAGGCGTGGTTTCATTTGATCCTTTACTATTGTTTATTTCATTTGAACACAACAAAAAATATGTAAACCACCGACATTTGTGCAAGCCAGGTTTAGAAAAAGGGGTTAGTTAAACCAAACCTTTTCTACTCGCACAGGACATAATAACTACTATAAACAACAATAACGTAAATACCTACTTGAACTTTGAGGGTCAGTATATTGGGGGCGACTGCTTGCCAACAGGAGTGATGAGGCGAAAAATGATCTGTTTTTAGGGGGTCATTTAAGCCCGAATCCGACTTTATTTGATCAAATATTGCCCTAAATCGTTCCTTTTGTGATTTTAGGTGTTTGGAGAGTGAATTCTGGAAAAGAAGCCATTTTGGACGTTTTTTGGAGCATAAAAGTGAAGAAAACGACAAAGTATCAATTTTCCATGCTGAAGACACTAGGTGACGGCGTCAAGAGTTACACCCTGACGGCGTCAGACATCAAGAATAAAACACCGTAGTTGATGACGGCGTCAAAATCCATCCTGACGGCGTCAAAGTCCCAAGAATAAAATACCGTAGGTGGTGACGGCGTCACATAGGCCGTCATAAGTAGATCAAGGCCGTCCGAGGAAGTATTTGGCGGCGAGGTGACGGCGTCACATGCTTGTCTTGACGCCGTCAGCCCAGTTTTCCTATATATAGTTTTCTAGTTTTTACATTAGAAGGAGAGAAGTTTTGGTGAAACCCTAAAGACGAATTTGGTGCCTCTTTTACAGGTTTTTCAAGGGTTCCAAACCCTTGATACCTTGCATTGTAATTGAGATAAGTGTTCTTCTAATTCAATCAATATGTCTATGTGTTGGTTGTCTATATCTTGTTCTTGTCTCAATTCAATTATGCTAGGCTAGATCTCTCTTGTGTTTGCTTAGATCTAATGAAACCTAGATGTTGATTATGTGTTGATTACTTGTTTATTCTTGTTCTTGGATGAATGATTTATATGTTAGGCTTAAGAAAACTGGCAGATCTCCAAATGGTAACATGCTTGAACATCTTAAGAAGCATGAACCGAGGCGTACTAGGTCTTTATTGGTTGTATTTAATGCATGAGCCACTGTTTACAATCCCTATAGTTGTGCTGGGTCATGGTGTAGGAGGAGATAAGAGTTCATAGAGTTGGGGAGTTATGTATGCCACCCCACGAATGGTATTAAGGAATACAATCCGTCATCCATACAAGTATAACAAGTAATTAACGTGTAAAAGATATCTAGGGAGTAGTGAAGTCTAAGTAAACACAATTTCTCCAATTACTGCTCACAACCTTTGTAATAATTAGTTTAATTTCATTTCCAGTATTTTATTTTGAATATATATTAGTTTTGGGTTAGTTGAATAGCAACTAATTCCGCCCACTCCTTCAAAACCCGAGATTTTAATTGCTTTCATAAAAACATAAAAATACAAAAATAATCATCCCTCACCTTTAGAACTAGTAAATTAGGTTTTCTAATCCTAGCGACACTATTCCTAAGCTGAACGATCAATCCCCCGGTACTTGTCAATATACTATACTACAACGATCAGGTACACTGCCTGGTGGGGGTTGTAAGCTTCTCGAGATCCCTCGAGAGGTAAAGCAAGGTGCGATTCCCACGCATCATGTTTTTGGCGCCGCAGCCTGGGGAATAGTTATTGTCTAGGTTAGGATTTCTTTTTATTAGGTCTACTTGCTAGATTCCTTTCTAGTAAGATTTTTATTTTTATTTTTAGGTCTTCTTTAGTCTATCTTATTTCTTTGTGCCTTTGTTCGTAACTCTTTACCATCCGACATCATGGAAGGTGGTAACATCTTTGAACCCGTCATCCCACCACAACAAAACCCACCACTAGAACCCCTTAGGCCCCGAACCTTAGGAGAGTACTCCCGACCTAGCCATCAAGGCTACCGAAACACCATTGAGCTCACCGGAGCCAATGTGACCCCCTTGCGATCCGACACCATCCGGTTGGTGCAAAGCGGATGTGCATTCCATGAACTTCGTTCCGAAGATCCAAACCAACATCTTAAGGACTTTCTCAAAATCGTAGATTCCATAGACCCAGATGTTGAAACTAGAGAGACTACCCGTTTACGCCTATTCCAATTCTCTCTAAGGGATCAAGCTAATCAATGGCTTGAGCGGTTACCCGCGGGATCCATCACCACATGGGACAATCTCGCCAATCGCTTCCTTACCCAATTCTTTCCGCCGGAAAAGACTGCAATGCTTAGAAGGGACATTTTGTGGTTTGAGCAATAGTGGGGTGAAACTTTCTACGAAGCTTGGGCCCGTTTTAAGGATCTCCTCCACAAGCTCCCTCATCATGGCATAAACCTTTGGTTATTAGTCAAGATTTTCTACGACCATGTTGACTATCACACTAAGCGCACCATCGACAGGGCCGCGGGAGGTAAACTGCGTGATAAGAACGCCGAGGAGTCTTGGGCAATTATCGAGGAGCTCGCCACTGACAATCAGGAATTGTGGGAGTTTAAACATACGATAGAAGCGGCCATCAATGCAGTCTCGACATCTGGAGGAACCACCGAAGTACCCGATGAACTCTTATGCGAACTTGAGGCAAAGGTTGACTATTTTGAGGAAAGGCAAAGGCGACCTTTGAGTCCTAGACGGGCTACTGTCAATTCTGTCTCAAAAACAACTTCGGCACCATTATCTGAATCACCCTCTAGGGAAAACACCGAGACTTTTCAGAACTATGCCCCACCTTGTTCCCCTCCCAAGGAGCTTAGCTCGGAATTTGAGGCTAGGATGAGAGAATATATGGCAACTCACTCAGATCAGCTTGCTAGATTCGAAGAAGCAGTTTATAAGCAGAAAGAAGAAATGCAGGAGAAAATGAATGAGGTGTTGAGTCTATTGGAGGAGTATGCTAATCAGAAAACCCCCGAACGAATACTACTAAGGAAAGAAAGCGCCACTCCCACCACCCAATTTGTTAACTCCATCACCATTGTCCATAAAGATAACGAGAAGGTAGAAACTCCTGCTAAACAAACCTTAGAAAAACAACCAGAGTCCCAACCTTTGAGTTACTACCTGAAACATGATATAAACGAAAACACCATAACAAATTGGATTAAGGGTGATGGGCGTAACCAATCCTCCGGACAGGTTCCTAAGAAAGAGGAAGATGAGTATGATACGCTTCCTGGAGGATCAGTATTCGAGAGGTTGCTGGTACAGAAAGTGGCTACTGAGCAGGTAGCATGTGGGAACTTTGAAATACCAACAAGCATCGGGGACTTGAAACATCTTAGTGCTTTCGCCGACCAAGGATTGGAAGTAAATCTTATGCCCCTAACTACCTACATCCAACTAACGCCAAAAATGCCAGCACCTACTCGTGTTAGGTTATCTCTTGTTGGACACTCGTACGTATACCCCCTAGGAATCGCAGAAGATGTATTAGTTAATGTTGCAGGATTCATGTACCCCGTTGATTTTATGATCATCGATGATAAAGGGGATGGATGCATGCCAATAATCCTTGGGGCACCATTCCTCACCACCGCTAGGGCTGTCATTAAGTATGAAGGTAGGAAGATTGAGCTTAAATCTGGAAAAAGAAAGATTAGTTTCCCCATGACCCAGCGAAGTGGGCATGAGAATTTGAGTTGGAGAATGATCAAAAATAACAATGGCACGACACCCATTCGTGTTCAGAATAAGATTCTTGCATGGGAGGCAAGGATCAAAAGCTATAAGAAAGCTAAGGATGAAAGAAGAAAAAGTAATAAGGTTCCGATTGAACTCGAACATACTCGACATGAAAAAAATCATACACCTTTTGAGGAAGGGAACTTGGTACTCTTGAGACACTCGGAAACAACAATACCACCCGATAAGCCAAGTCCTTGGTGGTACGGGCCATTCACAATCGAAGGATTTAGCCAAGATGGGGTAGCTAACTTGAGAAGCAAATTAGGTGGGAAGGTGATTGCGAGTACCGACAGATTGAGGCACTACCACCATAACAGTAATGATCGCAACTATATGGGGTATATCATTTCAAATGATGAGATCACGTAGTAACCCATGACTTTGAGTCTAGCTACAAGACTCGTAAATAAAGAAAAGCGCTTCTTGGGAGGCAACCCATGTTTTGTGTGATTTTATTTGTTTGATTGTTATTTGCTTCCGTATGCATGCTTTGTTTTTATTGTTGGTTGATCATGTTTCTCAATTAAAATGTGGAAATACTTTACTATGTTGTTTGGCCTAGTCTTAAATCCAACCTAAAAGTATTTTTGCAAAAGATAAGTGTAAGGGGAAACCCCAAATATGTTTTAAGAAACACCCCGATCATGATTCTCCACAATATTAAATGAACATGTATATTCGTATTTGTTAGAGTCAAATGCTTGTATTGAGTCATAATGAAGTTTGGCAGGATTTTCCAGGAAGTAGGACGAAGTTTTTCCAGAAATTTTCCAAAAACTTAACATAAGAATTTCTGCAGGTCCATTCTGACGGCGTCAGGAGTTTACTCTTGACGGCGTCAGGAGTTAAAAATCTGGAAATTTTACCAGTTTTGTTTTTCTAACAGAGTCTTATGGTTTTTGTGAATTATTAAGTTTTATAATCTCCAGGAAATCTGCAAACTTCATTCCACAAGCATTATATCTTAATTTGTTTTCTAGGATTAGTAACTTATATAGGATGCCGCCGATTTTACGCGAGGTTGTCTTGTCTATTTTGTCAGGTTCTACAGGTTATGTTTGACAAGGAGATGATTTATATTCTGGAAGGGAAGCTTTGATTGTTCGTTTTCTTGGAAGAAGATTTAACCTGGCCAACCTAAAATCCATACCGAGCGAATCAGGGGAGTATTTGATTTCATTCTCTTTACTTTTTCACTTTTACATTCTTTACTTGAACATTGGGGACAATGTTCATCTTAAGTGTAAGGGGAGGGTAAAAAGATGATACCTTACATATGCACTTTCGCTTGAGTTTGTTTTGTTTGATGGTAGATGTGTAATAAAACTACGAGAAATACTTGTTAGTGTAATTTTAGCGCCAAATTTAAAATTTTTTACAACATTTAGGAGTGAAACTTTAGCCATAGCAAGCGTCTCATGGATAGGAGATTGTATGACTAGCACATAACCGTATATTCAGAAAAATTTTCCACCTAAAAATGTGAGGTTCGCCTTTAGATTTGATAGGAAAAGCATTCATTATTAGTGCTTATGAGTGTACCGGTAGCATTTAGATTCTAGAACTTGCGTTAGTAATGCATCCCGAGACCGCTAGTGAGACTACATTCGTGTGGTAGGATTTACTACATGATAAGAGGCATTAGGATCACCCTTGTGTTAAACCCGTATCATGATTACTTGACCATTTAAGTCATATTACTTGGCTAGTTAAGTCAACTAATTTTTCCCACACCCTTAGCGTTGTACTCATTTTTAGTACACGAAACCCCTAGTACACCCCTCCGAGCCTATCTTTTCGTTTCTAACTTTAAGCATCTTACTTAAAGGAAGAATTTGTTACACCCCACTTAAATGTACAACCAAATTGCCTTAGCCTTCCATGTATGCGCTCATTTTTAGTGCATTATTGTTATTTGTTAAACCCTAAGTTAACTTTCTAATTGATTACATGGTTGCTAAGTCGAGTCATATCCTTGTACATATTGTTTTGGGACGATTGGGACTCATGGGTAAGTACTTATTTTATGGAGTAATGGGGAAGAACATCATTTATTACCCCCATATGTACGTTAATCTTAAAAGTGCTCCAAGTGTTTTGATTTTCTTAATTCGAGTCATTAAATTAGTTGATTGTAAAGTATGTAAAAATTCAAGTGTAAGGGGAATTCTCATCCCCTATGATGTATTATTTTGGATGGTAGGGTAAGAGTGTATGAAAAAAAAAATAGAAAAAAAGAAAAAGAAAAAGAGAAATAAAAAAAAAAAAAAAAAAAAAAAAAAAAAAAGAAAAAGAGAAAAAACATACGGACTACCATCCCGTTTCATTCTATGTTTATTTTATGTTTTTGTTATTTTTCATTTATTAGCTTAAGTCGAGTCTAGTCTTGGCTTAGCAACGCCATCTTGTACATGTAATTAACCAAGATTGTTAACTCGCCACCAGTAAAACTTCCTTTATCCAACAAAACCGTGTAATTCATATCCCTATACCTAACGTTACAACCCTTTAAAAGACCTCTTTGATAGTTTATCCTAGGTGCTTACGCCATGTGGTGGAGGTTTGATCCTTTCCCAAGCCTATGGTAATCTATTTTGCTATGACAGGTAGTGAGAGATATCTTCCATTTCCATAATGTTATATTACTTTATTACACCCGAGAGATGTGAGTATCTAAACACTATTTGTGAGGTGCTTGTGTATGATCTCCGTGCTTCTCTATTGGTCTTTAGTGGAATGATTATTTGTTGTAATTACTTTTATATTAGTGTTAAATGACCCCTAACTTGTCTTTTGAGTAGAATAAAAGCTCATTTGCTTGAGGACAAGCAAATCTCAAGTGTAAGGGTATATGATGAGGCGAAAAATGATTCGTTTTTAGGGGGTCATTTAAGCCCGAATCCGACTTTATTTGATCAAATATTGCCCTAAATCGTTCCTTTTGTGATTTTAGGTGTTTGGAGAGTGAATTCTGGAAAAGAAGCCATTTTAGACGTTTTTTGGAGCATAAAAGTGAAGAAAACGGCAAAGTATCAATTTTCCATGCTGAAAATAATAGGTGACGGCATCAAGAGTTACACCCTGACGGCGTCAGACATCAAGAATAAAACACCGTAGTTGATGACGGCGTCAAAATCCATCCTGACGGCATCAAAGTCCCAAGAATAAAATACCGTAGGTGGTGACGGCGTCACATAGGCCGTCATAAGTAGATCAAGGCCGTCCGAGGAAGTATTTGTAGGCGAGGTGACGGCGTCACATGCTTGTCTTGACGCCGTCAGCCCAGTTTTCCTATATATAGTTTTCTAGTTTTTACATTAGAAGGAGAGAAGTTTTGGTGAAACCCTAAAGACGAATTTGGTGCCTCTTTTACAGGTTTTTCAAGGGTTCCAAACCCTTGATACCTTGCATTGTAATTGAGATAAGTGTTCTTCTAATTCAATCAATATGTCTATGTGTTGGTTGTCTATATCTTGTTCTTGTCTCAATTCAATTATGCTAGGCTAGATCTCTCTTGTGTTTGCTTAGATCTAATGAAACCTAGATGTTGATTATGTGTTGATTACTTGTTTATTCTTGTTCTTGGATGAATGATTTATATGTTAGGCTTAAGAAAACTGGCAGATCTCCAAATGGTAACATGCTTGAACGTCTTAAGAAGCATGAACCGAGGCGTACTAGGTCTTTATTGGTTGTATTTAATGCATGAGCCACTATTTACAATCCCTATAGTTGTGCTGGGTCATGGTGTAGGAGGAGATAAGAGCTCATAGAGTTGGGGAGTTATGTATGCCACCCCACGAATGGTATTAAGGAATACAATCCGTCATCCATACAAGTATAACAAGTAATTAACGTGTAAAAGATATCTAGGGAGTAGTGAAGTCTAAGTAGACACAATTTCTCCAATTACTGCTCACAACCTTTGTAATAATTAGTTTAGTTTCATTTCCAGTATTTTATTTTGAATATATATTAGTTTTGGGTTAGTTGAATAGCAACTAATACCGCCCACTCCTTCAAAACCCGAGATTTTAATTGCTTTCATAAAAACATAAAAATACAAAAATAATCATCCCTCACCTTTAGAACTAGTAAATTAGGTTTTCTAATCCTAGCGACACTATTCCTAAGCTGAACGATCAATCCCCCGGTACTTGTCACTATACTATACTACAACGATCAGGTACACTACCTGGTGGGGGTTGTAAGCTTCTCGAGATCCCTCGAGAGGTAAAGCAAGGTGCGATTCTCACGCATCAAGGAGAGTGGCCAAAACTCATTTACATGATAAAAAATGGAAGATTACTAAAGTACCTTTTTACTTATGGAAATATTTTAACATGGGATCAGCCTATTCAACCAAATTACATCAACAAAACATCCATTAAAATAAACTTAAAAGCGACATTTTGAGTCAGTAATACTTTGTGGTTCATAATGCCAACGTCCTCATATTCATAACCTAACCCAAATCCTCATTTTTCAAATCATATAAAACCTTAACAAAGCAAGCAATCAACCGATTTGCACTTAAAATGAACACTAAGTCACTAACAACTAAGCAACATTCTGAGTCAGTTATACGTCATAGCTCATACTACTAACGTCAACTAAAGTGACTAATAGATTTAGCAACTTAACCGCTTACCACATTCCAAAAATAAAATGGCTTTCTCAAGTCGATTTAAGTAAGTTATGTTATTTATCAATTCACACTAACACTCAACACAAATAACGCACTCTATGATTCATCCGAACTCGTACTATAAATGCAATGATGGAAAGGGCATGACATGGGGATAGTACAACTTCTTCCTTTATACCTTCAACAAAGGTTCCCTGCCACGTACCATACAGAAGAACATGATAAAGAAGAGATTAATATTAACTATAGAAACATTACTAACGCTTATCCCCGCTAAAAAAATACCACTTCTGACCCACTATTACAATCAGAAACTTTTTTACTCAAGTGTTCTTTATGAAAGGCCAATGATAAAAAATAATGTATGTTGATGAATTTATAGTGTGCATAGTTGAACATTAGATAAAGCCAAATAAAGTTACTAAAATAAAAATATAAATAACATCTTTTATTTACATATTCCATGGTAAGTACTATATAAAAATGAGATCACGGTATGTATAACTTTATAATGGGGCAACAATGTTTTTCTCATAGTATGCTATATAGTGAAACTCGTCTAGTTTATCCTTTGATCAAGCTCTTTAACATTCTTTTAAAATTCCCACTTAAATATGTAAAAGCTTATATTTTTATACTTGATAACGGTTGCAAACAATAGAAGTTTCCTGTGACAGGTCTCAGCATGGGTCTGACCGCCCGATATTAAATTTTAACCTTACACGGACGTGAAAGTTCCACTGTCACCTACAGTTAAAAGCAAATGTCTATATTAAGTGTCTATATCTAATAATCTCCATAAACGATAAAATATAGTTTTTTTTCTTACCATAACACATATAATTAACACGATTAGTGGTAAACACAACATCAAGATTATTATAGATGGCCAGAATTAATGTTCTCCATGAAAGGAGCAAGTTTTTACCTCTCCACAAAACACCAACTGAATTAAGCACTTACAGAAAAGCTCAAAATTTTGAGTTTATTTGTTTTTTACATGAACAGATAAATCAATAGTTAAATCAATAGCTAAAGAACTGGACACATACATGATTCACCCAAGATGGTAAAGTTGTACTGGAAAGAACCTTTTGAACCTTGGTAGCATCGTTCACCTTGCCTTCAAAGGAAGAAAAAAAATAGTTAGCTACATAAAATACCATCTTGCGGATAAAAAAAATGCATCTAAAAGGAAGATCAAAAACTTCAAAAGGGCTCTTATTAACTTAAGAACACATATTTGGAAAGATAATATGATTATTGACGATTACCTCCCCTGCAGTTGTATTCGCTACCAAGAAGATTAATAAAATTGAAATTATATGAGGTATAATTGGGATATTTTTTTAACCGCAATAACCACTTAAAAATAAGTAATACCAAACACCCCTTTCATCATAGTCAACATGATTATAAAAGTCGCTTGGGCCTATAACCTTATTCAAGGTATTTTGGTACACTCATCTGGGAGGGTTGTACGTTTATAAGCTTATTTTACTTATTTTCCAAATATAACCTAATCCAGAACACTTAGCTTATCAGCTTATTCTCATAGTCTACTAATCCAAAAAAATCTTCAACAACTTATAAGCTTATTCTTCATAAGCTATTATATGCTTACTAACGTAAGGGGGTGTTTGTTTAAGCTAACAGGCAAAAGATTTATTTGGGCATCAAATATAGACTAAATGCTCCAATCCGTCTCTTTCTCAGCTTAAACAATTGAACCACTTTTACTTTTTAATGACTTCATAAGGGTGGGGGGGGGGGGGTGTTTGTTTAACCACTTTTATTTTTTCCATTCTTAAAATCGTTCCAGACATTGAACCACTTCTAATTTCTACCTATTTTTCACTCAAAACTAAACAAATTACTACTTGTAACCGTTACTGGTCATTTACCAAATAGATTAATTAATTCATACCAGTTACCTTATGATTTACTCCTCTAACGGGTCAAAAGACAAACAACTGGACCACTGACCATCTAGTTCAAAATGTATTTTGCATACGCGAAATTTGCATGTATAGATACGATAAAGATTAGTCACATGAGAGAAGGCGTATGCTAACATGGAATACCTTTCTGTAGTTGGTTCTCTGTAAAAGATAGTACGTTCATAACTTTCTCATTATTTAGAACAGAGACTCCTGCTTGTCTTCCAGAGCAGTTGCTATAAGGTTCTTGCTGTCAACAAATTTCATATAAGAATTTGTTAAAAAGTTACTTACTTTGTGGAAGCAAATAAACTCGATAATATAAATGTAAAGGTATGATGGCGTACTATTTTGAGCTGATGTAGGTTGTGTGAAACATCAACTGATGGGAGGTTTGTTGTTTGGTAATTACTCGTACATGGCATTCTCCTTATAAAGAAGCATTGGTATCTATATGTTTCAAGATGTGAGGCTCAGATCCAAGCAAGCACCATGTAGTCAATCACTTTTAGTGATTAAGTAACATCATGTATGTAACAATTCGCATTTTCAGGTTAACTTTTATTCCCGAAAATTTCACTATTCACTTTTTACTATTCACTTTTACTATTCATATCCAAAATTTTTATTTCATATTCTCGTAAGTTAAACTATATTAACAATAATCCGAGAGTTTGACGCTCGTCGGATCATTTCTGCGAAAATCACAAAGCCGTGTCCGAGATTTACTTTTAGGTTTAAACGTCATTCCAGCATCCCGATATGTCCATAAAACATTATAAACAATAGAAATATGATTTTCTCTCATTTTAGGACAATTCCAAAAGTTTCGGAATTTTACGTTTTCCAGTTCAGCGTTTTACGCGAATTACGCGTTTTAGACCCGTGTTTCCAGTTTTTAGCAGGGTTTTAGCACCCGATAGATCCTACCACTCATTTTATATTTTATTATGGAGTATATTGATAAGTTCTAGCATATTTATAAGTTTCATATTTTTAGGATACCCGGTTTTACGTTTCGTGACTTAAAAACTTACGGTTAGCAATTTACGGAGTCGAAACTAGCTACATACTTAGGATATTATCATCCAAAGACCATGACTACTCATCTAGTCACCCTGTCCATATACAAACCGACTTAGGAGGGGGGGGGGGAGTCACCATGTGTGGTTAAATCTTGACCATTGATTCTTTAGATCATTACTTAATTACAACTTTTTCACCAAGTTTATGTAATTTCCTAGTAAGCTTCCTAACCTCCTCATTCATAGTATAAATAGCAAGCTAATCCCTTCCTTTCTTCATCATCAAAAACGCCACAACATAAATGCCTAGCACCATGATCCTTTGATCTTCAAACTACAAGTTACACTACAAAGTTCAAGGTCTTAGTATTCTCTACCTAGTTCTTAAGTTTGTTTGGTGATTCCATGGTTGAATTAGGAGCTACACAAGGTTACTAGGGCTGAAGTTAAATGGTTTTCACAAGGGTTAGATCAAGGCTAGCAAGGGTTACAAGAGTTATGGTGAAGGGTTTACAAGCTTAGGTTTAGTGTCCTAGTTCTATACTTGACTTCCTTTCTTAAGAGAAAGCCAAAAGTTGTAAGCAAACCCTAACATGCTTCTTGTTAATTAATCATGTTCTTGTTATTTACATATTATTCTTGCTATATTATGTCTTGTATGCATGTCCATGATGTATAAAAGTGAGTAAAACAAGTTATTGTACATGATTGATAAGACAAGTTAATAAAACAAGTAAACTAGTGACTTTCTTGGTATAACCTGATCAAAATGGTAAAATTATGATATTGGATCATTACATATTACAGTAGAGGACTTAAAAAGGAAACCATAGCAATTTGAACCACCTAAAACGAGTATACGAGTCAAAAGTTACGCCCGTTTGAAGTTACCAAAGATTTGCGGCAAAACTGCCTAGACCATACTGTTTTGCATTCTGACTTTTTGAAAGTCACCATTCTGGTCCGATTCATCAAAAAGTTAAAACACGAAAGTTGTCCGGAACGACGTTTTCATTCAGGAATAAGGAAGCTCGATCCCTGAAAACGCTTTCTGAGTGATAATTTTCTTCAAATTCTTAACAGCCCATTTTTAGACCAAAGTAACTATATAATGGTTATAATTAGATGAGACCAAGAGGTCTAATGACCTAAATCCAAGACCACGACCATGGCTAAAGCCAAGGTTGAGTCTCAAAACCATGGTAACAATGACCACGGTCACGGAAAAGCCACTGCTAAAGACTATATAACTTTTAAAGATCAACACTTATATATATATGTTATCAAATACTACAATAGTAGGGAGCCTCATGTGAGGAGTTCATTAAGTAAGCCGTCGAGACGAGTTGTGGATTTACGAATTAAAGTGTCCTGGCTCCTCGAACGTTACTCCATGACTTCTGAATTATGTCGGCCCGAACGGTAGTAAGAGATGTACAACCTATACATGTTTCATAAACAATTTATATTCAAAGACTTACACTATATACTAAGTACTACATCATGAACATAATGCAAGACATATATGGGCAATTCTTCGTATTCTTAGACGTTACTCCAAACCTAAGTCGCAACGTTCTATTATAGGCTGCTCTTAGAGACTTTCACGATTCGACTACCACTTTCATTTCTCATTACATAGACTTAAGGTGAGTCATAGCCCCTACTCTTTTCATACTTGTTTTAACTCTTGGGGGGGATACATACTCAACTACTTGCTTACTTGTACAATTACTCAAAACATTTATACTTGATTGTGTTATACTTGATTGGCATTATACTTGAATGCGTTATACATGATAGTTATACTTGATTGCGTTATACATACTTGTTACACTGTACTTGCTTAATTTAAATACAAGATTTGTATTTACGTACATACACAATACTCTATGCTGTCAAAGGAGAGGTATTAATAGTACTAGTATGGGCCAACACCCCCCACCCAAGTCCAAGATTCGAGACGTTGGGTGACATGTACTATTTGGGATGGTGGTTCCCCGCCTATGGGTCCAAAATGACGTGACCATGGGTGAATATAATCCTGAGAAACTATATATTAGCAGTGGGTTGTGAACACACAGGTTACAAGTCTCTTATGGCGGGACTTGCAACTGAGTGGATTCTCAATGCCTTTGCTGTGTGAACATTCTTTTAAGGCTTTTCAACTGTTTTAAGACAAACTCTATGAACTCACCAACCATTTTGTTGACACTTTAGCATGTTTATCTCAGGTTAGTAAGGCGATAGCTAGTGCGTGGAACTTAGAGTCAAGCTGCATATTCCGAAGACTTACGCTTTTATCATTTACCATTCAAAACATTTTGTATACATTTATGTATCATACTTTGGAATCTCATGTTTGTAACTTTGAATTCATTTAATTGAATGGTAACTTTTCAAAACGTCTCATTTAGAGTTCGTTTTCTATAACTTGTACTTTGTATTATGAAGTAGCACCCCTATGACACAGTCTTCCGCTGCGGTATTTTGGGGGTGTTACAATGTATTTTCTTGATGAAAGACAATCACACACCAGCACTTCTGATTTCCAACTTTCCTAAAGTAGCATTGAAAGTGTATAAGTTGTAGTACTATTGGAGGTTGAAACAGGTCTTGTCAGGTTAGGCCAACCCACCAAATCATATTGTTCTACACATAATATAGACTGGATTTTTGCTAATAGGAGATCCTCCACGCACACATACTCTATTAACCTATGCACCATACTCTCATTCACTCTCTATCTCGCGCTCTCTCACCTGCACACAAGTGAAAATACCTAACATTGCTGGTTCTCCTTTGCCAATTATAGGGGTGTTTAAACATTCTATTACAGATTTGTAACTGACATGGTAGAGTGATTTGTTCTAGTTACTGTGTGCGTGAACACATATTCCATATGGAAGCGAGTATTAAACATGCCTAGATTCTCAGTCAAGAATAATAAATCAAAATGTGTACCTTGGAATCTATTGAAACTCTATATCTTGTGTTCTTGTATCTCTAATTCTCATGATCCACGTCCTGCATTGAACATAATTTATCAACCTTCAAAGCTCACATCGCAAATTACAATTATAAAAATCACTTTGGAAGCATAAAGAAGTTGCTTTCACCTGGTAGAAGTTGTCATGGAATTCTGTTAATCTGTTCAATCACGTTATGATACATATTTTTTCACCAATGAATATAACTGTTTATGATAAACACAATGAGAGGGGGAGAGAGAGACATTTACCTGCAACATGAATGCCAGGACTAATCCTTGGATAAAGAGCATAGCAGTTTCAAAGAGTTAAAAGTTCAAATCCATTGGCTGCCCCGGATCCAACCCAGAACCACACAAAAGGATATCGGAAATGTAAGAAAAAAGAACCACATATGCCATCGATATAAGGCATTACAGATAGGCCGTACACAATTTCAAATGTGAGCCAATGTATGCACAAATATTACGTATCACTTTCAACACCGATGATCATTAAATGACCACTTTGTATCTATTTTACTTCCAAGAATCAATTTTTTATAAGGTGGCAAGAATAATATGGTTATAATATGAAACACCACAGTTCCTAATAAACATCAATATCACTTACTTCTATGCGACACAGAATGAAGCCGCAAATGCAGCAGAGCAAGCTGCAAAGGCAGTTACAACATGGAATATTTTTAAAGGCAGCAAGCAAACATAAGCTTACCTCTTTCGAATTAGTCAACATCTTTCAAGAAATATTTCAATATGAAAATTATCACCTCAAAGATTTCATATTTTTCACTTATAATAAAAGCACAATTCAAATATGAGATACTCATAATAACTTAAAATTGATTCACACAAATAACCATTACAACTATGGCGAAATTGTACATAAAAATTTGATAATAACATTAAGGAAAAAATGCATACAGCGAGTGGAAATGAGGATATTGCAGATTCCATACTGGCAGCAATATTTTATTGTCACAATATCCGATCCTTTGATCTTGTCCATGAGAGACATTTAAGCCCTAATAAGCTCATAAGTCAAAAAATTAAAAACACTACACGAAACATTTGCTCATGGAGGAATAACTTCATGTACTGATGAGAGCTCCAAGTTGACATGGAATGGAGGAAGAATCATATTGAAGAATGCATACCATGTCTGGACGGCTTATGCTATTTACTCCTCAACGGTACCTGAAACAAAAAACCAAAAAAAAAAAAAAAAAAAAAAAAAAAAAAAAAAAAAAAAAAAAAATCGTGATTAAGTTTTCTTCTTGGGAGAGTTATGATGATTAGGGTTTTTATTTTGTAAAAAAAATATACGTATGTTTTTTGATAATGGATAATATCTTTGTATTTGAGATGTTATTATAAGACATCAATTTAAGTATGTCATTATTGTTTTCAAATGTCTATCACAAAATCTTGCCTGGTCCAATGGTTGAAGTGCTTGTGTTTGGATGCCAAGACCAAGGTTCGAATCCTGCAAGTATCAAATTTTTTAAAGATCCGAATTTTAAATGTCTACCAAAATTCACAGCCAAAGTAGTGCTTATGTGGACATTAGTGTGATGATGTGGACATTAGTGCGATGACATGGACAAATTACAATTATATGGCATTGAGGTGGCATTAATGACGTCATACACCTCCTGTTATATATATATATATATATATATATATATATATATATATATATATATATATATATATATATATATATATATATATATATGAGAGACTTTCTTGCAATAACCATCTTATCTTCAAGAACTAAGAGAACCACCATAAACATACATGCACGCCTTTTAAAATAAAATACAAATACATGCAAATCATCAATAATCATAAGTATCCACCTATGTTCTTCAATATCATCATGAACTCATCCTCTTTTTTCACAAAAACCTTACACACGGCCGTTATATTGTCGTTGCACGCCTTATAAGAACATACATGCACACCTTCAAATAAAAATTTTGTATTTCCAATTTCTTTTCAAATTATTTAGAAAAAATATGTTTTTTTTTAAAACATATATGTTGTTTTTAGAACATATGTGCAAAAATACAATTAATGAAGGCGTGCATGTATGATTTTTTCAATTGTTTATGAAGTTGGTGTATCAAAAAAGTTATACAGTAATAAAGATTGAAAATGTTTGGATACATGTTTTTTTTTCCGTACGTATCATTATTTCTTTTGCTATTTTTTGTTCTTCTTATGTGATGAAGTTGGCAAGTATTGATTCAAATTTAATTAATAGTGGAGGTTTAGTTGGTGTATCAAAAAAGTAATAATAAAAGATCGATTTTTTTTTATTAGTGGGTTTTCTTTTGTTATTCTTGTGAGCATTATGTCTTGTTTTTCTATATCAATGAGAGATATTTCAAAAGTATTACATACATGTCAAGTAAATTTGTATAATAAACATAATATGTCATTACAAATGTATTAAAATTTTATAATGTGCTGCTAAAAGTGTACTAAATTTTATAATGCGTCACAAAAGTGTCCTAAAATTTTAATGAATCACAATAAATTTAGCATCATTACATATATACTAAAATTTTAATGTGTATCAAGAAATTTACTGTTACATTACAAATGTATCCAAAAAACTAGTGTTTCACTATATATGTATCAAGAAATTTATGTATATATGTATAAAAAAAATTTGCGTGTCACTATATATGTATCAAAAAATTTATGTATGTATGTATAAAAAAAATTGGTGTGTCACTATATATGTATCAAAAAATTTATGTATATATGTATAAAAAATTGGTGTGTCATTATATATGTATTCAAAGTTGATGTGTCACTATATGTATAAAATTTTTTTAGTGTGTCACTATATATGTATCAAAAAATTTAGTGTCTCACTACAAATGTATCAAAAAAAATTAACCGTGTCACATATATCTATCAATATTTATGTATATACGTATAAAGAAATTGGTATGTCATAATTGGTCGTCATTGGTCCACTTTATTATTATTATTATTATTATTATTATCTAGAAGAAAATAAATGGCAACATTCACGTATGTAAATTTGGCATATGTTATTTTATCTAAAACTAAAATAGTACATGCATCACATTTGACAATTAAAATGTATTGACTTTTTCAAAACCATGGAGCAACTAACGAGACATCACAATCAGTTTAGTAAGTGTTAAATCAAAATGCCACTCATAATTCATTTATTTACAAGCTTGCCATCATTAATTAATTACTTTATTAAATGTCATCTTCATTACTAATAGTGGATCCAATGGTTCACAATGGTTCCTATTGTTTTTATTTAAGAGTCGTCATCACAATAATGGTATATATATATATATATATATATATATATATATATATATATATATATATATATATATATATATATATATATATATATATATATATATATATATATATATATATATATATATATAGGTGTATGACTAGATAAACCCACTTCACAACAATATGTCCATGTCACCACAATGATGTCCACGTAGGCAATATTTTTATGAAATTCGGATGTCAATTTTTCATTTCAATAAATCATTGCAAGGATTCGAACTTAGGTCCATGCATATTTTATGTGGTATCTTAACTACTGAACCACCACATATTTTTGATGAAATTATGTAGATGAATTTTTAGAAAGGGTAAGAAACGATTATCCCTTTTAGTATATTGCAAATAATAAAATTAAAACGGGTAATTATTGTGATTTTATTATGTGATAAGTATATAAAATATTCATTGTGATCTTATACCTGATCGGATCGACTATGAAGATTGTTTTAACCTAATTCTACAATATATATACGGCTTATTATATACTTTCATAATTAATTGTCAAGCAGACATTATACATGATTTATATATCGATATGAAACCACAAAGACAGTCTGCAAGGCTTTCTAGGGCAAACCTATAAAAGACGGCTGAAACTGGTTCAAGGAAGAAGAAAAACTCAACAGGTAAATTTTGATTTGTTAGGTTATTAATGTATGTTTTTGAATACGAATCCTTAAGCATAAGACTGTGCATGATTTTTTTTATCAATATATGGGGAAGTAACATGCATGGTTTTTGAAATTTATATACAACTATTGTTTACTGTTGTTATGATTCATATGTGTTGTTGTATGTTGATTAATAGAATGCATGGTTTTACTAATGGTTCATTAGTTAGGTCATATTTTTTAATGTGTATGATTTGCAATATGTTTATGAACGATTGTTAATTAAATTCACCCGTATTGATCAATTTATATATAATGTTTGACTAAGTCTGTAAGTTTTTATCAATTTACAGCAACAATTGAGCAAGAAACCAACAACATTGTCAAATATTCATCAGGTAGTTTGTTTATTAACAATTAAGAATACATTCATTATAACATTCGTTACATATTTTATACATCTTATTCGAATTGCAGTTATGAAAGAAACAACGGGTGATAATCAGTTGAGTAAAAGCATAGTAAGGTACTTTATCAGTTAACACAATCTACTAATTATTTTGTATTATGAAAACAATGTATAAATAAATATTTTTTAATTTAATAAATCCATGTATGTTTGAGAGCGACACACCTGTAACAAGGTCTAAAACTCAGAATCTGAATTCAGAGAATATTTATAAATTAATAAACCTTTGAGTATATTTATAATTTATAATATAAAAAGGTATAAGAATAATATAATGAATGATTTACAGGATGCACTGAACTTGCAAAGGAAAATTCTAATAGGAGGTTTGGAAAACATGATTCCAATATAGAAATCCAATCAATAGGTTGTATTTCAAAACAACATGAGGTAAAAGGTGATGCAGGTTTGTTTATGTATTGTTTTCATTATTTTTATTTTAACATATTGCATTATGTAAATTCATGGTCTAATATAATATACTTATTTATTTAATTCAATAGATACATGCATGTTTGAAAGTGATACTCCTACAAGGAACTCTAGATCTTATATGTTGAATTCAGTCAGTCAACCAAGATTAGAATCTGAAAGGATGGCCTATATCAAAAATCGTCAGAAGGATTTGAGATCTCCAACAAGAGGTAATATCAAACATCCTCTCTTGACAACCATATATATAATGAAAACCCTGAAACAAACACAAGAATTTTCATTAGGTGGTTTGATTTGCATATGTTTAATATAAATTGTTTATTCATACTTTTACAGGCGTAAAGGCAGGTCAACATGTGAGGTTCCAAAATAATGCTTCCAGTTTTAAGAACCCATCGACAGGTATTTTGATTATACATAATAGAATGTATTAATTTTAAAATACATAAACACACAAGTTTATACTGATTATTTTACAGGATGTAAGCCGCAACAAGCAAGGAACAGTCAATTACAGTCTTCTGGTTTTAGAAACACAACAGCAGGTTTATGTTAATAGATAATTCACTCTATACTATAATTATTTGTTACATATTAAATTGAATATTATAATTTTAATACATGTTATGTGTTATATATTATTTTGTAGCTCCGGTTTTAAGAACTCTTAGCATTTTTTCACCAGGTATTTAGCTATTAAGTATTTATATTTAATTATTGTTGTAAGCCAATAGGTAACTGTACTATGTATGATTTAATTTTAACAACAACTAAGGTTAAGGAACGAACAGTAACCGCCATTAGAGATATCAATCCAATGGTTGATAGTATGGCAATTGAAGCTGGATGTATCTCTCCATGGCATTCCCACAAGTTGAATGAAGAACACGATCCATACAGTTTGGATTGTGTCTTCCAAGATATAGAGGTATTTTTACATTTACAATTAATAACATGTATTCTAATTCGTTTTTTAAATAAACCGTGTTTACAAATTATGTACATAGGGCGATTGAATTCAGATTTACATTAAAAAATGAATTGATGTTTAAGTTTGAACCTCTTATTCAAGAGGGTTAGCGTTATATCATATCTGATTTCGATGTGGCGGAAAACAGTGGAAGGCTGTCGTTGCTTCCCAGTAGGTGGAAAATTTCCTTTTACAAAGGAACAGAAGTCACCAGAATAGAACAATTTGATGATAACTTTATCAGATTTATAAATGAACCATTCACACGCATTTTAGACAGCGACAACGAGTATCATGAACAAGATTGTGTTGGTATGTATTTTATGTTTGCCTTAGCTGAAATACGTTTGTATTTTTATATTTTATAAATAGTAACATTTTTTTATATTTGCTATAGACGTAATTGGAACTGTTGTTGCCATTGGAAACATTGTAACCATCAATAGCGCTGGTGGTCCTAAAATACGTAGGACAGTTGTTATAGAAGATGCTGAGTGACTACATATACATACATACTTTATGAATAAATATAAAATAATGCACACCTATAATAGTATTTAGAAATATTAATATGCAGATCTTTCAGACTTTATTGCACTTTTTGGGATATGTGGGCGCAGATGTAGAGTGCGTTTGATGAGAAACTTGATCAAATTGGTCACTTAGACATCCTTTTGATGTTAGCGAAAGTTAAATATTGGGATAGTAAGATTAAAATATATCTCATTGTAAATTAAATATATTTAATCATGTTATATATAGTTGATTCAATTGTTAATGTACATTCATTATTAATTGCAGAAAAACCTGCAATACACAATGTTTTATTCGGATCAAAGATCTATATTAATAGAAGAATACCCTAATTATTGTCTTTTCGAGAACGGTAATATTTTTAACACATGTATATTTGTTTTAAAATTTGTATGCAATTATATGTAAAATTTCCACAAACTATAATGTTCACGTGCACCACGTATGAGACACAAGATGGTTATGATTCAACGTAGTTTCGTATTGAAACCTACTCTCAGGCTACATGCCTTGCTTAAGAAAGTGGTTGGTGATATTCGTAGCATTGAGCCGGTAAAAAATCATTAATGTTTGCAATTTTGAAAATTAAATTTGTTTCATTCAGGTTTTTACTAATATAACATTAAAAAAAGATAGATAACCTGATATTATAACACAAATGCATAAAACACATTGAGTTGTTTATGCAACTATGCATAGCATACAATATGAAAATGGATGGGCTTATACGGCTTGCAAGTCATGCAACAATAGAGTTTCTGCTGTTTCGACCGAAGGAAAAAATTATTCTAGGAACAATAAACAATTTTGGTAATGTAAGAAACATGAAGAGACATACGCAGTTGCATCAAGGTATTCATAAATTTTTTTAAAACAAGCTAAATTAATAAGCCATGTTAACCAAATCTAAAAAATACCTGATTGAATATTATTTATTTTACATGTGTTGGTTCAAAATCATTGTTCGTATAGTCGATGAAACATGCACTGCACAAATTGTTCTTTTCGACAACAATGTACATAGGATGACCAATTTGACTGCGTTTGAAATCATGCAAGAACATGGAATGGATTTTGTATTCTGAGTTTAATCACAATAATAACAGCCACATATATCGAGGGGAAAAAGTTACTGAAGATGTTGATACAATCAACTACTTTAAGAAAGGCTCCTTAGAGTACGAGGTTGTGACACTATATTATTACATTATTTATCAGTATATGTATTCAATGTTGTTTTAATTTAAACTTTTTCCCGTAAATTAATACAAGACGACGAAGATTACTCACAGGATGCCGAAGGTGATTTTCACGATCGAGAAAACTATCCAGACGATGCTGACAGTGAGTTATATGAAGAAGGTGATGGGAACACCATATTATCAGCTGATATAAATGCGGTATTATAATTTTTTTTGTTAAATTCAACGAATAAAAATACAATTTTCTTCAAATAACAAATCTATTATGTTGATTTTAATGACAATCATACACTATTTGTATTTATAAACATTCTTTGATTTTTAAAAATTTTTGGTATGAATAAAAAGTATCAGGATGTTGAAGATGGATTTGCAAACACACCATATGGTATCGACGAGGTATTTTAATATTAGATTATTAGAACCATTCAACATGAAAACGTGCATGACAAGTTTAGTTTATTTTTAACAATATTTTGAACATCATCACATGAAAACAAATTAAATCAACCCTGTTGGGTCTATTAGATTTGATGATACAAAACAAGAAAGAATGAAACAATAGGGACTTAATACGACAAGAAGGAATTCTACAAAAGATGGAGAAGGACTTGCTTGCAAAAGAAGATTTATAGTTTAGTCCTTCGTAGTATGCTTGTAACCCTAATTCTGTGTTATATAAACAGAATAATGGGAATGGGTTTTTTTCGTATGTCTTTCACAATGTAGTCGACTAAAGAAAAGTGTGTGTGTGTGTCTAGAGTGTAAAATATGAACGCCTAGACTAGAGTTGGTTAGTGTTAGTTCGTATCCTTCAAGGTCTGAGGTGTCTTAGATCCTCGTTACAGTTAGGTAACAAGTTATATTCTGATCAAATATAATTGGAGGTGATTGGGAAAAACCTTTTGTCAATAACTATTGATTTGCTCTTATTCCGCTGCATGTTGTTTATCATTGTTATTGTTAACCCTAGATGCTCAAAACGGTCCAAGGAGTCTAACCCTAGATGCTCAAATATAATTGGAGGTGATTGGGAAAAACCTTGTGTCAATAACTATCGATTATTTATGACTCCTGATTTTGAGATTATTTAAATTGATCGGTTGAGGGACTGGATGGATATATTGATCTAATTATTTTATTCATGAGAAGTGATTTTAATGTGAGTCAGACTTTTGCAAAGATTCGGTTTGTTGTTTTCTCTAGCAAATGGGTCTAAGGTGAAGGTATTCTCGTACAATTAATTGGAAGTTTGGAGCAGTTTTGATCAATGGGGTATACTGATGTGTTTCAATACTACTGCTATTTGGATGGTTAGTGGTTAATGTGTAAACTGAGAGGAGTGGTGTGCTATAATTTGATTGGATAAGGGCAGTTGTATTATTAGTTAGTGCTGCTCTTAAGATATTGCTTTCAAGATGCTGCTGCTACGTTTTCAAGCATACTACTGCTACATTATTTTTTCTGCTGCCAGTGGTATTTGTTTCTATTGCTCATGCTTTACATAATACTACTGTTGCGTATATTTTTTTAAGTGCTGCTCATGGTCGAAACTTACTACCGCTAGTTATTTGATGATGGTTTACACACACATGGGATTTTGGTTCACACACACAAGATGGTTTTTGATGTTCTTTAAGATTAAAGGCTCGTTCTTATTGGATTAATTGATTATGAAGAAGATTAATTATCATTTATTTGATGTTGTAGTTGAGTTTCACAAGTTTGTGTTCTTATCATATCTCAAAGTGGGGTGTTACACTTTGAAGATAACTTGTTTGTTTTATACGGTGGTGACGATGACTTGTCAAATCTAGTTTTCCTAGGTCAAGGGGAGAATGGACGACGACCTAGTTAACTATCACTTGAAGGAGTTACGTTATTGTGCTCAGTGTGTCATTGAAGATGAGGATTTTGTCAAGAGATTGCGGTCTACTTATATATTCGGTTTTGGGTATAAGTTCAAAGTCATTTGGATAGTACAGGACATAAGACACAAGTTTGGGTTATTCTACTTCTTCATCAAGTTCGTTATATTTGATTTTTTTCACATGTGATCATCACATATAGCCTACAGATTTGAAGAATCATGAAGATGGTTAACACTAGAATTTCAGGGGAAGCATTTTCTATAGTGTTTAATCATTGACATGCATCATTCGAGGGGAAGATTTTTGCTATTGTGAGTTGATATTACTACTGCTGGTTTAAGTTTCTATTGCCTTAATTTCATTTTTGGTAAGCTTTTTGGTGTACATTAATGGAGGGTTTTTTGAGGCATTAGAAGGTTGGATTAGAAGTGTGATATTGGTTTATGGTGGTGGAAATCAAAGTTGCTTCTGCTTAGCTTCTCCTAGTGGATAATTCAACAAGGGGAAGAAGAAGTACATTGAAGATTTGCAACTTGAAGATCCTTGGTGGTGCATGTTATTTAAGTTCACGTGGTGAGCTTAAGGGGAAGATTGTTTCATTCATGAAGATCAAGACGAAGGTTTTGTAATTATCAACTAGGGGAAGATTGTTGGGTTTTATAGTTGAGTTGATAAATATAAAACTACAAGTGAAGAATGAAGACAATGCAAAATACAAAGGACTTGCTTTACAAAGAAGATTTTACAATATAGGCCTTCGTAGTATTTTGTAAACCCTAATCCTCTAGTATATAAAGAGGACATGTGTCATAAGTTTTATGTGCACAAAGTAATGATGTAGACGTCTAGTAAAGGTGTGTGTGTGTCTAGGAGTAGTATTATTGTAGACGCCTAGATTAGTTGTAGGGAAGATGATGACGAAGAAACCTTGTTTCAATAATAATGATATTTGTTTCAATTCCATTGCGTATCATATTTGTTGTCACTGTTATTGTTTAACCCTAGTGCTCAAAACAATCCAAGGAGTCTAATAAACTCCACAAACCCAAAGAAGATACATTAGATGGCACTACAACATTAACCGCTCATGTGAATGAGGTATTATTCACTACCAAAATAAATAAATGTTTTTTTATTCTTAACATCATTTAATTTCCGTACATGTTTAAAATATATCTTTTATATTATTAAACATGTTTAATTGAACACAGGAAGAAGATGTTAACATTGGTATGCCTACGATAGATGAACCTAATGTATGTGACAAAAAAGACGCCGTGTGATGATTGATCAACCCGATTATAGAAAAGAAGATGAAGATGAGGAAACACGTCAGAATAAGAAGATTGGCACAAGTAGCATCGAAAAGGATGTTTAATATAAAACATGATGCATTTGCTTTCCGTTTAGTAGTTTTATATTATTGGAATTTCATTTGACTGTTAACCTTATTTAGTTTAATTGAATTTTGGCCATTAGAAGTAGCATCACTGACTGTCATTACTTTTATTGAACTACTCATGTTGGAATATTAGAAAGTAATATGATATGTGGTTATACCATGAAAATTCAATTTGATTAACAAGCTTGGTGTAAACCAACTTTGAAGTTAGCTTAGTATTGACTTCTATTATATATTGGTTAGTAACATGTTGCCACACAAGTTATGATGCAATTTATATGAATGCTTAATTTTTAAAACTAAAGAACACTACACTTTAAATCACCCCAAATAAGACACAAGAAAATATGAAACTTGAATAAGCATAACATGTTTATTTATACGATGCATCCACTAATTTTGTTGATTCAATATACACTACGAATTTCCTTAATGGTTTAAGGATGTATGGTCTTCTAAAACATGCAATAAAATAAAAAATTGGCACTTTTATAATGTTAGTATGGTTGGGTTGACGTATGAGGCATGATGCCTGTTCAAGAAACAAACATCATAAAAACAAGGAATTATGCCTAATAGAAACACATCGGGAACATAACTATACAAAAAATACATGCAAAATTCGCATTAGGAATATGATAAGAACAAATAAAATACATGCAACCAAAAGAACTGAAAATTTGTATGTTTTGATATGAGATTAAGTTAAAGTTAATAACTCTGATACTATAATTAAGGAATTGATATATATGATATATTATTTTTTTAGATGAATATATTCCTTTTCAAACTAATCAAAATTGTCAATAATTAGTTGTCTAGGTTTATAGATTCACATTCTTTGGGCTGGCTTGATTGTGTTTATTTATTTGACAAATCACACACTCTTTCTATAAATACAAGTTTTTATAATGCATGTGGGATTATCAAAATACCTAAAAATGCATAACGTTATAAATCTTAACATTTGATATGAGTAATTATATTTTTTAAAAATAAGAAAAAACAAAAAAATACATTGCAAAAATAATCTTTCAAAATAATCTTTTTAATTTTATGGTTTTCTTTTTTTAATTGAAAAGCCCAAGACTTAAATTGACAAAAAGGTCATTGAAGCAAGTGATAGGCTATTAAAACTAGCAATGATTGTTCATAAACATTAGGAAGCAATAAATAAATAAACTTATTTTTAACATATAAATATAACACAATAATTAACAACAACCAAAAAATGTATTATGCACTATTTTATTAAATAGACCTAGGGTATTAAAGCTAGCAATGATGTCTTATACACATTGCGAAGCAACAAATAAAATAACTTATTTTTACATATAAATATTACAAACTATTTAACAATAACCAAAAAATGTATTATGTACTATTTTATTGAATATACCACATTGCTTAAAAATATAAGTTTTTATAATCCATGTTTAAAAACATCAAATGATGTATTTTAGTGTAAACAACAGAATAACATCCGTATTGTTCTAAATATTACTTTGTATCAAGTTGGTTTACGATTGCATATAATGATACATCAAATGCTTATTAGCTAATTGTACATATGAGCAAATGTATAATAAATAATAGAATATTTAAAAAAACAAAACATCTTTAATATTTGTATTTAAAATCTGCAGTCTCGAAAGAGTTATGGAAACATTATACTATTTAATAACATATAAAGACATATGTTGAAAATATTTTATGGAACTATCGTGATTATTATACTGCTTATAAATACAAACATATAACAAACAACTTATTTTATCTCCGTATTCAATATTGTATTTTTCTTTGAAACTACAAACATCGTCTTCAAACCATGCTTCAAAGAAAAACAAACTTTGTAGTCAGTTGCAACTGATTATGAGTCTATTAATATTGTTTTGTTTGCACAACATAAAATAAATTCGACCTCCAATTTTATGAGTCATTATTTGCATTTCAGTTAGGTTATTTTCTATTTTTTAACCTTATTAATTACCTAAATACATATTATTTGTCATTCATTTCGTTTAAAAATCAAACTTTATAATTTGTTGATAACTTTTAACTTATAATATGAATATAAAAATTTTAAACAAATGCTAATTATATTATCCATTAATATAGCAAATCAACCATAAATTTGAAATAATATGGCAAGTATAAATCTATTGAGCAACAAACTTTAACCATTTCTTGGAAATGATTAACACATTAACTAAAATGTGTACATCTTTAATATTGGCCATTCAAACTTTAACCTTACAACTTCCATAATTAATTTTGAAGTTAACTAGCTATATTTTTTTCTTATAAATCCTATAAATTTTTATATCATTTCACAAATCACATACAAATTCTACACCCTAATTCATATAAACTTTTTAATTAACAAAAATTGTAGAGAGCAGGATCGGTTGCAGCAACAGGTAGGTTTATAGTTATAACTTTCAAAAGTGTATGGTGATGCATAAAGTGTAAAAAAGATGACCATTTAATCAACGAAAACATGTCTACTTCTTTACAAGTAACAACATTGTTTTTTACCATTACTAATCTTTTGTTAATACAAACAATGTCAAAAACGTTATTCGCATTATTCGTCTTCTCGTGTTTTGATAATCACAAAATATAAAGACATGTTACGTAAAGTTACAGTTTATAAGTTTTTAATCGAGGAAACTCATTTCTTCTACGTAGTTGCTTCAACATCACTTCAGCTATGAACAAACTTTATACCGTCATTAGTTAAGTGATCAAAGAATTCTATTTTCACCTAAACTTACATTTTTAAGTTTGACAAAACATTTTCACAAAAGTATTTTTGTGTTTCTAAAGAAATGTTTTATTAAAAAAATTAATTCAAATTCAAACTTTATAACAGCTAGTTTTTCCTCCAAATCAGTTCAGCCTAAACCAGATAAGTTTTCATCACGTCAGGACAAAATAGGAGCATTTTGTCTAGATGGTCCCTTAAATAGGGTGACAATTCAGAAAATAAGGTTTTTCAATTCAGAAAATAAGGTTTTTCAATTCAGAAAATAGGAGCATTTTCACTCTTGTCGCCTATAAATACTGAACTGTTACAATTTAGAAAATAAGGTTTTTCATACTCAAAACTTTCTGGTCTTTTTTCATTTTAATCTTTGATCACTATAACATGTCGGTATATGTTTATAAGTGATTTCCTCTTCCGTCAAGTGCAAGAGAAGAACTCTCGACAACTATGTAGACTCGAGATGTAATAGGTGTCCACACACAAATGTAACAAGTGTTACGGTGATAGGTTATGTAAATAATGTCATTGTTTCCAACTTGTGTGTGAGTCGAGGATGGGGATATTTGTGTGAACTTGGATGGTAATGTAGATCCAAAATGATATCTAGAAGGGCGTTATTTGAATGAGCCACCATTTTTCGAAAATGAAAATTTTGTCATTTTAAAAAATGAATTTGAAATTTATGTGAAATGAATAGATCATAATGTTTGGCATGTCATTTTAATTGATGATTTACAATCAATAAAAGGAAGTTTTGCTAATAAATTTTTCATAAGAAACTAGTATGAAATATTTGAAGCAAAAATTTTGATTTATGAATCTTTGCTAAAAATTGAGTTTGATAAAACAATTTTATGTCAAATGGCAACTGTCATTTTGAAAAACATTAGGTGTAGGACTTTTGATCTAACTAAATCACTAAACTTGGTGACATGAGAAAAATGTGTTTAGAGAAAGAAAGTAGAGAGATAAAGATGGAAACATATTATCATTCATAAAACACACATTACACACTCAAGCACACCTCCAAATGAGACCATTTGTAGGTATTTATACTTCTTACATAAAGAGATGGGCTTTCATGGGCTTTTGCTAGTGGACTTAGTTTACATGGACTTTAAGAAGGCTTGCTTACTTAACTAACTTAATACTAGCTTACCAAGTTCCATGAGCCCATTTAACTATTCTATTTTATTCTACGACACATTACAAAGTTATAATTTATGAGAATGACCATCACTTTTTAATACATATTTATTTGATGCTAACAATCTCCCCCTGAGGGGTGGTCATTCGAATGATGCTCCACGTGATTAGGTCTTTTCTCTTCTTGGTCATGAACTTTGTGTGTCATTGTAGAATAGTCTTTAGTCTTTGTTCCTTCATGCTTTGTGATCTTTGATAAATGACATTTCTTTGTTATTGTGGTGGAGTCATCTTCCTTTTGTCACTTCTTTGTCTTTGGTGGTTATACGCCTTTCCAACGTGCTCATACGTCTTTAGTATTTGAGATACATACATTTGTTGTTCCTGTTCTTTCACACTGATCTTTGTCACTTTACTTCGGTAGATTCTTTCACATTACGTAGAATCTTTCTTTGAACTTTTCTTTGCTTTGATCTTTGATGAGAACTTCTCTTTGACTTCATGAAGCATGTATGAGCATGTGGAAACTAGTGTGGTGGTGATGATAATAATGAGGTGGGGATAGTAATAAACATCCGGTACTTACAGGTTCGGAATTAGAGATCGTCAACAGCATAGTGTGAAGACTCCTTCTAACCCTTACCAAGGCCGTTCCCAAATCGGATACCCCCGAGAGGGCTTACAAGATCTACTAAGTAGATAAACGAATGTGTGAGTCGCTGGAGATCACCCCACGACTGTAGACCATTTTGGAACCATCGTGAACACTAAGCGTAACCCACAAGAAGTTACTGAAGTGACCTGCTGTTAGGGCTGTTTGATGTTGACCCTGGCAGGAGTTTCCGTTCAATCATTGAGAAATACATAAGTAAATCCTCTCATAAATGTTCTTGGCAGATTGCTAAAATCTGCGTAGGACTCTTAAGTTTACATTTGGCGTCCTTAATGATGAACAACCAGCGTAGAAATAAAATGTGTTTTTATGAGATCTTTTAATGAATCTCTGGGCTCTAGACTTGATAAGTGCACATTTGGTTTCCTATTCGGAGATTAGGGAGAGGTCTCATGTTTCAATATCAACCATCTCTAAGAGACAAGTTGATAGATTACACTGGTTCCCCGTGAGAATGAAACAAGCTCTTTTAAGAGAACTTGAGTGGTTAAGAAGGTTTAGTGCAGTGCATCACTGGGTCCATGACGTCTTTGTCTTCAATACCGGTGTCACTTTAGTAACAACCGATAGCATATGAATTGAACCCGGTTTCTTCCCTATGGTTGAACATATGGAGGGATATTTCTTTTCATCCTTTTTCATAAATTTTCTTTTTAATTCTTCAACCCCTTCTTTCTCCTTTCTCATTTACTCCTTTTTTCAATCATACCTAACGACTTCTAATTCTAATCTATTGGATTTGTCCTTGGGTAGATCCCTGCGGTTCTGGCGGATCATAGGAAGGTTTTTCCTAACCTTAGTTACCTTATATCTTCATGACTATCCTACTGTTTCATAAAACCATTCATTTGAAAATCTCTCAAAGTGTTTATGATTATGAAACATATTTGTTGATACTTTGAGAGTTTTGGTTTCTTTTGAAGGACTCCCCCTTCACACGTGCTCATGTAATTTATAAGAAATTTGCACATGCGAGAGGAGTTTGAACTTTTTGAATTGATCCACTTTTAGTGAACATGACCGATTCGAGATACGTCTACATCACTATTTAGACTAGCTTAAAATTATTACCCGTCCTGGTCAAGTCGAAAGAAAGTCTCTCGAGACGGTAGATTATACTCAGATAAGTCCTATTCGAGACACGCTTACATCACTAGTTGGACTAGCATGAAATTATTACCTGTCCAAGATAAGTCTTTTCGATTACCGAAATTTTAAGCTTCGTCAATTCATTGGTACTTTCTGAGTCAAGCTCTTCTGATATACAGCCACAATCTTGAAGCATTTTGATCACATTTTAATCATGTCTTCTCCCTCTCAAAAATAGTATATCAACTGATTACGGAAAGGCTTTTTGGAGAGAAAGACAGATTTGGTTTTGCATGAAATTGGAACAATTTTATTTTTATACTCCCCCTTAATGATAGCTCATTTTAAAATCAATTAAGGGTTTGGATGGAGTTATCTTGAGCACTAATTTTAAGAGATTTTGAGAAATCTTTTGAACAATCTTGAAAAAGTGCTCAAGAATTCTGTTTGAAAACGAGTTTTTGTTTGAAGTCTTTTTCGTTTTTTTAGACTCGAACTTTTTGAAAAGGATTTCGTCCTAGAAAATACGAGTCCTTGATTAGAAATAATCAGAAGTCATCATTAGGGTCCGGGTTTCGTACTGAGGTATACGAAAGCCATAGTGAAGAAACTTTTGAGAAACGACATGTTTTTAGAAAAACATTTTAAAGAACTCCCGTTCAAACATCTGTACATGTCCGTATCATTGTTGAATGACATTTCTATAAACGTACATAATATTGATTTATACGAGAGACATGTAGTGAGAAGAATATTTTTGGATTTTTTGATTTTATATTGTCTTTGTATTTTTTGAAATTTTATATGTTTGTATTTTGTTTTTGTTGGTTTTTCAAATTTTGTATTCTGTTTTTCAAAAATATTTACAGTGAAGCGATTTTGAAAACATTTTTCAAGAAGATTCGAGAAGACGTTCTAGCTCCTCAGGGGTTAGGCTTCGCATGCCAATTCGCCGAACTAAATCGTCAAACTGTTCTTTTGGAAGGGCTTTAGTAAATAGATCGGTGAGTTGGTATTCAATCTTCACGAAAAATAATTCAACAGTACCCTCCTCTACGTGCTTTTTGATGAAATGGTAGTGGACTTTAATATGCTTAGTCTTTGAGTGTTGTTCGGGATTGCACGAGATGGCTATCGCACTTTTTGAGTCACAATACAAAGGTATTCTGTCGAAAGTAAAGCCATAATCTATTAGCTGTGTCCGCATCCAAAGAACTTGGGCACAACACGCAGATGGAGACATATACTCGGCTCTTTGCTGTAACTTGGTCACCTGCATGGTCAGCATCTGAAATTGCTATTAGTTTAAACTCCGAATCCTTCGGATACCAAAGTCCCATGTTAATGGTGCTTCGTAGGTACCGAAAGATCCGTTTAACCTCTTGGAGGTGAATTTCGGTAGGGTTTGCCTGAAACCGTGCCGATCATGCTCCGATATTTCTTTGGATCGATGGGTTTCCCAAACAAATCAGCACCTATTTTTGGTGAAGTGACCATTGGTGTACCAACAGAATCACAGTTTTCCATTCCATGTTTTTTCAAAATCTCTATTGTATATTTAGCTTGATTAAAAAATACAACGAGGGGATCGATGTATTTGTAAACCAAGAAAGAATTTTAGTTCCCCCATCATGGACATTTCAAATTTGTTTTTCATGAGATTTTCAAAATGTTTTGAATGGTTAGGATTGGTTGAACCAAAAATAATGTCGTCCACGTAAATTTGAACGATCAAAATGTCATCTTTGATTTTTTTGGTAAACAAGGGGTCATCAACCGTTCCTTTGGTGAATTTTTTTTTGAGCAAGAAAGATGATAGTTCGTCATACCACGCTCTTGGAGCTTGTTTTAAACCATAAATGGCTTTCTTAAGCTTGTAGACGTAGTCTGGATGATCTTTGTCGATGGATCCTTTTGGCTGACTCACTAACACCTCTTCTTTTAGAGTTCCATTCAAGAAAGTTGTCTTCATGTCCATCTGATAGACTATGATGTTTTTGTGAGCTGCATAGGCTAAGAAAATTCGAACTGCCTCAAGTCTAGCTATAGGCGCGAATGATTCCTCGAAGTCTATCCCTTCTTCTTGTGGATATCCTTTAGCCACGAGACGACCTTTGTTGCGAATTACATTCATTTCCTCATCCATTTTGTTCTTCCATAACCACTTGAGTTCAAGAACACATTTATCAAGTGGTCGCTCAACAAGTTCCCAACTATCATGTAACTGGTATTGAATAATTTCCTCCTGCATCGCTTCTATCCATGGGTTTTCTACCATTGCTTCCTGAATGTTCTTTGATTCTTTGAGGCTTATAGAGCAAATGTAGATACACATTTTAGGATATGTGGTAAGTTGTCTTCTTGTTTGTACTGGCCTTGAAGGTTCACCAAAAACGTGTTCAATTGGATGGTTTTTTGTCCATTGTAGTGTAGAAGGGTACCTTGGGTTTAACGTATGTGTCTTAGATGGTTCTTGAAACCTTGAAGAAGATTCAGCAGAGTCTGTTGCAAACGGGTTTTCAAATACTTCTTCTTCTTCTTCTTCTAACGTAACATCGTTTGAATTATTTGTTGGTTCTTCTTGAAAATTTGTGTTTTGGTGTTGCTCATCAACTCTTGGTAGAACAATTTGAATAACTGAAGTTGCTGGAGTAGATGTTGATGATGCTGAGGGAGTTGGTGCTTCAGCTTTGATTGTAGTAGACGCCTCTTGTGATGGTGGTGGTTTATGGTGTTGAGCGGGTGCAGCGGAATGTTGTTGAGATGCATTTGTTGAAGTTCCACTATAGTATTCATCAAACATTAACTCGAAGAAATTTTCCATTTCTTGTTCTGAAGGTTTTTCGGTGTTTGTTGATTGAGCTCTTTGAGGTACGAGTCCTAAACTAATTTGTCCAGAAGTCTGAGGGTTCGATGCGGGTCCTAATTCTTTTTTATTAGAAGCCATTGGAGTAAGCGTGGGTTCTAGAGCGTATCTCTTAGAAGCAATTTGTGAAATCTCGTCAAACTTCACATTCATCATCTCCATTATCCTCTTTGTTCTTCTATTGCACACCCTGAATGCCCTCGAGTTTTCTGAGTATCCAATGAAGATTCTAATATCATCCTTAATTTTCAGCTTCCCTAGATCTTCTAGGTCGTTTGTTGGATAGCACAAAGCGCCAAACACGTGAAGGTAAGATATGGGGTTTTATTGAATCTTGGATGGATTATGGATCGGTTCTGAGTGAAACAAGCAGTAGCAACAGCATCACCCCATAAGAATAGTGGTGCACTAAAATAAATCAGCATTGTGCGAGCAGCTTCCACAAGAGTTCGATTTCTTCTTTCCACTACCCCATTCTGTTGTGGATTTCTAACAACTGAGGTTTGATGTGTAATTCCAACATCTTCAAGGTAAGTTCTTAACTCCCGATTTGTGAATTTTGTACGCCATTATCTGTTATTACAATCCTTACTAGAGCTTGAAGTAGAACCTGAATACGCTTCAGAAAGGTGATAATGATGATTGGTGCTTCGTCTTTTGACCTCAGAAATTTAACCCATGTATATCTTCAATAGTCATCGACGATAACAAGAATATACTTCTTCCCATTAATGCTTTCAACTCTCATTGGGCCACATAAGTCCATGTGCAACATATGTAACCGTGCTTCCGAACTAGGTATGGTTTTGGGTTTATATGATGCTCTTTTACTTTTTCCTTGTTCACATGATGGACATAAGTGTTCCTTGGTGTATTTGAACTTAGGGAGTCTGTTGACGATGTTGTCTTTGGCTAACTTGTTGATGGTGTCGAAATTGAGATGGGATAAGTGTCTATGCCACAGCCAGGACTTTGTTTCGGTTGCCCTTGTCATAAGACAAATAGGTGATGAAGAGGCCATTTGATTGATGTCAATAGCATATAGGTTGATGCCACGATTTCCAGTTAAGAGATCATCGCCAACCAAATTTCTAACAAAACCCGTGTTTCTCCTGAATGCACCCTCTAAATCTGCATCACAATACTGCCGAACTGAAAACAAATTGTGTCCCAACCCTTCGATGTAGTAAACTCGAGTGATCAAAAAATTCTTAAACTGAAGATCTCCATAACCCATAATAGCTGCTACATGATCATTACCAAAGCGTACAGTTCCCATGATTTTCTAGACGAAATTGATCACCAGCTTTAAGTTCCCGGTCATGTGCTTGGAGCAACCCGAGTCGACGATCCAAAGACATACTTTGATAACCTGCCAAGAACAGAAGAGTTTGTATTTGGAAACCGTTTTGAATTTGGTTCTATGGGGTTAGGGGTAAAATCCAAATCACACTCATCAAAGGTTGCTAGTTGTTTATTTTGAACAACTTTCATTTTTCCATCCTGGATTATGAACTCCCTACACATTGGTATCCACATACAATACTTAAGATAGTTCCTAGGCATTCGACTACTAGTGGTAGACCTAAAGCGTGCAACTAATCTTTTTATAGATCTAGATCTAGCACTAGTTCCTTTTGGAACGTTCTTCTGGTCAGGCGTAACATTCACATTCTTAGAAACATAATCATCATGAACATCATTAATTAAGCATATCTTGCTTATTAAACAAACAAAGTCATTACATGCATTAGAAACAGTACTTTTGACATTACATTCAGATGAAATATGTCTCTTATTAGAAAGCGATAAATTCCTAGGGTCGTCTTCTACTTCTTCCACTTTATTCTTGCAAGTACTCTTAGAGGCAGGCGAGACTCTATTGTTCCTTGTATTGCTCCTAGGCTTTTGTCTGCTGCTCCTAGAGGTGTTGTCTAATCCTGTAGAAGGTAAGGCACACGCATTAGGATTTATAATGTTGTTCTTTGAAGTTGATTTAGCATTCCTAGACTTTTTAGGATTATCTTTGACGCTCTTGTCGTTTGTTCCATATGTTTTAGATGTGGAGGCAGACGCAATAGTGGTACTAATCCTATAAAGGCCAGGTGCTATCACTTTTGGTGTTTCGACAACCGCTTTTCCTTTATCAACAATATTTTCTTTTTCATTTTGCTTGGGGAAGTGTGATGGAGTGACTGGTTTTGTCATATCATTTTTCGCATCGACTTTTGGAACAGATTGAGAAATCGACATTTTTGGTTTAACAACCGTTTTTGAGGTATTTGATTTGTCCGGGGTCGATGGTTTTGCAAACTTAGTATCCACACCCTTCCCTTTTTGACTTTCAAGCTGAGTCCTCAAAAGATCATTTTGCTCTTTCATGTTCTTGAAGGCAGGCTCATACGACAGTTTGTCATAGTTGCATTCTTCGATTTTTCGATCAAGTTGTTTAAAATATGACACATTTTCTTTTTCAAGTTTAATAAGAGCATTTTCTTATTTTGAAACAATTTCGGAGGTCTCAACTCTCACTCTTTCATCATCATGAACAGAATATGTTTGCAAAATAATGGACATAATATCAGTAGTCATAATGCCTTTGAAGAGAGAATCATTTAGGTTTTCCAAAACATTGATTTGCTCAAAAGATTCATTAGCCTTCTTTATCAGTGATTTGTGGTCCTTGACAAGTTTAGCTGTCTCTGTTAAGAAAGCATTTTCAAAATGAATTACACGAGCATGAATGTTATTAATTTGAGGAGCAAATTCATTTTCAAGAATCTTTCTTAGCTGTAACGAAACCGTGGAATTCCAATTGATCTCATTAAGTCTCCTTTTAGATTCTACAGTCGTTTTAAGACATTTGTTCGATGTTTGAAAGTGATTTGGAAGCAAATACTGGTTTAGAAACTAGTTTTGAGAATGGTTGTTTTATGGAAAACACTGATGGTTCTTTTTGTGGAACAAAAGTAATTCCAGAAAGTTTGTTCAGTTTGTTGTAATCGATTGGTTTCAAATTCTTTTGTTTCATTTTAGTTATGCTCTCTTCGACAAGTTCCATTGTTTCCACATAATCACGAACAACAGGAGGATCATGTTTGGTGTAAATCACCTTACCATTATACAAAAGATTCTGTTGTTCCTGAGCTTTCTTGAGATTGCAAGGAGTTTTGTTACCAAGAGACATTTTATGTTTCGTGTGGTAAATCGGATTAGTTTGATAAGAAATCGTATTCATTGATTGACTTGACTGACCCGACTTAACCACTAAGTCTTCTAGTTGTGCAATATTGTGTTCTGACTATATGATTTCATCCAAAAGATTGTCTTCTTTCTTTGTAAAGTCCTTTTTCAAGATTGGTATAAGCTGATTTTGGTTTTGAAAGTTGGTTTGTTAAATCAGAAATTTCTTGTTTTAAAGAATTAATGGTTTTTGTTGAACTAATTTCAAGAGTATCAAATTTGTTTTGCAATTCCCTATCTTTAGCAAGTAACTTCTTATAACCAATTTCGAATTCTGACTCACGTTTTTTGTCAATTAGAAAACTTTTTGCATTTTCCTTGTATCTCTCAAGCTCAGTGGTCAATTTCTCATTCGCGACCTTAACTTTGCAATTGACCTTTTTAACTTTCTCAATTTCAATACCACAATTGTTTAATAATGATTCAAATAGAGCACGTGTTTCCTCATCATTCTCAGCATGTTGTGAAACGGAGCCTCCATTATGATTCATATCTAGAGTTGTTGAAGGAGTATTGCTACTACTTGGCGTATCCAGGTATGTATCATAAGTGGGTGCTAGCTTATCAGAATATTGTTCCTCATAAGGTGACATATCAAACATATCATTATTGTTGCATGTATTGATGTTTGATACCTCAGATGGTGCACTGTTGTCATAAACAGGAAGTGTGTTAGAATCCGTGTCATACTTAGCATCCTGAAGATTTGCCATGAAGATGCAGTTCGCATCGATATCCTCTCGTTCTTCTATGTCATCCATAAGAGGCATAAAATCAGTTTCCTCTACATTCAACTGAAATCCTGCCTTTTCTTTCTATGCCAACAGCAATGTTTTCTGCAAATACTCTGGATCTTTCTTGATCGGCTTAGTAGGACAGTTCCTTGCCATATGACCTATGCTCTGACAGTTGAAACACTTTACCGGGTTACGCTGATTCACATTTCCATGATTCCCAAAAACTGGAGCTGTGATGAGGCGAAAAATAAACCACTTTTAGGGGGTCATTTAAGCCCGAAATTGACTTTATTTGATCAAATATTGCCCTAAATCGTTCCTTTTGTGATTTTAGGTACTTTGGGAGTGAAATCTGGAAAAGGAAGCAATTCGGACGTTTTTGGAGCATAAAAGTGAAGAAAACGCCAAAGTCTTAATTTTCCTTGCTGGGAACAGTAGGTGACGGCGTCAAGAAGGAATCCTTGATGGTGTCAAGAGCAAATTTCCATGATGATCCAGTACAGATTTGACGGCGTCAAGAAGTAGGGCGTCAAGAGTAAAATTTATGACGGCCTGGAAATGCACAATACATGACGGCGTCAATAGTAGATCAAGTCAGTCCGAGAAGAGTTTTGGCGGCGAGGTGACGGCTTCACAAGATTGGTCTTGACGCCGTCAGACCCTATTTCCTATATATATTTTTCTAATTTTCACACATTAAAGAGAGAAGTTTTTGAGAAACCCTAAGTACGAACTTGGTGCGAATTTTACAGGTTTTTCAAGGGTTCTAAGCCCTTGATACCTTTCATGTGTAATTGAGATAAGTATTCTTTTAATTCAATCTATGTGTTGGTTGTCTATATCTTGTTCTTGCCTTAATTCCATCATGCTAGGCTATATCTATCTTGTATTTGCTTGGATCTAATGAAACCTAGATGTTAATTATGTGTTGATTACTTGTTTATAATTGTATTGGATGAATGAATTTGATGTTAGGCTTAAGAAAACTAGCAGATCTCCAAATGGTAACATGCTTGAACGTCTTAAGAAACATGAATCGATGTGCACTAGGTCTTTATTGGTTGTATTTAATGCATGAGCCACTGTTTATAATCCCTATGGTTGTGTTAGGCATGATATAAGAGGAGATAAGTGTAACAATTCGCAATTTCAGGTTAACTTTTATTCCCGAAAATTTCACTATTCACTTTTTACTATTCACTTTTACTATTCACTTTTTACTATTCACTTTTCACTATTCATCTCAGAAATTTTTATTTCATATTCTCGTAAGTTAAACTATTTTAACGATAATCCGAGAGTTTGACGCTCGTCGGATCATTTCTGCAAAAATCACAAAGCCGTGTCCGAGATTTACTTTTAGGTTTAAACGTCCTTCTAGCATCCCGATATGTCCATAAAACATTATAAACAATAGAAATATGATTTTCTCTCATTTTAGGACAATTCCAAAAGTTTCGGAATTTTACGTTTTTCAGTTCAGCGTTTTACGCGAATTGCGCGTTTTAGACCCGTGTTTCCAGTTTTTAGCAGGGTTTTCGCACCCGATAGAACCTACCACTCATTTTATATTTTATTATGGACTATATTGACATGTTTAACCATATTTATAAGTTTCATATTTTTAGGATACCCGGTTTTACGTTTCGTGACTTAACAACTTACGGTTAGCGATTAACGGGACCAAAACTCACTACGTAACTTTTATAAGGCCAAGATTCATCCACCTAGTCCCTTCCCCTTGTCCATGAACGTGTATATGGTGGCCTTGGTGGCTTGATAATAAGCCTAGGAAAGTATGTGGTCTAAGAACAACCAAGTATGCATAGATGTGTTTAGTTTTTAACCATTAGTTCATTATACTTCATGTGTTCCAATTTTAACCACAAGTAAGTACTAGCTAACCTCCTCACTTGCACTATAAAAGGAAACTCATCTCTTCATTCTTTTCATCACCATTTAAAACTTCCCAACATAATTCCATAGCTTCATCATCTTTGATCTTCAAGTTACAAATTACATACCAAAGTTCAAGGTCTTAGTATTCTCTACCTAGTTCTTAAGTTTGTTTGGTGATTCCATGGTTGAATTAGGAGCTACACAAGGTTACTAGGGCTGAAGTTAATGGGTTTTCACAAGGGTTAGATCAAGGCTAGCAAGGGTTACAAGAGTTATGGTGAAGGGTTTACAAGCTTAGGTTTAGTGTCCTAGTTCTATACTTGACTTCCTTTCCTTAGAAAGCCAAAAGTTGTAAGCAAACCCTTATACACTTTCTTGCTCAATATCATTTCATGCTTATTATGTTTCTTTCATGCTATATATGGTCTTTGTATTGTGTTCATGATGTTTAAAAATGGATAAAACAAGTATTGGTATACATATGTTAACTTATGACAAGTAAACAAGCAAACTAGTGATTTTTATGGAAAACCACGACCACAATAGTATAACTTTGATATTTGACACTTACTTACTGTTAAAGAGGACTTAACAAGGAAAACATAGCAATTTGAATCACCCAAAACGAGTATACGAGTCAAAAGTTATGACCATTTGAAGTTAGCGAAACCAAAACGGCAAAACTGCCTAAATAGCATTCTGATCAAATTATGATTTTGAAAGTCCCACTTCTGGTCCGATTCATCAAAAAGTTAAAACACGAAAGTTGTCCGGAACGACGTTTTCGTTCAGGAATAAAGAAGCTCGAGCCCTGAAAATGCTTTCTGAGTGATAAATTTCTTCAAATTCTTAACAGCCCATTTTTAGACCAAAGTTACTATATAATCATTATAATTAGATGAGACCAAGAGGTCTAATGACCTAAAGCCAAGACCACAACCATGGCTAAAGCCAAGGTTGAGTCTCAAGACCATGGTAACAATGACCAAGGTCACGGCAAAGCCACGGCTAAAGACCATATAACTATTAAAGATCAAAGCTTATATATATATATATATATATATATATATATATATATATATATGTTATCGAATACTACAATAGTAGGGAGCCTCATGTGAGGAGTTCATTGAGTAAGCCGTCGAGACGAGTTGTGGATTTACGAGTTAAAGTGTCCTGGCTCCTCGAACGTTTACTCCATGACTTCTGAATTATGTCGGCCCGAACGGTAGTAAGAGATTTACAACCTATACATGTTTCATAGACCACTTATATTCAAAGACTTACACTATATACTAAGTACTACATCATGAACATTATGCAAGACATATATAGGCAATTCGTCGTATTCTTAGACGTTACTCCAAACCTAAGTCGCAACGTTCTATTATAGGCTGCTCTTAGAGACTTTCGCGATTCGACTACCACTATCATTTCTCATTACATAGACTTAAGGTGAGTCATAGCCCCTACTCTTTTCGTACTTGTTTTAACTATTGGGGGGGATACATGCTCAACTACTTGTTTACTTGTACAAATACTCAAAACGTCTATACTTGACTGTGTTATACTTGATTGCTTACATACATGACTGCGTTATACTTAATTGCGTTATTCTATTTATTGACTAGTAGTTGTCTTTGGGAATTGACTCCCAGTTGTCTTTGGGAAGTGGCTCCCAGTTGTATTTGGGAATTGACTCCCAGTTGTCTTTGATACATCCTAACATTTGCGAATGTTGGATACATCATAAAAGTGAGGTCTTCGGAGATGAAGTAGAGACTCACTTCTAATTACTTAAATTGTCTTGATGAACTTATACATGTCTTATTCATACTATATATGTTAGCAGTGGGTTGTGAACACACAGGTTACAAGTCTCTTATGGCGGGACTTGTAACTGAGTGGATTCACGATGCCTTTGCTGTGTGATCATTCTTTAAGGCTTTTTCAACTGTTTTAAGACAAACTCTATGAACTCACCAACCATTGTGTTGACACTTTAGCATGTTATCTCAGGTCTATAAGGCGATAGCTAGTGCGTGGAACTTAGAGTCAAGCTGCATATTCTGAAGACTTACGCTTTTATCATTTACCATTCAAACATTTTGTATACATTATGTATCATACTTTGAAATCTCATGTTGGTAACTTTGAATTCATTAATCGAATGGTAACTTTTCAAAACGTCTCATTTAGAGTTCGTTTTCTATAACTTGTACTTTGTATTATGAAGTAGCACCCCTGTGACACAGTCTTCCGCTGCGGTATTTTGGGGGTGTTACAGATTGGTACCAGAGCCTTGGTTATAGAGAACTAGGTTGCATTTAGTGCCTAAACTATAACTGCTATATACGTTGGGACCTTCCTCTTTATTTGCCTTTCACACAATACATACACATATGTTTTTGGTTAGACGTTTGCTTAGTTCCACGCTGTTAGATGATGTGACTTTAGTATTATAAGGAGCCCCAGAGATTAGCCGAGTCATTAGAAACATGGAGCTCAGTAATAACTAATTAGTTAACTTGATCTTGTGACAGTTCTTGTTTGATGAGACACAAGATTTGAGTTAAATAATATTATTGCTTAGCTTTAGGGATTTGATGACTTGATTATCTTACTATCGGCCTCAGAAGGCGGATTTTGTGTCGGAAATTCTTAAGTAGGATGATTTAGAATCTCCTTATTTAAATGGATTGGGACGCCTCTTCAGTTAAATAAAGAAATTGTAAATCACCGAACCATAAGTTTATGAGACCTTACTTGCATAAATTTGGACGCTTCTTTATGTAAGTAATGTGTTATAAATAAGTGGGCTTATTCACATCCGATACAACTCCTTAACCAGAATCTTAGACGAATCAGAGTGAACACCACTATATTAGAGATCCCGAATTCTCTTAGACACATCGTAAGTAGTTAACATCAACAGAACTTCGGGGCGAAGTTCTCCTTAAGGGGTAGAGACTGTAACAATTCGCAATTTCAGGTTAACTTTTATTCCCGAAAATTTCACTATTCACTTTTTACTATTCACTTTTACTATTCACTTTTTACTATTCAGTTTTCACTATTCATCTCAGAAATTTTTATTTCATATTCTCGTAAGTTAAACTATTTTAACGATAATCCGAGAGTTTGACGCTCGTCGGATCATTTCTGCAAAAATCACAAAGCCGTGTCCGAGATTTACTTTTAGGTTTAAACGTCCTTCTAGCATCCCGATATGTCCATAAAACATTATAAACAATAGAAATATGATTTTCTCTCATTTTAGGACAATTCCAAAAGTTTCGGAATTTTACGTTTTTCAGTTCAGCGTTTTACGCGAATTGCGCGTTTTAGACCCGTGTTTCCAGTTTTTAGCAGGGTTTTCGCACCCGATAGAACCTACCACTCATTTTATATTTTATTATGGACTATATTGACATGTTTAACCATATTTATAAGTTTCATATTTTTAGGATACCCGGTTTTACGTTTCGTGACTTAACAACTTACGGTTAGCGATTAACGGGACCAAAACTCACTACGTAACTTATATAAGGCCAAGATTCATCCACCTAGTCCCTTCCCCTTGTCCATGAACGTGTATATGGTGGCCTTGGTGGCTTGATAATAAGCCTAGGAAAGTATGTGGTCTAAGAACAACCAAGTATGCATAGATGTGTTTAGTTTTTAACCATTAGTTCATTATACTTCATGTGTTCCAATTTTAACCAAAAGTAAGTACTAGCTAACCTCCTCACTTGCACTATAAAAGGAAACTCATCTCTTCATTCTTTTCATCACCATTTAAAACTTCCCAACATAATTCCATAGCTTCATCATCTTTGATCTTCAAGTTACAAATTACATACCAAAGTTCAAGGTCTTAGTATTCTCTACCTAGTTCTTAAGTTTGTTTGGTGATTCCATGGTTGAATTAGGAGCTACACAAGGTTACTAGGGCTGAAGTTAATGGGTTTTCACAAGGGTTAGATCAAGGCTAGCAAGGGTTACAAGAGTTATGGTGAAGGGTTTACAAGCTTAGGTTTAGTGTCCTAGTTCTATACTTGACTTCCTTTCCTTAGAAAGCCAAAAGTTGTAAGCAAACCCTTATACACTTTCTTGCTCAATATCATTTCATGCTTATTATGTTTCTTTCATGCTATATATGGTCTTTGTATTGTGTTCATGATGTTTAAAAATGGATAAAACAAGTATTGGTATACATATGTTAACTTATGACAAGTAAACAAGCAAACTAGTGATTTTATGGAAAACCACGACCACAATAGTATAACTTTGATATTTGACACTTACTTACTGTTAAAGAGGACTTAACAAGGAAAACATAGCAATTTGAATCACCCAAAACGAGTATACGAGTCAAAAGTTATGACCATTTGAAGTTAGCGAAACCAAAACGGCAAAACTGCCTAAATAGCATTCTGATCAAATTATGATTTTGAAAGTCCCACTTCTGCTCCGATTCATCAAAAAGTTAAAACACGAAAGTTGTCCGGAACGACGTTTTCGTTCAGGAATAAAGAAGCTCGAGCCCTGAAAATGCTTTCTGAGTGATAAATTTCTTCAAATTCTTAACAGCCCATTTTTAGACCAAAGTTACTATATAATCATTATAATTAGATGAGACCAAGAGGTCTAATGACCTAAAGCCAAGACCACAACCATGGCTAAAGCCAAGGTTGAGTCTCAAGACCATGGTAACAATGACCAAGGTCACGGCAAAGCCACGGCTAAAGACCATATAACTATTAAAGATCAAAGCTTATATATATATATATATATATATATATATATATATATATATATATATATATATATATATATATATATATATATATATGTTATCGAATACTACAATAGTAGGGAGCCTCATGTGAGGAGTTCATTGAGTAAGCCGTCGAGACGAGTTGTGGATTTACGAGTTAAAGTGTCCTGGCTCCTCGAACGTTTACTCCATGACTTCTGAATTATGTCGGCCCGAACGGTAGTAAGAGATTTACAACCTATACATGTTTCATAGACCACTTATATTCAAAGACTTACACTATATACTAAGTACTACATCATGAACATTATGCAAGACATATATAGGCAATTCGTCGTATTCTTAGACGTTACTCCAAACCTAAGTCGCAACGTTCTATTATAGGCTGCTCTTAGAGACTTTCGCGATTCGACTACCACTATCATTTCTCATTACATAGACTTAAGGTGAGTCATAGCCCCTACTCTTTTCGTACTTGTTTTAACTATTGGGGGGGATACATGCTCAACTACTTGTTTACTTGTACAAATACTCAAAACGTCTATACTTGACTGTGTTATACTTGATTGCTTACATACATGACTGCGTTATACTTAATTGCGTTATTCTATTTATTGACTAGTAGTTGTCTTTGGGAATTGACTCCCAGTTGTCTTTGGGAAGTGGATCCCAGTTGTCTTTGGGAATTGACTCCCAGTTGTCTTTGATACATCCTAACATTTGCGAATGTTGGATACATCATAAAAGTGAGGTCTTCGGAGATGAAGTAGAGACTCACTTCTAATTGCTTAAATTGTCTTGATGAACTTATACATGTCTTATTCATACTATATATGTTAGCAGTGGGTTGTGAACACACAGGTTACAAGTCTCTTATGGCGGGACTTGTAACTGAGTGGATTCACGATGCCTTTGCTGTGTGATCATTCTTTAAGGCTTTTTCAACTGTTTTAAGACAAACTCTATGAACTCACCAACCATTGTGTTGACACTTTAGCATGTTATCTCAGGTCTATAAGGCGATAGCTAGTGCGTGGAACTTAGAGTCAAGCTGCATATTCTAAAGACTTACGCTTTTATCATTTACCATTCAAACATTTTGTATACATTATGTATCATACTTTGAAATCTCATGTTGGTAACTTTGAATTCATTAATCGAATGGTAACTTTTCAAAACGTCTCATTTAGAGTTCGTTTTCTATAACTTGTACTTTGTATTATGAAGTAGCACCCCTGTGACACAGTCTTCCGCTGCGGTATTTTGGGGGTGTTACAATAAGAGCTCATAGGATTGGGGAGTTAAGTGCACCACCCCATGAATGATATTAAGGAATACAATCCGTCATTCATGCAACTATAACAAGTAATTAACGTGTAAAAGATGTCTAGGGAGTAGTGAAATCTAAGTGAGCACATTTTCTCCAATTATTGCTCACAACCTTAGTTAATTTAGTTTAATTTCAATTTTAGTATTTTATTTTGATTGCATCTTTAGTATTGGGTTAGTTGACTAGCAACTAATTCCGCCCAAATCCTTCAAACCGAGATTTTTACTTGCTTTCTAAAAAACTATAAAAATACAAAAATAATCATCCTTCATCTTTAGAACTAGTATTTAGGTTTTCTAATCCTAGCGACACTATTCCTAGCTGAACGATCAATCCCCCGGTACTTGTCACTATACTATACTACAACGATCAGGTACACTGCCTGGTGGGGGTTGTAAGCTTCTCAAGATCCCTTGAGAGGTAAAGCCTGGTGCGATTCCCACGTATCAAGTTTTTGGCGCCGCAGCCCTGGGAATAGTTATTGTCTAGGTTAGAATTTCTTTTTATTAGGTCTACATGCTAGATTCCTTTCTAGTAAGATTTTATTTTTATTTTTAGGTTTTCTTTAGTCTATCTTATTTCTTTGTGTCTTTGTTCGTAACCACCCGACATCATGGACAACGGGAACATCTTTGAACCCGTCATCCCACCACAACAAAACCCACCATTAGAACCCCTTAGGCCCCGAACCTTAGGAGAGTATTCCCGACCTAGCCACCAAGGGTATCGAAACACCATTGAGCTCACCGTAGCCAATGTGACCCCCTTGCGATCCGACACCATCCGTTTGGTGCAAAGCGGATGTGCATTCCATGGACTTTGTTCCGAAGATCCAAACCAACATCTTAAGGACTTCCTTAAAATCGTAGATTCCATAGACCTAGGTGTTGAAACTAGAGAGACAACCCGATTACGCCTATTCCAATTCTCTCTACGGGATCAAGCTAGTCAATGGCATGAGCGTTTACCCGCAGGATCCATCACCACATGGGATGATCTCACCACTCGTTTCCTTGCTCAATTTTTCCCACCGGGGAGAACTACTAAGCTTAGAAATGACATGTTGATGTTCCAACAACGTCAAAATGAATCTCTTTATGAAGCATGGACTCGTTTCAAGGACTTACTCCAAAAAGTCCCTCATCATGGCATAGATCTTTGGCTCCAAGTCCAAATTTTTTATGACCATATCGACATCTCCACGAGGCGAGCCATTGACCAATCGGCCAGTGGTAAGCTACGTGATCTTAGTGCGGAACAATCATGGGAACTCATAGAAGATCTTGTTATCTATGACAACGAAAGTTGGAATGATCCCCGTGATTTGAACAAAACAGTCAAGGCAATATCTTTGCCTTCGAACAACTCTAGCACTCCCGACCGTAGGATCATGGAGCTTGAGGACCAAGTCAAGTTTCTCATGAAATCTTACGAAGCTCCTAAACCTTCAAGCCATGTGAACAAAATCACTTCTTCATGCGAATTATGTAGTGGTCCCCACGACACTCGTGATTGTGTGGAACTCCCCGGAACAGCTTTTGCGGACTACGCAGCCACGCGTACCGACGAAGTGGGAGATAAGTGGTACACTTTCAAGCCCGAGCCAAACACTTACGGTGATTCATACAACCCCTCTTGTAAAAATCACCCAAACCTTAGGTGGAAACAAAATCAACCCAATTCTTCCAATCCGCCTAATCGTTACCAACCAAACGGTCCACCCTCCAACCGTACTTTCAACAACAATCCTTCTAACAATTATGGTAGTACCAACAATCTTGAAGGTTGATGTCAAAGTTTATGGCATCTCAAGAAGCTCGCATAGCTAGGTTCGAAACCGAATTTAACCAACAACAAACGGAGATGACCAACAAGATTGACAACCTGTTGAAAGCCCTCAACAACCAAGCGTTAGTCACACCTAGGAAGGACACTAGGGACACCAATAACGGAATTCAAATTAAGGACCCCTCATCATCCAAACATGTCCACTTTGTCAATGTTGTCACCATTAAGCTAATAGATAAGGAGATAGAAGAGAGTGACAAGGATGAAGTTAGAGTAGAAACCGAGACTAAGGATGAGAGTAGGGAAGTTGAGGTTAATAGGGGAGAGGAATTAGAGGAGGTAGAGCCTATAGAAAAGTACTTTGATAAGTTGCCCACCAAGGAAGAACGGGAATACCATAAGGATTTATTCGATAGTCCCGAGAGACCATATATCCTTGGCAACCCCCTTATCAAAATGGGAGACCCCTCTAACATTAACATACCATGCAATATCGGGCACATGCATATATGGAAAGCTTACATCGACCCTAGATCCCCCGTGAACATCATGACTAGGACTTATTACAATTGGGTGATGAAGAAGCAACTTTATTTTAGGATGATGCCCAATAAGAATCTAATAAGTAATTTTGTAGGAAGAGTGAAGGGATTGCATGTGATTATAGGGAATCTTACCTATGAGATCGATTTTATGATAGTTGAAGACACTCGTCCGGTGATAGATGCTTGCCTAAGCCAAATAATATTTGGAAAACCATTTGTTGAGGCCACTAGGATGAGTTATGATCCGACTTTAGGGATAGTTAGATTCAAGGAAGAAAATGATGAAGTTACCTATCAAATGCCCTACAAGATTGAGTAATACCGCCTTCTCTCTAATTTCGAAAAAGAACACAAGCAAGCAGCTTATTATAGGAATGAGGAGGATAGATGTAGAGGAGTAGAGTATGTAAAGAATAGGATGCTTGGTTTCTACAAAGAATGCTTGCAACTAAGTCCGGAATACAAAACTGGTTTAGAAGACGACCTAGAGAATGGAACCAAAGATGAGGTCACGTAGTAACCCATGACCTTGAGTCTAGCTACAAGACTTGTAAATAAAGAAAAGCGCTTCTTGGGAGGCAACCCATGTTTTGTGTGTTTTTATTTGTTTGTTTGTTATTTGCTTTCGTATGCATGCTTTATTTTTATTATTGGTAGATCATGTTTCTAAACTAAATAGTGGAAATACTTTACTTTGTTGGTTTGGCCTAGTCTTAACTCCACCTAAAAGTATTTTTGTAAAAGATAAGTGTAAGGGGAAACCCCAAATATGTTTTTAAGAAACAAACCGATCATGATTATCCACAATATTAAATGAACATGTATATTCGTATTTGTTAGAGTCAAATGCTTGTATTGAGTCATAATGAAGTTTTGCAGGATTTTCCAAGAAGTAAGACCAAGTTTTTCTAGAAATTTTCCAGAAACTTAACATAAGAATTTCTGCAGGTCACTTCTGACGGCGTCAAGAGTTAACTCTTGACGGCGTCAAGTGTAAAAATCTAAAAATTTTACCGGTTTTGTTTTTTCTAACGGAGTCTTATGGTTTTTGTGAATTATTAAGTTTTATAATCTCCAGGAAATCTGCAAACTTCATTCCACAAGCATTATATCTTATCTTGTTTTCTAGGATTTAGTAACTTATATAGGATGCCGCCGATTTTACGCGAGGTTGTTTTGTCTATTTTATCAGGTTTTACAGGTTATGTATGACAAGAAGATGATTTATATTCTGGAAGGGAAGCTTTGATTGTTCATTTTCTTGAAGGAAGATTTAACCTGGTCACCTTATTATCCATACCGAGCGAATCAGGGGAGTATTTGATTTCATTCTTTTTACTTTTTTCACTTTTACATTCTTTACTTGAACATTGGGGACAATGTTCATCTTAAGTGTAAGGGGAGGGTAAAAAGATGATACCTTACATATGCACTTTCGCTTGAGTTTGTTTTGTTTGATGGTAGATGTGTAATAAAACTATGAGAAATACTTGTTAGTGCAATTTTAGCGCCAAATTTAAAATTTTTTACAACATTTAGGAGTGAAACTTTAGCCATAGCAAGCGTCTCATGGATAGGAGATTGTATGACTAGCACATAACCGTATATTCAGAAAAATTTTCCACCCAAATATGTGAGGTTCGCCTTTAGATTTGATAGGAAAAGCATTTACTATTAGTGCTTATGAGTGTACCGGTAGCATTTATATTCTAGAACTTGCGTTAGTGATGCATCCCGAGACCGCTAGTGAGACTACATTCGTGTGGTAGGATTTACTACATGATAAGAGGCATTAGGATCACCCTTGTGTTAAACCCGTATTATAATTACTTGACCATTTAAGTCATATTACTTGGCTAGTTAAGTCAACTAATTTCTCCCACACCCTTAGCGTTGTACTCATTTTTAGTACACGAAACCCCTAGTACACCCCTCCGAGCCTATCTTTTCGTTTCTAACTTTAAGCATCTTACTTAAAGGAAGAATTTGTTACACCCCACTTAAATGTACACCCAAATCGCCTTAGCCTTCCGTGTATTCGCTCATTTTTAGTGCATTATTGTTATTTGTTAAACCCTAAGTTAACTATCTAATTGATTACATGGTTGCTAAGTCGAGTCATATCCTTGAACATATTGTTTTGGGACGATTGGGACTCATGGGTAAAGTACTTATTTTATGGAGTAATGGGGAAGAACATCATTTATTACCCCCGTATGTGCGTTAATCTTAAAAGTACTCCAAGTGTTTTGATTATCTTAATTCGAGTCATTAGATTAGTTTATTGTAAAGTATGTAAAAATTCAAGTGTAAGGGGAATTTTCAACCCCTATGATGTATTATTTTGGATGGTAGGTTAAGAGTGTATGCAAAAAAATAAAAAAAAAAATAAAAAAAAATTAAAAAAAAATCGAAAAATCAAGAAAAAGAAAAAAAAAAACATACGGACTATCATCCCTTTTTATTCTATGTTCATTTTATGTTTTTGTTATTTTTCATTTATTAGCTTAAGTAGAGTCTAGTCTTGGCTTAGCAACGCCACATTGTACACGTAATTAACCAGTATTGTTAACTCGTCACCAGTAAAAACTTTCTTTATCCAACAAAACCGTGTATTTCATATCCGTAAACCTAACGTTACAACCCTTTAAAAGACCTCTTTGATAGTTTATCCTAGGTGCTTACGCCATGTGGTGGAGGTTTGATCCTTTCCCAAGCTTATGGTAATCTATTTTGCTATGACAGGTAGTGAGAGATATCTTCCGTTTCCATATTGTAATTTATACTTTATTACACCCGAGAGATGTGAGTATCTAAACACCATTTGTGAGGTGCTTGTGTATGACCTCCGTGCTTGTCTATTGGTCTTTAGTGGAACGATTATCTGTTGTAATTACTTTTATATTAGTGTTAAATGACCCCTAACTTGTATTTTGAGTAGAATAAAAGCGCATTTGCTTGAGGACAAGCAAATCTCAAGTGTAAGGGTATATGATGAGGCGAAAAATGAACCACTTTTAGAGGGTCATTTAAGCCCAGAATTGACTTTATTTGATCAAATATTGCCCTAAATCGTTCCTTTTGGGATTTTAGGTACTTTGGGAGTGAAATCTGGAAAAGGAAGCAATTCAGACATTTTTGGAGCATAAAAGTGAAGAAACCGCCAAAGTCTTAATTTTCCTTGCTGGGAACAGTAGGTGACGGCGTCAAGAAGGAATCCTTGACGGCGTCAAGAGCAAATTTCCATGACGATCCAGTACAGATTTGACGGCGTCATGAAGTAGGGTGTCAAGAGTAAAATTTATGACGGCCTGGAAATGCACAATACATGACAGCGTCAAAAGTAGATCAAGGCAGCCCGAGAAGAGTTTTGGCGGCGAGGTGATGGCGTCACAAGATTGGTCTTGACGCCGTCAGACCCTATTTCCTATATATATTTTTCTAATTTTCACACATTAAAGAGAGAAGTTTTGGAGAAACCCTAAGTACGAACTTGGTGCGAATTTTACAGGTTTTTCAAGGGTTCTAAGCCCTTGATACCTTTCATGTGTAATTGAGATAAGTATTCTTTTAATTCAATCAATATGTCTATGTGTTGGTTGTCTATATCTTGTTCTTGCCTTAATTCCATCATGCTAGGCTAGATCTATCTTGTGTTTGCTTGGATCTAATGAAACCTAGATGTTAATTATGTGTTGATTACTTGTTTATAATTGTATTGGATGAATGAATTTGATGTTAGGCTTAAGAAAACAGGCAGATCTCCAAATGGTAACATGCTTGAATGTCTTAAGAAACATGAACCGATGTGCACTAGGTCTTTATTGGTTGTATTTAATGCATGAGCCACTGTTTATAATCCCTATGGTTGTGTTGGGCATGATATAGGAGGAGATAAGAGCTCATAGGATTGGGGAGTTAAGTGCGCCACCCCATAAATGATATTAAGGAATACAATCCGTCATCCATGCAACTATAACAAGTAATTAACGTGTAAAAGATGTCTAGGGAGTAGTGAAATCTAAGTGAACACATTTTCTCCACTTATTGCTCACAACCTTAGTTTATTTAGTTTAATTTCATTTTTAGTATTTTATTTTGATTGCATCTTTAGTATTGGGTTAGTTGACTAGCAACTAATTCCGCCCAAATCCTTCAAACCCGAGATTTTTACTTACTTTCTAAAAAATATAATAATACAAAAATAATCATCCCTCATCTTTAGAACTAGTATTTAGGTTTTCTAATCCTAGCGACACTATTCCTAGCTGAACGATCAATCCCCCAGTACTTGTCACTATACTATACTACAACGATCAGGTACACTGCCTGGTGGGGGTTGTAAGCTTCTCAAGATCCCTTGAGAGGTAAAGCCTGGTGTGATTCCCACATATCAAGCTGCAACATTCCTGATCTGATTACCCATTGTCTTATTTCCAACATTCTGACCACTCTGATATCCAACAAACTGACCCATCTGATTCCCTGCATACTGACCGAACTGATTCCCTACACTGACTTGGATTCTGCATATTCTGATTACCCATGTGAAATCCAGTGGCATATCCTTGTTGATTCCTAATAACTCCAACCATTTGGCCTCCGTTGCCTATATCGAAACTCGGCTGAGTAATCTGCTTGTTGCGAGTGTTCGATGAAATCCTTTGGTTGTTGTTAGTTGGTGTAGAATAACGTCCTTGGAATGCCTTTGTCAGAAAAGCAAACGCTTGTGTTATAGCTGCAGCAGCTTCATCATTTTCAGTGAATTATGGTTCTTGGAATTATGGGTATTGTTGTTGCAGAATAACATGTTGTTGCTGTGGGTAGAATTGTTGTTGGTAGACAGGTGTTTGTTGTTGAATGTATGATGGTTGCATGAAGTTGTGAGCGGAAGATGATGATGGTTGTTGTTGTGTGTTCATTGTTAGAGGTGTTGGTGTATTAGCAATTAATGCTAGACGATCATGCTTTTTAGCAAGTAATTCAGCCCTTACTTCATTAGCCTCAGCTTGATTTTGCTTAAAGAAGTCGTACAACTGATCATAAGTCACTTCATGCAAATTCTTTGTCTGATAAACAATAGTGACGTATCTTCCCCATTCTGGTTGTAACTCATTTAGAAAATTGGTGTTGTTAGCAATGTTTGTCTGACTGAGGTTGTGTCTCGATAAATCATTCATGATCTTACAGAACCCGAGATAGTACGACTTTATGGATTCACCAGGAATTGAAGTAAACTTGCGAAGTTCCTTGAGCAATTGTGTTTCCATTTCATATTTACCGATGTCTGTCCCATAAATTAACCTCTTGACTCTTTCCCAGACTGCATGAGCACTTCCTTCACTGTCAACAACTACATAAGTGGTTTTAGGTAGACCAAGAACAACGAGATGAAATGCTTGATCATCAGCTGCAATCTGTTGTCTGCCTTCCTCAGTGTACTCAGTCTCATTCTGATCTCTTTAGTATGGTTGTACTGGGGGGGGGGGTTCCATTTGGATCTCCAGGGTCTAGTACTTTTCTTGGTTTGAAGGGTGCTTCCACAATGGATTTGATAAGAAGTGTTACATTTGGTTTGCTCTTAAGTTAGCGCATCATACGACTAGCCCACTGTGAGTAACCACCCTTTGACAGCATGGGACGTCGGTTTTCGGCATCGACTGCATGGATATCTTGCTGAGTTGCCATTTAATGAAGTTATAAGTGATAAAGTTGATCGTAGGATCTTTAAAGATAACAAAGGTTGTTGTGGAAGATTAGATTTTTTGGTGAAAATTTGGTCTAAAAACTTAAAACGTCGATAACTTCCATTCGGAGAGGATTTGGGCCTCAAAACTACGCTTGAATTGATAAATCTATTCAGTGTGTCATTCTCCTCGGTCTCACGGTCGTTTTGACACGTATTTCACTGAAAACGGAGTTACGGTTCAAAAGTTATAGCCGTTTGAAGTTTGGTCCTTACTCGGAGGTTTTAACTTGAAGAATCCTTACTCGCTGGTAACTTAACTCGAAAAAAATACTTGTATCTCACAGAAACTAAGTTAACTTGCTGGAAATATGTAACTCTAAGGTATCCTTACTGGCTAAAAAAACTTAACTCGCAGATTAGCTTTAACTCGCAGGAATCCTAACTCGCTAGAAACACTTAACTCGCAGAAGAGTTTTAACTCGCCGAAGCAGGTATAACCCGCAAGATTCAATTTCAACGAAGTATAGTTTCCCTTTAGAAGTATTCAATAATAATCCTTACTAGTTAAGCTATAGGGAATTGAGAGGCTAACTCGCCAAAAGAAAACCTTAACTCGCTGATTTAACTCCCTAACCTAACTCTCTAACCTAACTCGCTAACCTAATTCTCTAACCCTAACTCGCAGCTCAAACTCGCTAGAAAATCCTAACTCGCTAATCTTCAAAAGCTAAAACACTGAAACTAAACTTAACTCGCTAAAACTCATCCCTAACTCGCTGAATACCGAGAATAACCAACTCCGAATCCAATTTTTCACCCAAATCGAACCTAAAACAACCTAAAATTATCCCTTGGCAATTGATACCACTTGTAGGACCTTTGATCTAACTAAATCACTAAACTTGGGGACATGAGAACAATGTGTTTAGAGAGAGAAACTACAGAGATAAAGATGGAAACATATTATCATTCATAAAACACACATTACACACTCAAGCACACCTCCAAATGAGACCATTTGGAGGTATTTATACTTTTTACATAAAGAGATGGGCTTTCATGGGCTTTTGCTAGTGGTTAGTTTACATGGACTTTAAGAAGGCTTGCTTACCTAACTAACTTAATACTAGCTTACCAAGTTTCACGAGCCCATTTAACTATCCTATTTTATTCTACGGCACATTACAAAGTTATAATTTATGAGAATGACCATCACTTTTTAATACATATTTATTTGATGTTAACACTTAGTTTTAGTGCAATCATATAATACTAGTTTAAATGTCTTTATTGTAGGTAACGTTGCCGACAAGTGTAACAATTCGCAATTTCAGGTTAAATTTTATTCCCGAAAATTTTACTATTCACTTTTTACTATTCACTTTTCACTATTCATCTCAAAAATTTTTCTTTCATATTCTCGTAAGTTAAACTATTTTAACCATAATCCGAGAGTTTGACGCTCGTCGGATCATTTCTGCAAAAATCACAAAGCCGTGTCCGAGATTTACTTTTAGGTTTAAACGTCATTCCAGCATCCCGATATGTCCATAAAACATTATAAACAATAGAAATATGATTTTCTCTCATTTTAGGACAATTCCAAAAGTTTCGGAATTTTACGTTTTTCAGTTCAGCGTTTTACGCGAATTACGCGTTTTAGACCCGTGTTTCCAGTTTTTAGCAGGGTTTTAGCACCCGATAGAACCTACCACTCATTTTATATTTTATTATGGAGTATATTGACATGTTTGACCATACTTTCAAGTTTCATATTTTTAGGATACCCGGTTTTACGTTTCGTGACTTAAAAACTTACGGTTAGCGATTTACGGAGTCAAAACTAGCTACATACTTAGGATATTATCATCCAAAGACCAAGAGTCATCATCTAGTCACCTTATCCTCATTCAAACCGCCACTAGGGGGGGGGGGGTTCACACTTGTGGTTAAATTTTGACCATTGATTCTTTACTTAATTACAACTTTGGCTCCAAGTTAACCTTGGTCACCAAGTTTATGTAGTTTCCTAGTAAGCTTCCTAACCTCCTCTTCATGCTATAAATAGAGAGCTCATTCCATCATTTCTTCATAAATAAAACGCCACAACACAATCCCTAGCTCCATGATCCTTTGATCTTCAAACTACAAGTTACACTACAAAGTTCAAGGTCTTAGTATTCTCTACCTAGTTCTTAAGTTTGTTTGGTGATTCCATGGTTGAATTAGGAGCTACACAAGGTGATTAGGGGCTGAAGTTAATGGGTTTTATCAAGGGTTAGATCAAGGCTAGCAAGGGTTACAAGAGTTATGGTGAAGGGTTTACAAGCTTAGGTTTAGTGTCCTAGTTCTAAACTTGACTTCCTTTCTTTAGAAAGCCAAAAGTTGTAAGCAAACCCTTATACACTTTCTTGCTCAATATCATTTCATGCTTATTATGTTTCTTTCATGCTATATATGGTCTTTGTATTGTGTTCATGATGTTTAAAAATGGATAAAACAAGTATTGGTATACATATGTTAACTTATGACAAGCAAACAAGCAAACTAGTGATTTTTATGGAAAACCACGACCACAATAGTATAACTTTGATATTTGACACTTACTTACTGTTAAATAGGACTTAACAAGGAAAACATAGCAATTTGAATCACCCAAAACGAGTACACGAGTCAAAAGTTATGACCGTTTGAAGTTAGCGAAACCAAAACGGCAAAACTGCCTAAATTGCATTCTGATCAAATTATGATTTTGAAAGTCCCACTTCTGGTCCGATTCATCAAAAAGTTAAAACACGAAAGTTGTCCGGAACGACGTTTTCGTTCAGGCAAAAAGAAGCTCGAGCCCTGAAAACGCTTTCTGTGTGATAAATTTCTTCAAATTCTTAACAGCCCATTTTTAGACCAAAGTCACTATATAATAGTTATGTTTTACTAAGACCAAGAGGTCTAATGACCTAAAGCCAAGACCACAACCATGGCTAAAGCCAAGGTTGAGTCTTAAGACCATGGTAACAATGACCAAGGTCACGGCAAAGCCACGGCTAAAGACCATATAACTATTAAAGATCAAAAAGCTTATATATATATATATATGTATATATATATATATATATGTATATGTTATCAAATACTACAATAGTAGGGAGTCTCATGTGAGGAGTTCATTGAGTAAGCCATCGAGACGAGTTGTGGATTTACGAGTTAAAGTGTTAGGCTCCTCGAACGTTTACTCCATGACTTCTGAATTATGTCGGCCCGAACGGTAGTAAGAGATATACAACTTATACATGTTTCATAGACCATTTATATTCAAAGACTTACACTATATACTAAGTACTACATCATGAACATTATGCAAGACATATATAGGCAATTCTTCATATTCTTAGACGTTACTCTAAACATAAGTCGCAACGTTCTATTATAGGCTGCTCTTAGAGACTTTCGCGATTCGACTACCACTTTCATTTCTCATTACATAAACTTAAGGTGAGTCATAGCCCCTACTCTTTTCGTACTTGTTTTAACTCTTTGGGGGGGATACATGCACAACTACTTGCTTACTTGTACAAATACTCAAAACATTTATACTTGATTGTTTCATACTTGATTGTCTTATACTTGATTGCATTATACTTGATTTCATACATACATGACTGTCTTATCTTTGGGAAGTGGCTCCCAGTAAACTTATATCTTTGGGAAGTGGCTCCCAGTTGTCCTTGGGAATTGGCTCCCAAAGTGAGGTCTTCGGAGATGAAGTAGAGACTCACTACTAATTGCTTAATTGTCTTGATGAACTTATACATGTCTTTATTATACTATATGTTAGCAGTGGGTTGTGAACACACAGGTTACAAGTCTCTTATGGCGGGACTTGTAACTGAGTGGATTCACAATGCCTTTGCTGTGTGAACATTCTTTAAGGCTTTTCAACTATTTTAAGACAAACTCTATGAACTCACCAACCATTGTGTTGACACTTTAGCATGTTTATCTCAGGTTAGTAAGGCGATAGCTAGTGCGTGGAACTTAGAGTCAAGCTGCATATTCTGAAGACTTACGCTTTTATCATTTATCATTCAAAACATTTTGTATACATTTATGTATCATACTTTGGAATCTCATGTTTGTAACTTTGAATTCATTAATCGAATGGTAACTTTTCAAAACGTCTCATTTAGAGTTCGTTTTCTATAACTTGTACTTTGTATTATGAAGTAGCACCCTCAGTGACACAGTCTTCCACTGCGGTATTTTGGGGGTGTTACAACAAGGATTTCTTAAGCAACCTAGTTGGTGTACCAATCTACGTGTTTTGATGTTATGATTATAAAGAAAAAAATGTGTGGTTTAATGTGCAATGTGGATAGCTAGCAAAGAAGACAATACGCGCCATTAGTATGAAGACAATCTAATGGTTATCTCACCAAGCCAAGTGCATAACTAATCTTAAGATCGACTTGCCAAGTGAATATCATCTAGTCTTGCATCACAAACAACACATGTTTTGGTTATGTGTTATTAAGGATAGCTAGAGGCCAAGGTAAGTTTTCTTACAACGTTGACTATCACGCTTGCTATTTGAGTGTTTACTATATGATTTATATGACTACGTGATTAGGTACTACTTGCTTGCATGTTAAATGATTTTTGTATGCCAATACGTGCTAGATTCTTTGTGTTATTTAGACGTTTTGTCTAAATGCTTATCCTCCTTTGGATTCAAGCAAATTATTTGGAAAAACAATGGTCTTACCACAACCATTGTTTATAGCGAATTTGGCGTCAATCAATCACTATAGACGATGCACACTTGCTTCACTCTTTGTTTGCTCTCTAGTTCTCGTCTATGACTTTTCTTGAAACTTACATGATTGACTTCTAGCCTTCCTCGATGCGAATCTCATCCTTAAACCTCATTTAATTTTTTATTCCCTCTTTTCTTCTGTTTCGACTCAAAATCCACTCTTTATTCAAGCGTATCGAGTCTTTCACTTTTCTTGTGTCTTGTTTCCACTCTATACCCATTCCTTAGCCTACTCGTGCGTATTAAGACCAAAACACCAAAAATTGTCCAAGAACCACAACCTCCTGCCAACGGTCCCTTAGCTCCCAGCGGTCCCTTTGGTGGTCATTATTCGATAAGATACCGTCTGGGCTTTTCATCTTATACACAATCCTCTCTTTTGTTCACAGCCAAACAAAATTTGTTTCAACTCTTATCTCTAAAAAGGCAATGAAGAACATTTTCAAAATTACCATAAAAGTTCAAGGTTTCCAAGTTTAATAATCACTCCTTAACTCTAATTGTAAGTCATCTTTATCCAATCTTTTATTATCTCATAATTAGGGATCATTCCATTAGATTTGAGGGGATTATCAATCTTGTTTATTTGTCACTTTCGAATCACAAACACTACATTGCTAATAATTAACTCATTAATGCTTACATTTAGTAAATAAGATATGGCTTCAAATAAAACTATAAAAACATGGTAATCCCCGTACAGGAAAATGGATTTGAGAAAACTTATTGGATTCATATTGTTAATATACACTAATGAAGTCAAACATGAACTCTTAATGATCAATGGTTGTTTTCAAATAACACTACAACAAAAAATCTCACAGAACCGGTCAAAATGGCCTATGAAGAGTGGCTTTGGAACCACTCTCTGAAGGGGGTATCTCCATTATTGAAACATATAGAAACGATTTGGCAACCTGTCTCTATTTGAAGCATCGATACCGGTTTTCTCCTTAAATCGGTCTCCATTATATAGCGAACAAACATATTTTTGTTAGACATTGATACTGGTTCTCCCACAACCTGTCTTTATAGAAACATCTAACCTATCTTTATTTAGAGTAAAAAGATATGTTTTTATCTCAAAACCTGTCTTTTTTGTAAATCTATTTTATTAAGAAAAAAACAAAAATCATTTCTAAAATTTTCCAATTTTTTAGAAATTCTATAATCTAAAATTGATTCACAAAAATAAATAAATATAAATGTAACAAGTATATATAAAGTGTAAGATTGTAGCAAAGAAATACCTTCATTCACAAGTATACAAGTCAAATTCGTTAGCTCAAAATGAAATGTATTGTATGTATCAAAGTGTAAGCTTGTAGCTAGGAAAAAACTAAAACAAGTTATAGCTAAATTCCACCAAAAGTTGTAAGCACTCATTTAAGCACTTGTAGCCATTGATATAAATATATAACAATTTCTCTTAGTTGCACGAACAGTATCTTCAATCTGCAAATACCATAGAAGGAAAAAACTTTAACAGCTAGATTAAGAAGTTAGTGAATGAATATATCCCACCAAAACTACAATTTAAAGAGAATTCAATGACTTATGACGTGAAGGAAAATAAACAATAAAACACTAAGAAAACTAACCAAAGGTAAAGCTAATATCTCTAGCTTGCGGCATATGGCATAAGAAGATCAGCTCCGACAATACTCCCAAGGCTATGTTTCTGATGTAGGTACAATAGATTCATAAAGTTTTTCATTTACCAAAAATACATTGCAATTCCTATGAGTATGTAGTTTGTATGATAAAGCAAGAAATCAAAGAGATGAGAATAAATACCATGTATTTAGTACCTGATGAACCATAGCCCATATTGCAGCGAAAGTAACCTCAGTATCAGCAAAAGTAACAAAGACTCTTGTCCCGCCAGTTTCTTCACTAGTAATGAATCAAATATATAAGTAATTAATCAAATATAACTTTAATTTAGAAACAGGCGATTCCGACATTGGTTAAAGCCGCAAGAAACTATGGAAAAAGGAATTATGTAGTGGTCAAAGTGATAGGAATATTTACCTAGCCACTTATTTCTCAAAGCCACTCAAGCACCAAGTTATTATACATTCCAGGTACATTTAATTATAACAAAAGGTTGCACTATAGCTTTCCATAGAATATTGCTTATCCAACCATTGATGTAGCAAATAACTCATGAAAACAGTGAAGTACCAACAATATTTATGATTAATTAATCATGTAGAATATGACCCATCGAGTCCAAGCTCAAGTATTGACTTTCAAGAACACAAATTATATTACTATTTTGCATACTACGAACAACTACATGAGCAAATACTTTCAAACTTCAATTTAGATTCTAGTGTGAGATTTAAGTCTTTAGTAATTTTATGTGAGTCAAAATACTATTTAAAGAGAACTCAATGACTTATGACGTTAAGGAAAACATACAATAAAATGCTAAGAAACAAGACATGGGGTAAAGCTAATATATCTAGCTTGCGGCATATGGCGTAAGAATATCAGCCATGACATCTTTTGGTATCTCTGCCATTTTTATCTACCGATACCAAAATATATTCATAATACTAGTGATGTAGAGAGCCCAAATGCCCATGACATCATACAAGTGAAATTCCTGTCTATTTCAGCATGCAAGGTTTCAGAAGTCAGTAACAATAATTTTTTTATCAAATCACTAACAATATTTCATCATCACATATTTGTAACAAACTGATACATAGGTTCTTGGCAACATATGGCTATCAGCCTAATAACTCTCCGAACATTACCTGTCTCCTAATTGATCCCGACAAACTAAATTTGTCAGATGTCTCATATTTTTTTTCATTGACCGCATTACAGCATTACAGTACTTGTTAGACATTAGTTCACTATGCCTTCTTGCTCTGGCCCCACCTGAACATGTTAAAAAAAATTGCAATGTCATGTAAACATAAACAATGGAACACGATACATTCCCTGAGTATATTAACACACGAAAGCTACCTCAATAACATGTATAGCATCCCAACCCCCCTCATTCATGTAACCTCTTCTACCATGTGCATACTTCGATCCATCTTCATAGTTAAAATGTTTTGCAAATTTGTAAAACAAAAGGATAGTTAACTATGTTAGATAATGCTTACCTTTTTAATTCAAGAAGCAAGCCGAGAAGCCTTCTTGGTCACCATCCTCCCACAAGTAAACCGGTGAAACACCTTCTTCATAATACGAAACAAGATACAAATTCATCAACAATTGTTTCTTATAAATTAAAGGAAATATCAATAGAAAAAGTTGTGTGCCAAATGACACATGAGGAATAAAATCAAAAAACATGCAATAAACTGGAAAATATTAGGCAAGCAAAGGACCTCACTGGTCATGATATACTGTGAAGACTTTGTTTGCTTCAATTTCATGTTTTCTCGGCGCAAAAGATGGATGTAGCCTTTCTTTTAATGGAGGACGGTATTTATTTGACCAAGGTGACCTACAACAAAATTTCAATATAAGAAATTAGATGTTAGTAACAGGACACTATTAAGGAGTAAAACAAGTGTATTAACTATGGAAGCAATAGACTGTGTACGTGCATTTTGGAGGCGATTATATGATTACTGCGACATGAGTCACAATAATAGTCTTTGGTCTGTTGACAGTCATGTTAAACAGATTGCTCAACAAAATAATCATTATTTTGCCAAACACTTCAAAAAAGATCTATAAGAGAATTATAGCATTAAGTATAAGAAAAAAAAAAAGAACTTCAACTTAGAAACAAACAAAATCACATCTATATACTATCTACTAAAACACAGTTTATTTTAGTTGACTATCTATAAGAATCTGATTACCGTATATCACATATATTAACACACATCTAAGCACCCACAAATCAGTAAGGACATGGACTTTACTCTTTATGAACTCCAAGGGTATGCCATTTATCACCAATATATGAGATAATGCTTATATATACCTGTCACACCCTGAATTTACCTGAATGGCAGCGGAATGGAATACCTGGGTGTAACGTCCATAACATCACATACAAGGTTATATTGAACGACCTAAAGTATCATTTTGAAAATGCATCGTTTGATTTATTTAAAACATTCAAAGTTACATAACATAGGTCCCAAAGATTGAAAATTTTGTGGAAACAAGTTTGGTTCAATCAAACGATATTATAAAAGTGCATGAAAATCCAAAAATGAGACGCGTCATCCTCGCTACTCAATGAAATGACTTCATGCATGCCATGAAGGATATCTCTTAGTTACCTAAAAATACATGGCTAAAACGGTCAACAAATATGTTGGTGAAATTCATAGGTTTATAAAATGAGATGTTATACGGTAACCTTAAGTATAAGTGCATGACAAAAGTCACGTGAAAAATAAAAATGGTTCAATAGCCCTTAAGCTCATGACCCCGAAGCTAGACTGATGAAATGTATGCCCCTCGAGAGTGTTCTGCCAAACACTCTAAAATGACAGAAATGAAATGCATCCGTTTGACTATGGTATAAGTACCACGGATGGAGGCGTCACCCTCAATAGATCTATCCACTCACTCTCGCTTATGCATAATTAACGGTCCATGATAAATGAATAGGGGACTTTAACATGACAGCTAGGTAACTTAAGCATTGTACATATGATTTGATACTTAGGCCCGTACGAAAATTGGTGCAATGTATTCTCCCCCGTGGGATTTGAAAACAATGATAAAATGTGTACGGGGCTATAAAAACTCACCTGTAGTGATGGAACAATGTACTATGAAGTGAACTAAAATAACAAGGCGCAACTCCTAGCCGCAACCTAATATGAATGAAGTATAATCTAATTTAGATTATATATTGATTTTATGAATGCATGTGCATATGTTATCATAATATTTTGAAATGTTTATAATTGTGAAAATTATACTTATTATTATCACACCAAGTCATATAGTGCTATATGTGTTTATATAGTGAAACAATGTTTTATAATAGTCATATAGTGAAAATATACCTTTCGTCGAAATTACCATACTTAGAAAATTTCTGAAAATAGTTTTGAACAACATGTCGCAAAACAAGGTGTATTTTTGTCGTTATAACCTCATTTTCTACGTTCTATATATCCATGGTTTCGTATTATAGTGAACTAGTAAATTTTTAACAAGTTAGTGCATTTTATTAACGGCTAGTGACCCATTTTATCCAATAAAAGTCGTGCATCAGCACTCAATTTTTAGAAAATGTCTATTAGACATTTAATATGGTTTTTGGCATAACTTTTTCGTCATAAATCCAATTTAGTCCGTTAAAGAGGCTACGGTTTCGTTATAAGATTTACTTTCTAAATATTTGGTCTAAAATAGGTCATGGTCTACCGATTTCTCCAGGTTTTTCAAAAATGACCAGCGTGTCCCAAATTGTTTAAATCAAAACTTGGTATAACTTATTTTTATCATAACGTTTTCGTTATAAATCCGATTTTACTCATTCTCGCGGCCATGGCTTCGTCTTAGAATATATTTTCTATATCTTTGGTCAAAAATTAGTCCATACCTACTGAGTTTACCATATTTTATAAATAGGGTCAGTTGCAAAAATGTATTGTTAAAAATGGTTTTTCTAGCTAGTAAATTGTCCAAATTCATCACCAACAACTACAACAATTCCCATAACCTACCATACACCTTCTTAGGGTGTCATGGGTTCCTAAATGTCATCAAATAAGTCTTTTCACCAATACACTCTTAATATTAATTTCTAACTCATAAAGATTATAAAAAACATAAAATGGAGTGATATAAATTACATATTAACTTGCATATGTAAATAAAATGAGATGGACATTGTAAAAACATTGTAATATTATGAAAAAAAAAAATTGGTTCACTTACTTGAAGGATTTGGAGATTTTTATAGATGAAAACCTAAGTACACCTTGGATTTTTATTTCAAAACCCTAAAAAAGAGTACCAAATCAACTAGAAAATAATTTGATCTTTAAAATTTGATGTTTTCTTCTTGTTGTTCTTTGTTTTGCCGTACACCTCAAAGAGAGAAAGAGAGATACATTCTTTTTTTTTTTTTTTTTTAATATCTAGATTTGCATGTAATAGTAAGGTTTGGTGAAATGTTTATGTATATATATTAGTAGTAATAAAAAGTGTGGGACAAGTGTCCAATGGGATACATAGAACTGGCCACGTCAATGAGGGGTGGTTGTGTTGCTAGTTTTGGTACAAGATTTTGATTACGGGGTACCGTTTAGTGTATAGTTTGAGCGGTTTAGCGTATTTGGGTACCGGGTTAATTAAAAATAGATTTTTATTGGAACTAACATGACAAAATAACGTCATAAAAATTATAACATATAGTTTTTGCAAACATTGAGTATTTTGATAGGTATTGTTTGGTTGGTACAAATATTGTTATAAGTTAATATAAATGAAGGTTTAAAAATATAAAGTATTAAAATATAAAATAAATAACCTTTAGAATTTCAGTGGCAATATTTATAGTATATAAAAATATTGATGCCATAGTGGGAATTGTTTGGTGAGTTGATAAAAATTATTGATCACTTGTGATTGTTTATTTATAATTACATATAAGTGATTTAAAATAATATATAACTTAAAAGTGGAATAGAATGCACATGACGAAGTGATGATATGTAGACTAACCCTAGTCTATGAAATGTATTATGAATGGTGTCTCATGATCACATAGTTAACCCTTCCCGGTTATGAAAAATGAATACCCGTAAACCTAGTTTACGTGAAATGATGAATTGTGAAATGATGAATAGTAATTGATGAATTGAAATCTGTGAATAGTAAATTGTCGAGACTTGGGAAAATGACCTAAAATTGTGAATTGTGACAGTTACCTACCTAAAAAGGAATTCATTCCCTTAATTCAGCTGGTGTTGGTCTCTGAAATAGGCTCGGTAAAAAGATGTGGGTATTTGAGTCGCATTTGGTCTTCTGATTCCCAAGTAAATTCGGGAGCTCTTTGAGAATTCTAGCAAACTTTCACGACAAGAATTCGATTTTTGCTTCAACTGTTTGACCTCACAGTCCATGATTTTTGTTGGTTTCTCTACCAAGTTAAGCTTATCGTCGAGTTGAATTTCTCCTAATGAAATGGGATGAAATATGCTACGAGTGATTCATTTGGGAGGCACTTCCTGGGGTTTGAAATGTAAGATACGTTATATATATATGTTGCTGAACTCTGGTGGAAACTCAAGTTTGTATGCCATCCGACCGATTCTAAAAGAATCTTAAATGGTCCAATACCGAGGGCTCAATCTCTTGTGTTCCAAAATTGTATCATACCTTTCCAAGGTAAAGCTTTCAACATAGTTCATTTTCCCGCTCGAATCTGGATGGTTTGCTGTTCAGGGATACCCAATCCGAATGATGTACGTCATATAGTGCTCATATAGTTCTCTTCAAGGTTTGTTGATCTGAGGATGGTAGAGCATGTGTATTCGATTGGAAATAGAATATCTTAAAGGAATTTCTAGAAGTTTGAGGAGGTTTGTCTATCCTTTCATCGTTTTCTTATGTCATGGAATATTGCTCGTAGATGGAAAGTCTCTCCTAGAGAAGTCAATGGAAATATCCAACTTAATGGCTGAATGAGTGACAAGCGGTGTACATATCCAAAGAGGGTTTGTCGAAAGGGATGTTCATGAAAAATTCTATTTGTTTACAAGGCTTTTGAATGAAGATTGTTGTTAAAAATTCTTGAAAATGTGACTATTTTCTTCATGGCATAATCCTTCCTGAATTATACATAGTTGATCAGGCTATGTATAATTGAGGACTAATGATGCGATGATCAGTTCAGTAAAATAACATTACTTTTCTCAGAAGTTTTAGATGGTGTTCAACGTATTGTTCTGAAAAATGGTATCCCAGATAATTCTTTTCAAGGTATCATGAAAATTGTTTCGTGTAATGGTAGCAAATGCTTGATATAATGACAGAAAATCGATTTATAGGGTGGTAACGAAATAACTTATTTTAAAATTCCTTTGAATTTTTTCCCCATATGATGGTAAAATAGCTTGAAATAAAATTCATTGAATGGTTCATTGGATACGTGGATGAATCTTATGGAATGGTAATAGTCTACTAATCCGTCAAGAATGAAATCGGCCTAATCCCTGCTAAGACAATGGCATAATGTTGTGAAACGATTGAAAATTGAGCAATTGGAATAGAAAATGGAATAAATAAATATTATGATTATCGCGGAGATAACAAAAGATAGATATTACATTGGATGGAAAAGTGCTTATTACAACCAGATTATGTCAACGTACAAACGGAAAGTACAAAAGAAAGATACAACCCTAGATGGCTCGAACTATGGTTTGCATATTAAAAGATGAACTCCTTCTGTTGAAGCATTGTAGCTACCATTGATTCTCTCCCTTTGGGCAGTTATTCTTGAAGTGTCCAACTTCTCCACAACCAAAACATTTTATTGGCTGATTCTGGTTATTCTCGATGCGCGAAGCTTTGCAGTCCCTAGTCTGATGACCGACCCTTTTCACAGTTACCACATGGTCTTGGACAATCACCAGGGTTATGATGGGTTTGGCACTTGTTGCACTCGGGTAACTTACCCGCATATCCTTTCCCTTCAGTTGGCCCTGCAACATAGGCGCTTGCCCCTTCTTGTCTCTTAGGTGGTGGTTGAGTAGCATTACCATCTTGATTGTAGTCCAACCTCCTCTTGTTGTTGTTGTTGTTGTTGTTATTGTTTGGGTTGTTGTTTCGGTTGTTGTTGTAATTGTTGTTCTGAGAACGGTTGTTGTTGTTGTTGACAACGGACTTACTCTTTACCACTTGAACCATGAGTTTTTGAGTTATCCGGATAGCTTCTTCCATTGATTGGGGATCAAAAGCAATCACATCCCCTCAGATGCTTTCAGGCAGTCCACCAATGAAGTTTTCCATCTTTTTCTCATCGTCAGTAACCATAGTTGGGCATAGTGCAACCAACTCTTGAAACCTTCTAATGTAGGTCTCGATATCATCACCTTTAGTTACCAGCTCATAGAACTGTGTTTCCAACTTCTCCACCTCAGTACGAGGGCAAAACTTCTCAGTCATCAATTTCTTGAATTGATCCTAGGTGAGCTTGTAGGCATTTTCCATACCAATCGGCTGAGCATAAGAATTCCACCATGACATAGCTTCTAGAAGGATACCAGTAGCAAATTTTACCTTGCTGACATCAGGGCAGCTGCACATGAGGAACACATTCTCAGTCTTTTCGAACCAGCGAATCAAAGCGACCGCTCCCTTAGTGCCATTAAACTTGATGGGATCACTAATCTTGAAATCCTTCCAAGTGCATTCACGCCTATTACTAGTTTGTTCATTCATCCCTGACTGTGAAGCGGTTTCAGCAGCCCTTGCAGCTACTTCCGCTCTCTCAATCTCCAAAGCTTCTGATATACTATACCTGACCAGCTTGCGGATAGCAGCTTGTGTAACACCCCCAAAATACTGCAGCGGAAGACTGTGTCACAGGGGTGCTACTTCATAATACAAAGTACAAGTTATAGAAAACGAACTCTAAATGAGACGTTTTGAAAAGTTACCATTCGATTAATGAATTCAAAGTTACAAACATGAGATTCCAAAGTATGATACATAAATGTATACAAAATGTTTTGAATGGTAAATGATAAAAGCGCAAGTCTTCAGAGTATGCAGCTTGACTCTAAGTTCCACGCACTAGTTATCGCCTTACTAACCTGAGATAAACATGCTAAAGTGTCAACACAATGGTTGGTGAGTTCATAGAGTTTGTCTAACAAATAATGCCTATAAAAATGATCACACAGCAAAGGCATCGTGAATCCACTCAGTTGCAAGTCCCGCCATAAGAGACTTGTAACCTGTGTGTTCACAACCCACTGCTACATATATAGTATGAATAAGACATGTATAAGTTCATCAAAACAATTAAGCAATTAGTCGTGAGTCTACGCTTCATCTCCGAAGACCTCACTTGGGAGCCAATTCCCAAAGACAACTGGGAGCCACTTCCCAAAGAAAACTGGGAGCCACTTCCCAAAGATAAAAGTTTACTGGGAGCCACTTCCCAAAGATAAAACAGTCATGTATGTATGAAATCAAGTATAATGCAATCAATTATAAATGTTTTGAATATTTGTACAAGTAAGCAAGTAGTTGTGCATGTATCTCCCCCAAAGAGTTAAAACAAGTATGAAAAAGTAGGGGCTATGACTCACCTTAAGCTTAAGTGATGTGAAATGAAAGTGGTAGTCGAATCGCAAAAGTCACTAAGAGCAGCCTATAATAGAACGTTGCGACTTAGGTTGGGAGTAACGTCTAAGAATACGAAGAATTGCCTATATATGTCTTGCATATAGTTCATGATGTAGTACTTAGTATATAGTGTAAGTCGTTGAATATAAGTGGTCTATGAAACATGTATAGGTTGTAAATCTCTTACTACCGTTCGGGCCAACATAATTCAGAAGTCATGGAGTAAACGTTCGAGGAGCCAGGACACTTTAATTCATAAATCCACAACTCATCTCGATGGCTTACTTAATGAACTCCTCACATGAGGCTCCCTACTATTGTAGTATTTGATAACATATATATATATAAGCTTTTTGATCTTTAAAAGTTATATGGTCTTTAGCCGTGGCTTTGCCGTGACCTTGGTCATTGTTACCATGGTCTTGAGACCCAACCTTGGCTTTAGCCATGGTTGTGGTCTTGGCTTTAGGTCATTAGACCTCTTGGTCTCATCTAATTATAACCATTATATAGTTACTTTGGTCTAAAAATGGGCTGTTAAGAATTTGAAGAAAATTATCACTCAGAAATCGTTTTCAGGGCTCGAGCTTCATTGTGCCTGAACGAAAACGTCGTTCCTGACAACTTTCGTGTTTTAACTTTTTGATGAATCAGACCAGAAGAGTGACTTTCAAAATGGCAGAATGCAAACAGTAGGGTATTGGCAGTTTCGGCGTTTTGGTTTCGCTAACTTCTTATGGCCGTATCTTTTGACTCGTGTACTCGTTTTGGGTGATTTAAATTGCTATGTTTTCCTTTTCAAGTCCTTTATAACAGTAAGTAAGTGTCAAATATCATAGTTGTACTATTTTGGTCGTGATTCTCCACAAAAGTCACTAGTTTACTTGTTTAAACAACATAAGTTAACATATATATACCATAACTTGTTTTACTAGCTTTTATACATCATGAACATAATACAAAGACCATATATAGCATGAAAGAAACAAAATAAGCATGAAAATGATATTGAGCAAGAAAGTGTAATAGGGTTTGCTTACAACTTTTGGCCTTAATGAAAAGGGAAACTAGGACAAGAACTAGGAACTAGGACTTTGATTGAATAAGCTTTCCTCCACTTTAGTAACCCTTCTACCCTTGTATTCTTGAATGATTTGTGATGAAGGTTTAGGTGACTTGAGTGGATCTAAACTCAAGAGAATCACCAAGAGTTTCTAAGGATTGGAAGTAGTTTGATTACCTAAAACCAAGCTAGGGTTTCTATGTTTGATGTTGCACTTGATTCTTGCATGAAACTAGGAAGTAAACTAGCAAATGGAAGGGTGTTGGTGTGTGTTGTGGCGTACAAAGAAAGGAGAGGGGGTTTTTATAGTGAGTTGAGGAGGTTAGGAAGGTGTTAGGAAGTTGCCTAAACTTGGAGGCCAAGTTGTACACTTGTAATGATCTAATGAACCCTTGGTGACTAAGTTTGCTTAATATACAAGTATCCTAAAGTCCAAGGCTTATCACCAAGCCACCAGGGCTTGGTGAATCATCATATACACGTTCATATGATGGGAGGAGTGACTAGGTACTTAAACTTGGTATTATCTAGCTTACGGAGTGAGTTTTGGTCCCGGTAATCGCTAACGGTAAGTTATTAAATCATGAAACTTAAAATCTGGTATCCTAAAAATATGAAACTTATAAATATATTAGAACTTATCAACATAACCTATCTTAGCATATTTAATGAGTGACAAGTTCTATCGGGTTGCTTAAACGCTGCTAAAACTGGAAACGCGGGTCTAAAACGCGTAATTCGCGTAAAACGCTGAACTGAAAAACGTAAAATTCCAAAACTTTTGGAATTGTCCTAAAATGAGAGAAAATCATATTTCTATTGTTTATAATATTTTATGGACATATCGGGATGCTGGAATGACGTTTAAACCTAAAAGTAAATCTCGGACACGGCTTTGTGATTTTTGCAGAAATGATCCGACGAGCGTCAAACTCTCGGATTATCGTTAAAATAGTTTAACTTACGAGAATATGAAATAAAAATTTCTGAGATGAATAGTGAAAAGTGAATAGTAAAAAGTGAATAGTGAAATTTTCGGGAATAAAAGTTAACCTGAAATTGCGAATTGTTACAGTCTCTACCCCTTAAGGAGAACTTCGTCCCGAAGTTCTGTTGATGTTAACTACTTACGGTATGTCTAAGAGAATTCGGGATTTCAGGATCTCTAAAATAGTGGTGTTCACTCTGGTTCGTCTAAGGTTCTGGTTAAGGAGTTGTATCGGCTACAATTAAGCCCACTTTTTTATAACACATTACTTACATAAAGAAGCGTCCAAATTTATGTAAGTAAGGTCTCATAAACTTATGGTTCGGTGATTTACAATTTCTTTATTTAAATGAAGAGGCGTCCTAATTCATTTAAATAAGGAGATTCTAAATCATCCTACTTAAGAATTTCTGACACAAAATCCGCCTTCTGAAGCCGATAGTAAGATAATCAAGTCATCAAATCCCTAAAGCTAAGCAATAATATTATTTAACTCAAATATTGTGTCTCATCAAACAAGAACTGTCACAAGATCAAGTTAAATAATTAGTTATTACTGAGCTCCATGTTTTTAATGACTCGACTAAACTCTGGGGCTCCTTATAATACTAAAGTCACATCATCTAACAGCGTGGAACTAAACCAACAACTACCAAGAAGCGTATGCGTATGTAGTGTGTGTAAGGCAAATAAAGAGGAGAGTCTTAATGTATATAGCAGTTATAGTCTAGGCACTAAATGCAACCTAGTTCTCTATAACCAAGGCTCTGGTACCAATCTGTAACACCCCCAAAATACCGCAGCGGAAGACTGTGTTACAGGGGTGCTACTTCATAATACAAAGTACAAGTTATAGAAAACGAACTCTAAATGGGACGTTTTGAAAAGTTAACATTCGATTAATGAATTCAAAGTTACAAACATGAGATTCCAAAGTATGATACATAAATGTATACAAAATGTTTTGAATGGTAAATGATAAAAGCGCAAGTCTTCAGAGTATGCAGCTTGACTCTAAGTTCCACGTACTAGCTATCGCCTTACTAACCTGAGATAAACATGCTAAAGTGTCAACACAATGGTTGGTGAGTTCATAGAGTTTGTCTAACAAATAATGCCTATAAAAATGATCACACAGCAAAGGCATCGTGAATCCACTCAGTTGCAAGTCCCGCCATAAGAGACTTGTAACCTGTGTGTTCACAACCCACTGCTACATATATAGTATGAATAAGGCATGTATAAGTTCATCAAAACAATTAAGCAATTAGTCGTGAGTCTACACTTCATCTCCGAAGACCTCACTTGGGAGCCAATTCCCAAAGACAACTGGGAGCCACTTCCCAAAGAAAACTGGGAGCCACTTCCCAAAGATAAAAGTTTACTGGGAGCCACTTCCCAAAGATAAAACAGTCATGTATGTATGAAATCAAGTATAATGCAATCAAGTATAAATGTTTTGAATATTTGTACAATTAAGCAAGTAGTTGTGCATGTATCTCCCCTAAAGAGTTAAAACAAGTATGAAAAAGTAGGGGCTATGACTCACCTTAAGCTTAAGTGATGTGAAATGAAAGTGGTAGTCGAATCGCAAAAGTCACTAAGAGCAGCCTATAATAGAACGTTGCGACTTAGGTTGGGAGTAACGTCTAAGAATACGAAGAATTGCCTATATATGTCTTACATATAGTTCATGATGTAGTACTTACTATATAGTGTAAGTCGTTGAATATAAGTGGTCTATGAAACATGTATAGGTTGTAAATCTCTTACTACCGTTCGGGCCGACATAATTCAGTAGTCATGGAGTAAACGTTCGAGGAGCCAGGACACTTTAATTCGTAAATCCACAACTCATCTCGACGGCTTACTTAATGAACTCCTCACATGAGGCTCCCTACTATTGTAGTATTTGATAACATATATATATAAGCTTTTTGATCTTTAAAAGTTATATGGTCTTTAGCCGTGGCTTTGCCGTGACCTTGGTCATTGTTACCATGGTCTTGAGACTCGACCTTGGCTTTAGCCATGGTTGTGGTCTTGGCTTTAGGTCATTAGACCTCTTGGTCCCATCTAATTATAACCATTATATAGTTACTTCGGTCTAAAAATGGGCTGTTAAGAATTTGAAGAAAATTATCACTCCGAAAGCGTTTTCAGGGCTCGAGCTTCTTTCATCCTGAACGAAAACGTCGTTCCGGACAACTTTCGTGTTTTAACTTTTTGATGAATCGGAACAGAAGAGTGACTTTCAAAATGGCAGAATGCAAACAGTAGGGTATTGGCAGTTTCGGCGTTTTGGTTTCGCTAATTTCTTATGTTGTATCTTTTGACTCGTGTACTCGTTTTGGGTGATTCAAATTGCTATGTTTTCCTTTTGAAGTCCTTTATAACAGTAAGTAAGTTACAAGTATCATAGTTGTACTATTTTGGTCGTGGTTCTACACAAAAGTCACTAGTTTACTTGTTTAAACAACATAAGTTAACATATATATACCATAACTTGTTTTACTAGCTTTTATACATCATGAACATAATACAAAGACCATATATAGCATGAAAGAAACAAAATAAGCATGAAAATGATATTGAGCAAGAAAGTGTAATAGGGTTTGCTTACAACTTTTGGCCTTAATGAAAAGGGAAACTAGGACAAGAACTAGGAACTAGGACTTTGATTGAATAAGCTTTCCTCCACTTTAGTAACCCTTCTACCCTTGTATTCTTGAATGATTTGTGATGAAGGTTTAGGTGACTTGAGTGGATCTAAACTCAAGAGAATCACCAAGAGTTTCTAAGGATTGGAAGTAGTTTGATTACCTAAAACCAAGCTAGGGTTTCTATGTTTGATGTTGCACTTGATTCTTGCATGAAACTAGGAAGTAAACTAGCAAATGGAAGGGTGTTGGTGTGTGTTGTGGCGTACAAAGAAAGGAGAGGGGGTTTTTATAGTGAGTTGAGGAGGTTAGGAAGGTGTTAGGAAGTTGCCTAAACTTGGAGGCCAAGTTGTACACTTGTAATGATCTAATGAACCCTTGGTGACTAAGTTTGCTTAATATACAAGTATCCTAAAGTCCAAGGCTTATCACCAAGCCACCAGGGCTTGGTGAATCATCATATACACGTTCATATGATGGGAGGAGTGACTAGGTACTTAAACTTGGTATTATCTAGCTTACGGAGTGAGTTTTGGTCCCGGTAATCGCTAACGGTAAGTTATTAAATCATGAAACTTAAAATCTGGTATCCTAAAAATATGAAACTTATAAATATATTAGAACTTATCAACATAACCTATCTTAGCATATTTAATGAGTGACAAGTTCTATCGGGTTGCTTAAACGCTGCTAAAACTGGAAACGCGGGTCTAAAACGCGTAATTCGCGTAAAACGCTGAACTGAAAAACGTAAAATTCCAAAACTTTTGGAATTGTCCTAAAATGAGAGAAAATCATATTTCTATTGTTTATAATATTTTATGGACATATCGGGATGCTGGAATGACGTTTAAACCTAAAAGTAAATCTCGGACACGGCTTTGTGATTTTTGCAGAAATGATCCGACGAGCGTCAAACTCTCGGATTATCGTTAAAATAGTTTAACTTACGAGAATATGAAATAAAAATTTCTGAGATGAATAGTGAAAAGTGAATAGTAAAAAGTGAATAGTGAAATTTTCGGGAATAAAAGTTAACCTGAAATTGCGAATTGTTACAGTCTCTACCCCTTAAGGAGAACTTCGTCCCGAAGTTCTGTTGATGTTAACTACTTACGGTATGTCTAAGAGAATTCGGGATTTCAGGATCTCTAAAATAGTGGTGTTCACTCTGGTTCGTCTAAGGTTCTGGTTAAGGAGTTGTATCGGCTACAATTAAGCCCACTTTTTTATAACACATTACTTACATAAAGAAGCGTCCAAATTTATGTAAGTAAGGTCTCATAAACTTATGGTTCGGTGATTTACAATTTCTTTATTTAAATGAAGAGGCGTCCTAATTCATTTAAATAAGGAGATTCTAAATCATCCTACTTAAGAATTTCTGACACAAAATCCGCCTTCTGAAGCCGATAGTAAGATAATCAAGTCATCAAATCCCTAAAGCTAAGCAATAATATTATTTAACTCAAATATTGTGTCTCATCAAACAAGAACTGTCACAAGATCAAGTTAAATAATTAGTTATTACTGAGCTCCATGTTTTTAATGACTCGACTAAACTCTGGGGCTCCTTATAATACTAAAGTCACATCATCTAACAGCGTGGAACTAAACCAACAACTACCAAGAAGCGTATGCGTATGTAGTGTGTGTAAGGCAAATAAAGAGGAGAGTCTTAATGTATATAGCAGTTATAGTCTAGGCACTAAATGCAACCTAGTTCTCTATAACCAAGGCTCTGGTACCAATCTGTAACACCCCCAAAATACCGCAGCGGAAGACTGTGTTACAGGGGTGCTACTTCATAATACAAAGTACAAGTTATAGAAAACGAACTCTAAATGGGACGTTTTGAAAAGTTAACATTCGATTAATGAATTCAAAGTTACAAACATGAGATTCCAAAGTATGATACATAAATGTATACAAAATGTTTTGAATGGTAAATGATAAAAGCGCAAGTCTTCAGAGTATGCAGCTTGACTCTAAGTTCCACGTACTAGCTATCGCCTTACTAACCTGAGATAAACATGCTAAAGTGTCAACACAATGGTTGGTGAGTTCATAGAGTTTGTCTAACAAATAATGCCTATAAAAATGATCACACAGCAAAGGCATCGTGAATCCACTCAGTTGCAAGTCCCGCCATAAGAGACTTGTAACCTGTGTGTTCACAACCCACTGCTACATATATAGTATGAATAAGGCATGTATAAGTTCATCAAAACAATTAAGCAATTAGTCGTGAGTCTACACTTCATCTCCGAAGACCTCACTTGGGAGCCAATTCCCAAAGACAACTGGGAGCCACTTCCCAAAGAAAACTGGGAGCCACTTCCCAAAGATAAAAGTTTACTGGGAGCCACTTCCCAAAGATAAAACAGTCATGTATGTATGAAATCAAGTATAATGCAATCAAGTATAAATGTTTTGAATATTTGTACAAGTAAGCAAGTAGTTGTGCATGTATCTCCCCTAAAGAGTTAAAACAAGTATGAAAAAGTAGGGGCTATGACTCACCTTAAGCTTAAGTGATGTGAAATGAAAGTGGTAGTCGAATCGCAAAAGTCACTAAGAGCAGCCTATAATAGAACGTTGCGACTTAGGTTGGGAGTAACGTCTAAGAATACGAAGAATTGCCTATATATGTCTTACATATAGTTCATGATGTAGTACTTACTATATAGTGTAAGTCGTTGAATATAAGTGGTCTATGAAACATGTATAGGTTGTAAATCTCTTACTACCGTTCGGGCCGACATAATTCAGTAGTCATGGAGTAAACGTTCGAGGAGCCAGGACACTTTAATTCGTAAATCCACAACTCATCTCGACGGCTTACTTAATGAACTCCTCACATGAGGCTCCCTACTATTGTAGTATTTGATAACATATATATATAAGCTTTTTGATCTTTAAAAGTTATATGGTCTTTAGCCGTGGCTTTGCCGTGACCTTGGTCATTGTTACCATGGTCTTGAGACTCAACCTTGGCTTTAGCCATGGTTGTGGTCTTGGCTTTAGGTCATTAGACCTCTTGGTCCCATCTAATTATAACCATTATATAGTTACTTCGGTCTAAAAATGGGCTGTTAAGAATTTGAAGAAAATTATCACTCCGAAAGCGTTTTCAGGGCTCGAGCTTCTTTCATCCTGAACGAAAACGTCGTTCCGGACAACTTTCGTGTTTTAACTTTTTGATGAATCGGAACAGAAGAGTGACTTTCAAAATGGCAGAATGCAAACAGTAGGGTATTGGCAGTTTCGGCGTTTTGGTTTCGCTAATTTCTTATGTTGTATCTTTTGACTCGTGTACTCGTTTTGGGTGATTCAAATTGCTATGTTTTCCTTTTGAAGTCCTTTATAACAGTAAGTAAGTTACAAATATCATAGTTGTACTATTTTGGTCGTGGTTCTACACAAAAGTCACTAGTTTACTTGTTTAAACAACATAAGTTAACATATATATACCATAACTTGTTTTACTAGCTTTTATACATCATGAACATAATACAAAGACCATATATAGCATGAAAGAAACAAAATAAGCATGAAAATGATATTGAGCAAGAAAGTGTAATAGGGTTTGCTTACAACTTTTGGCCTTAATGAAAAGGGAAACTAGGACAAGAACTAGGAACTAGGACTTTGATTGAATAAGCTTTCCTCCACTTTAGTAACCCTTCTACCCTTGTATTCTTGAATGATTTGTGATGAAGGTTTAGGTGACTTGAGTGGATCTAAACTCAAGAGAATCACCAAGAGTTTCTAAGGATTGGAAGTAGTTTGATTACCTAAAACCAAGCTAGGGTTTCTATGTTTGATGTTGCACTTGATTCTTGCATGAAACTAGGAAGTAAACTAGCAAATGGAAGGGTGTTGGTGTGTGTTGTGGCGTACAAAGAAAGGAGAGGGGGTTTTTATAGTGAGTTGAGGAGGTTAGGAAGGTGTTAGGAAGTTGCCTAAACTTGGAGGCCAAGTTGTACACTTGTAATGATCTAATAAACCCTTGGTGACCAAGTTTGCTTAATATACAAGTATCCTAAAGTCCAAGGCTTATCACCAAGCCACCAAGGCTTGGTGAATCATCATATACACGTTCATATGATGGGAGGAGTGACTAGGTACTTAAACTTGGTATTATCTAGCTTACGGAGTGAGTTTTGGTCCCAGTAATCGCTAACGGTAAGTTATTAAATCATGAAACTTAAAATCTGGTATCCTAAAAATATGAAACTTATAAATATGTTAGAACTTATCAATATAACCTATCTTAGCATATTTAATGAGTGACAAGTTCTATCGGATTGCTTAAACGCTGCTAAAACTGGAAACGCGGGTCTAAACCGCGTAATTCGCGTAAAACGCTGAACTGAAAAACGTAAAATTCCAAAACTTTTGGAATTGTCCTAAAATGAGAGAAAATCATATTTCTATTGTTTATAATGTTTTATGGACATATCGGGATGCTGGAATGACGTTTAAACCTAAAAGTAAATCTCGGACACGGCTTTGTGATTTTTGCAGAAATGATCCGACGAGCGTCAAACTCTCGGATTCTCGTTAAAATAGTTTAACTTACGAGAATATGAAATAAAAATTTCTGAGATGAATAGTGAAAAGTGAATAGTAAAAAGTGAATAGTAAAAAGTGAATAGTGAAAAGTGAAATTTTCGGGAATAAAAGTTAACCTGAAATTGCGAATTGTTACAGCTTGTGTCATAGTTGATGTTTCTGGTACAGTCTTACCCTTCCTTGGCGCCATATTTCTAATAAATCACAACGGAAAATAACCATGAGGAAAATCATAATAGAAATAGTCACCGTACAAAATGTATACACCCACGACATGTATATATACAACCACGACAAGTATAAATACAACCACAACATGTATAAATACAACCACAACATCTATAAATACAACCACAACATGTATAAGTACAATAACAGTAAAGAGCAACCACGAAACATCATAAATATAATCACAACACATGAATATAATACATGAAACTTTCGGCCTACATGGACCGATATAATAGATAGCACAACCATTCCAACATAGTAGAGTCATACTTGATACACTTGTTTGTACAACAACCAAAATACAACAAGTTCTTTCAACTATGTCCCACACCTCGGGACTAGGAAAATAGTAAAAGCTAACATAATACAAGTCTATGCCTAGGCTCCTCCGGGTGCTCCAATAGGTGCTCCAGGTTCACCAGGTCCTCCCCTAAGGCGGCGGATCTCCCAATCCATCGCAACATAAATCTCCTCCAGGTGCTCAACTCGGAGCTGGAGAGCAGCCTCCCTGTTCTCTGCAGCTGTCAACCTATCCAGAGCTAAAGCTAACTGATGTGCCTGTTGTCCCTGTGCCTCCTGGGTCATCTGTGCTCTATGACGTATCTCTAACAACTCATCCCTAAACTGCTCATGATGCTCCATCTGTCGTGTCTCTAGCCCATGATAAGACACATCAATACCAACTCTACCTAAGACTAATCCCTCAACCTCCTTCTTGACCATCTCAAGTCGACTAGTAAGGGTCTCTGATTGGTGCTAAACTACCAACTTAAATTGACCAAAGAATGGTCAACAAAGTTAAATAGCCTAGATCAATACTTCGGGTAATATAATATATCACCGGGTCGTTAAATCCCGTTGAGGTGTGAAATGTGACTATAGCGTGCTTTGTGATCGGGTGTTATTCACAGAAAGGGTTTGTTATGAAAATTATTTGGAATTTATTGAACAAAATAGCTTAGGAAAGCTATGTGATTGGTTACGTGAATTGAGGTTATGAAGATTTGAGCTAAAACTTAAAAACGTACGTTTTGATTTAAAACGTACACAGACGAACAAAATGAAAAATACAACTGATGGACTGGAAAGGTTAAAAGTGTAAAATTATTATTTTTACGATCCTAATAATTAAAGAAAATTTTAAGAAAAATAAAAACTATTTTTACACTATTTAATTATTTATTATTAATTAATTACTAATTATCTATTTATTACTAATTAAATTAATTAGAATTATTAAAAATACTAAAAAGACTTAGAAAATTAAGAAAAATTTTACAAATCTAATTAACCATTACAGGAATCCTAAAAAATTATAAAAAGTTTATTTTATGTATTTTTAAACTAAATAACTAATTATTAATCTAATTACTTATTAATTTCTAATTAAACTAATTATATTATAAAAAATAGAAAATGAGTGATATAAATCCTAGAAAAATTTGTAAAAATGTTTTAACTTAAATAAAAGCTAGAAAAATTATAAAAACTAGGTTATACTTTATAAAATCTAATTATGCTATTTAATTACTTAATATTAATTAAAACTTAATTAAACTAAAATTAATTATAAAAACCACTAAAAGACAAAATAAAAATCTGGAAAAATTTATAAAATTACTTTAACCTAAAATAGAATTTCTAAAAATATAAAAATGATATATTACTTATAAATAAGTTAAAAAAGAAAAATAAAATGATAAATCCTATTAAATAGAAGCTATCACTAATATTAAAGTTGATTTTTTTTTGTTTTTTTCTTTTTCCAAACTGATTATAAACTAAAAACAAAGACTTCTAATAAAAACACTTTTCACACAATCCAGAAATAAGCACTTTGAGTGCTTATTTGTCCACTCAGTTGTCTTTTGTTGACTGAGGGTGTAAATAAGCTCAAATGAAGAGTGTGGGGTCCACAATGATAACTTATGGTTTCTCTGAGTTAGTAGGACCTGAATAAGCAAGAATAAGCCAATCAAGTGGCTTCAATAAGCCAATAATCACAAATAAGCTGTTTGCTTATTCCATTCTGAGGCAGATGAGGGACAAGCTTTTGGCACAAAGTTAAGTGGGGTCCACTGGTCTTAAGGTCAAATAAGTGGTCAACCTACACTCCCTGGTAGGAGGGGGGTTGAGTGATGCCAAGTCTGAGGTGTGGGACCCACTGGGTCAGTCACAAACCACCACCAAAGTTGGGTGGGTGGTTTGGGTCTGCTGAGACAAGGCAAGAGCTTGCCCTGCAACTCACTTGGAGATTGTACACAAGCTGGTAGAAAAATCACAAAAATAAAATATCCATAGGATCTTATACTTCTACTGACAAACTATCACCACAACAAATTTCAAACCTCCAAACACAATACAAAATTCAATTTAATTCATGCCATTTTGGCAAAAATCTGAATATGGTATTTTTGACTTTTTGAGAAATTATGAGATTTGACTTTTGTGAACTTGTGTAACTGATTTAGTGATCAAACTTGTTTAGTTATGGTATATTAAGACTAATTCAAGTAAATTACCAACTTATGCAAAGGATTTGTGGGTTTTGGACTTGAAAACTCACCATAGTTAACTGTGGTGAGTAATTTCTTGTGTTTTGACTCTTGTTTGTATTAGTGACCAAATAAAATGCTCCCCTGAGCCTATATTCAACTAATAGAACTGATGAACCAAAGAACTTCTCAAATAAACAGGCAATGCAACACAAACAATCTACAACCAAACACCCCTTTTAAGAACAGTTTTGAAGATTTTAGAAGCCAAATGAGATTTAAACCTACAAAACCACTACTTACTGATTTGTTATGCTATAATAGGTAATCATAAACTAGAAAACACAGCTATATATTACAATCACCAAGAATTACTACAAATCTTAAAATTGACAGTCAACTAGAAACTAGGAATTAAAACTCAATTTAAAATACAACCAACAAAGCACAATTCTAAATTACTCTAAACTATGCTAATTGTGCACAATCAAGACAGAAATAAGCTAAGTTAAGCAATTAGATAGACAAGGACAGAGATGGTGCAAGGAACTCACAAAATGCAATCCAAGCTCAGTTCAAGAACCAAGGTCTACATAAACCAACCTAATGACCTCCCATGAGGTCTCTAACCCACAGCCATCCAACATATATTGTGCTCCTTGCTTGCTTCTTCCTTTTTCACAAATTTTTTTATTTTATTTTTATTTTTCTGAATTTTTGCTATTTTTCTTAAAACTTATCCTTGATTCTCACAGAAGCTTGTACAGCTTTTAAACACTTGTTATTTAAGTTTATGAAACCAGATTACAACTTTAAAATGCTTGGTAAAATGTAAACAACACACTTTGAAATTCACACTTAAGACTTTGAAATTGAAATTGATGTTAAACTAAAACCTTGAATTGCATTAACTGAGAATAAGATACAAATGATAAAAAGATATTGCAAAAACATAAAATTACATACTACACTACTACTAAGGGCTCCAATGAGCTACAAATATATATACGACCTAATAATAATGCCCTAAGTCTTCCACATGGCCTCCCTTTGAATTCTGACAGTCCCATAAGCTTTTTCATTGACCATAGACCAAATCCCAAGCGTCCAATTGTGCTAAGATGGCTCTGAGCCCTTGATTGCCATTTTCCCGCCCAAATTTATACGGGGTGAATTTTAGTGGTATTGGTGGGTGTTGGTGAGGGCATTAATGGTGGTGGGTTTGTTTGGTGAGGGGAATTTATTGTGGGGGGCTGAGTTGGTGAAAAGGTGAGGAGGGGGGAGAAACTTCTCCCTGGTTTTGCGCGGTATTGTTGGGGAAGAAGGAGAGGTTGACCGGGGTCAACGCTGGGTGGGAGTTATTAAAAAGGGAGTGGGCCGGGTTGTATGGGCTTTCGGGTGTTGCTGGATCAGACCAGGTTTGGACAAAAGGGTGGTTTGGTTTTGGGTTTAATATAAGGCATAGGGTCCGGTTGGTTTGTTTAGTTACAAGGACCAATTTTGTACAATTTGAAAACATGAGGGACTGAAATGCAAACTTATCCAAAGTAACCATAAGGACCAATGTTGCCAATAACCATAACTCTAAGAACCATTTTTGTATTTTTCCAATTTTCAAAATTCCCAGGGACCTGTTTTGCCAAATTTGAAATCTCAGGGACCAAACTTGTAATTTTGGAAAACTTGCAACCCAAGTGTAATATTTTGATTTTTGACTTTTAAATCCTTGGGTTGACTTTTCATTTCAAAATAAATGCATAGGGACTAAAGTTGACAAGTTTTGAAACTTGGGAGACTGAAACTGCCAATACTGCAAACTTTGTACGTTTTTTCTTTGTTTTTGCACATTTTGCTTTCAAAACACATAAAACACAATCCCTGGGATAAATAAAGTATTTTGATATCTTTTTGATTGTTTTTGTGCGTTTTGGCAGTTTAAATATATCAAAAACGATGAGTGTTTGAGCACTCATCAATCCCCCACACTGAACTATTGCTAGTCCCTAGCAATCTTTTTAGAAAACTTGATGGATTTTAAACTCTTTACCAAAAGCCATCACTTCTGGAGTAGCCAGGTGTAAGAACTGTGGCACACCTGATAACCGCGTCATTTTGAGCAAACCACCAGCTTTCAACGGATTTGTTAAGTCTTTACCAAGAGCCGTTTGCTCCTGGACTAGCCAGCATCTTGATGGACCTAGTCAACATCTTGGTGAGCTGAGGAACCATACAATTTTTGGCAAATTGCATGCCGCCAACGGATTTGATTTATCTTTACCAAGAGCCGTTTGCTCCTGGATTAGCCAATCCCTTTGTCGGTTAGACCTGGCGGACTGATTACCACAAAAATTTTGAAATAAAGTGAAAAATTTTTGAAAATTTTGGCAAAAAACGGGGGTACTTTGAAAGATATTTTGATAAAATTCGTTAGAATTTCCCCCCCACACTTAGAAATGAATATTGTCCTCAATATTCAAAGTCCCGGCTATTATGCCGAAGCTATGAACGTAAAAAGCCAAGATTCGAATCTAACTGCGGAAATACCAAATTTCACTTTATTTCTTATATATATACAACTTTTTTTTCCTTATATACATATATACATTTTTTCAAACAGCGGGGGGTTGGCCATTCCCCCACACTAGGTGGTAGAAAATAGAAAGAATCAGAGATATGGGTGAAAACCCGTATTGTTGCTAATTTTTGTTCATCGAGTCACTAGCTTGACTCGATCCCCGAATTCAATTGTCCTTGGGGAAAGTTTGGAGATCCGGGACGACCATGGATGGTACGTCCTCTCCAAAGTAGTGCTTTAAATGATGTCCATTCACTTTGAAGTTAGGACCGTCATTTTAGATAATTCGACGGTACCATAAGGATAAACTTTTGCGATAGTGAATGGACCAGTCCATCGGGTTTTGAGCTTTCCCGAGAAGATCTTGAGTCTAGAGTTGAAAAGAAGGACTCGGTCACCAACGTTGAAAATGCGGTTTTTGATTTTTGAGTCATGGATCTTCTTTATCTTTTGTTTATAGATCAAAGAGTTCTCGTAAGCTTGATCATGAAGTTCGTTTAATTCATTTAGTTGAACTTTTCTGTGATCACCCGCCGTTCTGAGGTCGAAATTGGCATGCTTGAGGGCCCAATAGGCTTTATGCTCAAGCTCGATCGGAAGATGGCACGCTTTCCCGTACAAAAGTTTATAAGGCGTACACCCAATGGGTGTTTTGTAAGCCGTGCGGAAAGCCCAAAGTGCATCATCTAATTTGTCCGACCACGATGCACGATTCTCGCCTACAGTTCTTTCCAAGATTCTTTTAATGCCCCGATTGGAAACTTCGACTTGTCCACTCGTTTGAGGGTGGTACGCAGTAGAAAGACGGTGAGTCACACCGTACTTTTGCATGACTTTGTCAAACTTGTCATTACAGAAGTGCGTACCACGATCACTAATAATAGCACGTGGAGTTCCGAATCGGGCAAAAAGAGCTTTTAAAAATTTCACAACTACTCGGGCATCATTTGTGGGTAAAGCTTTCGCTTCAACCCATTTTGACAAGTAGTCAACTGCCACGAGTATATATTTGTTGCCGTGAGAGGATGGAAATGGCCCCATAAAGTCGACGCCCCAGATATCAAAGATTTCACAAACTTGAATTGCATTCTGAGGCATTTCATTCTGTTGTGAAATATTCCTGTGACGCTGACAAGCGTCACAGGACTTGACCAAATCTTGGGCATCCTTGTAGATCGAGGGCCAATAAAATCCGGAATCAAACACCTTTTTGCCGGTGTAGTTGGGATTGTGGTGGCCCCCCGTGGGACCAGCATGGCAAGCCCTTAAAATTTCAGTGGCTTCCTGACCATACACACACCGCCGAATGACTTGATCCGCGCATATCTTGAACAAGTAGGGGTCGTCCCAAAAGTAATGTTTCACATCTTTGAAAAATTTATTTTTTTGTTGGGACGACATCCCTTTCACAATGAAGTTACCCGCAAGATAGTTTGCAAAGTCGGCAAACCATGGGGTAATCGAGTCTCCACGAAATGAAACCACATTGAGGGTCTCGAGAGGAGATGTTTCATTTATTTCCTTTTTCTAGAAAGCATTTTGGTGAGGGTTTTCAAGACGGGAGAGATGATCAGCAGCTAGGTTCTCAGCTCCTTTTTTATCACGAATAATGATATCAAATTCCTGAAGGAGGAGAACCCATCGGAGGAGTCTCGGCTTTGCATCTTGTTTTGCAAATAGATACTTCAAAGCCGAATGATCCGTATACACTATGCTTTTAAACTTGATGGATTTTAAACTCTTTACCAAAAGCCATCACTTCTGGAGTAGCCAGGTGTAAGAACTGTGGCACACCTGATAACTGCGTGATTTTGAGCAAACCACCAGCTTTCAACGGATTTGTTTAGTCTTTACCAAGAGCCGTTTGCTCCTGGACTAGCCAGCATCTTGATGGACCTAGTCAACATTTTAGTGAGCTGATTACCAATTATGGATTTTCCACTGCCTTTACCACAAGCCATAATCTTGTGGGCTAGCCAACTCATTCACTTTATGGGATATGGGGAGCTGAGGAACCATACAATTTTGGGCAAATTGCATGCCGCCAACGGATTTGATTTATCTTTACCAAGAGCCGTTTGCTCCTGGATTAGCCAATCCCTTTGTCGGTTAGACCTGGCGGACTGATTACCACAAAAATTTTGAAATAAAGTGAAAAATTTTTGAAAATTTTGGCCAAAAACGGGGGTACTTTGAAAGATATTTTGATAAAATTCGTTAGAATTTCCCCCCCACACTTAGAAATGAATATTGTCCTCAATATTCAAAGTCCCGGCTATTATGCCGAAGCTATGAACGTAAAAAGCCAAGATTCGAATCTAACTGCGGAAATACCAAATTTCACTTTATTTCTTATATATATACAACTTTTTTTTTCCTTATATACATATATACATTTTTTCAAACAGCGGGGGGTTGGCCATTCCCCCACACTAGGTGGTAGAAAATAGAAAGAATCAGAGATACGGGTGAAAACCCATATTGTTGCTAATTTTTGTTCATCGAGTCACTAGCTTGACTCGATCCCCGAATTCAATTGTCCTTGGGGAAAGTTTGGAGATCCGGGACGACCATGGATGGTACGTCCTCTCTAAAGTAGTGCTTTAAATGATGTCCATTCACTTTGAAGTTAGGACCGTCATTTTGAGATAATTCGACGGTACCATAAGGATAAACTTTTGCGATAGTGAATGGACCAGTCCATAGGGTTTTGAGCTTTCCCGAGAAGATCTTGAGTCTAGAGTTGAAAAGAAGGACTCGATCACCAACGTTGAAAACGCGGTTTTTGATTTTTGAGTCATGGATCTTCTTTATCTTTTGTTTATAGATCAAAGAGTTCTTGTAAGCTTGATCATGAAGTTCGTTTAATTCATTTAGTTGAACTTTTCTGTGATCACCCGCCGTTCTGAGGTCGAAATTGGCATGCTTGAGGGCCCAATAGGCTTTATGCTCAAGCTCGATCAGAAGATGGCACGCTTTACCGTACACAAGTTTATAAGGCGTACACCCAATGGGTGTTTTGTAAGCCGTACGGAAAGCCCAAAGTGCATCATCTAATTTGTCCGACCACGATGCACGATTCTCGCCTACAGTTCTTTCCAAGATTCTTTTAATGCCCCGATTGGAAACTTCGACTTGTCCACTCGTTTGAGGGTGGTACGCAGTAGAAAGACGGTGAGTCACACCGTACTTTTGCATGACTTTGTCAAACTTGTCATTACAGAAGTGCGTACCACGATCACTAATAATAGCACGTGGAGTTCCGAATCGGGCAAAAAGAGCTTTTAAAAATTTCACAACTACTCGGGCATCATTTGTGGGTAAAGCTTTCGCTTCAACCCATTTTGACAAGTAGTCAACTGCCACGAGTATATACTTGTTGCCGTGAGAGGATGGAAATGGCCCCATAAAGTCGATGCCCCAGATATCAAAGATTTCACAAACTTGAATTGCATTCTGAGGCATTTCATTCTGTTGTGAAATATTCCCGTGACGCTGACAAGTGTCACAGGACTTGACCAAATCTTGGGCATCCTTGTAGATCGAGGGCCAATAAAATCCGGAATCAAACACCTTTTTGCCGGTGTAGTTGGGATTGTGGTGGCCCCCCGTGGGACCAGCATGGCAAGTCCTTAAAATTTCAGCGGCTTCCTGACCATACACACACCGCCGGATGACTTGATCCGCGCATATCTTGAACAAGTAGGGGTCGTCCCAAAAGTAATGTTTGACATCTTTGAAAAATTTATTTTTTTGTTGGGACGACATCCCTTTCACAATGAAGTTACCCGCAAGATAGTTTGCAAAGTCGGCAAACCATGGGGTAATCGAGTCTCCACGAAATGAAACCACATTGAGGGTCTCGAGAGGAAATGTTTCATTTATTTCCTTTTTCTCGAAAGCATTTTGGTGAGGGTTTTCAAGACGGGAGAGATGATCAGCAGCTAGGTTCTCAGCTCCTTTTTTATCACGAATAATGATATCAAATTCCTGAAGGAGGAGAACCCATCGGAGGAGTCTCGGCTTTGCATCTTGTTTTGCAAATAGATACTTCAAAGCCGAATGATCCGTATACACTATGCTTTTAAACTTGATGGATTTTAAACTCTTTACCAAAAGCCATCACTTCTGGAGTAGCCAGGTGTAAGAACTGTGGCACACCTGATAACTGCGTGATTTTGAGCCTCGGTCATAGTCTTGCTGGCATAGTGTATAGGCTGAAAATGTTTTGTTTTGCGTTGCCCCAAGACTGCCCCTATAGCATAATCACTAGCATCACACATGAGCTCGAAGGGCAAGTCCCAATCGGGGGCAACAAGAATCGGTGCCTCGGTAAGCCTTTTCTTTAATGTTTCAAAGGCTTCGATGCACTCAGGGGAGAAGATAAAAGGAGCATCCTTCTCGAGGAGATGGGTCATAGGCCGGGCGATTTTAGAAAAATCTTGAATAAACCTACGATTGAAACCGGCGTGACCCAAAAAGTTCCTAACACCTTTCACAGTCGTGGGATGAGGTAATTTTGCAATGACTTCCACTTTGGCACGGTCAACCTCAATCCCGTTTTTTGAAATTTTATGGTCGAGGACAATGCCCTCTTTGACCAGAAAGTGAATTTTCTCCCAATTTAGACATAACTTTGTGTCTTTACAACGTTTTAGCATGCTGTCTAAATGGGAGAGACATGTTTTAAACGAATCCCCAATGACCGAGAAATCGTCCATAAAGACCTCCATACTTTTCCCGATCATGTCGGAAAAAATGGCCATCATACATCTCTGAAACGTGCCCGGAGCATTACATAAGCCAAATGGCATACGTTTATATGCGAAGGTTCCATAGGGGCACGTAAAAGTGGTCTTTTCTTGGTCTTGTGGGTCAATGGGAATCTGAAAGTAACCCGAGAAACCATCGAGGAAGCAATAGTACTCATTCCCCGCTAATCTCTCGAGCATCTGATCCATAAAGGGTAGAGGAAAATGATCCTTACGGGTGGCGTCATTCAATTTATGATAATCAATGCAGACGCGCCAACCCGTAACCAAACGAGTTGGAATCAACTCATTCTCCTCATTTGTGACAACAGTAATGCCACCCTTTTTTGGAACACAATGGATTGGGCTGACCCAAGGACTGTCCGAGTTAGGGTAAATCAATCCGGTATCAAGAAGTTTTAAAACCTCTTGTTTGATAACCTCGTGAATTTTTGGATTCACACTTCTTTGATGTTGGACTGCTGGTTTGAAGTTGTCCTCCATTAAAATCTTGTGTGTACAAAATTCAGGGTCGATGCCCTTGATGTCGGAGAGACGCCAAGCAATTGCTTGCTTATGAGACTTCAAAACCTTAATGAGAGCAGCCTTTTCCTCAACACTTAAGTTTTTAGCAATAATGACGGGTAATTTATCATCACCCTCCAGAAATGCATACTCAAGATGAGGCGGCAAGTCCTTAAGTTCAACCTTAGGCAAGTCATCAGTTATTTCAACATTTTTGACTTCCTCTTTATGAAGTACTTTTGGAGGAAGAGGGGGAGATGGATCTTCGTTTAACAATTTTTCTAGCAAAAGAATATCCCCCTCAGGATCAAGATAGTCCTCATCAAATTCTCCTGAAATTGAACTGTCTTGGGTGAGAAAAGCTTCGACATCTTCCCAAAGGAAGTCACTTCCCTCAAAAGGAGTGAGAGAAGGGGAAGAGTCGGATACGATGGGCTCAGAAGATGGAGTGGGACTGCCACTCGGAAGGTAACCCAGAAGTTCTTGAGAATACTCCTCAGACGCAACATCAATGACATCAATTCGGTTAACCGATTCGGCATCATAATTAGAGGAGTACCTCGAGGTTTGATCGAGGTTAAATGTTACTGCTTCATTACCAACACGAAGAGTTATTTCCTCTTCGTGCACATCGATTAACGCACGACCCGTTCTTAAGAATCCTCTTCCCAGAATGAAAGGAACTCGTGGGTCAGCGTCGAAGTCAACAATCACAAAATCCGCTGGAAAGTGGAAGTTTCCCACCTTTTCAAATACATCCTCGGCAATGCCGAGGGGACGAGATGTCGAGCAGTCTGCCAGCTCAAGAGTCATGCAGGTGGTGGTGAGTTCTGGAAGAGAGAGCTTTTTCCATATCGAATAAGCCATCAAGTTAATGCTTGCACCTAGATCGGCCAGGGCGAAGCACTCAACCATTCCGGGAAAAACACATGGAATGAGAAATTTTCCCGGATCTCCTAGCTTCTCGGGAAGCTATTTCAAAAGAACCGCAGAGCAGTTCTCATTGAGTGGAGTTCGTGCCACTTCGAATAGCTTCTCTTTATTGTTCAACAGATTTTTGATTGTCGATGTGAATTTAGGCATCAATAAGAGAGCATCCGCGAAGCTGATATCAAAATGAATATCTCGGAAAATTTGAAAAAACTTTTCCATTCGATGATTTGCTTTTTCGCGGAGCTTCTGGTCTTGTAACCTAGATGGATATGGTAGTGAAGGTTTGGATTTAGGGTTCTCTTTAGGAGTTGTGGGTGGTTTAAAGACAACTCCTGGCTTTGGTACAGTTTCTGGTATATCCTGAGGGTGGACGTGTGCGGTACTTCGTGGGCTTGTAAATTGCACCTTGTCCGTGGTTGCCTCAGGCTCAATTTCCACTTCCTCAGAATAAAGAGGAGGAGGAATGGGAGGAAGAGAAGAAGAGGTAGTCGGGGCCGTGGGTCCATCATATGCAACACCGCTTCGGGTAGTGATCGCCTTAACATCGCCCCTCGGGTTAGCGATCGTATTGCTCGGAAGTTTTCCTGAGCCCGAGGGTTGATCATTTAAAGACTTCTTAATGTCAGCGATCTGAGTCATTATCACTTTGTTCATCTTCTCCTGAGATTTCATGAATTATTTCAACAACTCTGGGCCAGTTGGAACAATTGCTCGAGTTGGGTTAGGAGGAGCTGGATTTGGGAAGTGCTGAGTAGTTGGAGTGATGGCTTAATTTTGGTTGGGAAAATTCTGGCCCCGGTTATTTTGATGGGAACCGTGGTTTTGGAAATTTCCCTGATTTTGGTTGCCATATCCATGAGAGTTGTTCCCCTGAAAGTTGTTTTGACCTTGGTTTCGATTATAGTTTCCTTGATGTTGGAAACCTTGGTTTTGATTTTGATGGAAACCCTGGTTTTGGTTTTGATTAACATTTCCCGAATTTTGGTAACCTGGGTTTGTTCGATTCTGATTTTGGTTCTGGTTATGGTTGTTTTGGACATTATTGTTTTGATTGAAACCGGGTGGTCCAAGGAAATTGTTAGAACGATAGCTTAGAAGATTGCGGTCCCCTTGTGGTTGGTAGCCATTACCTCCCGAGTTATAGGAACCATGAATAGCATGTACGTTCTCTTGAGTGTAACCACTAGTGGTTGGACACTCAAAGTAGGGATGTGGACCTCCACAAGTTTCGCAACTTTGATTGACAGCTTTGGCTTGTTGATTTTAAACTTGTTGATTTTGCATAGTTTGGTTCATTCTTAACACAACCAAAGAGATATCATCCATCCTTTTAGCGAGAATTGCTATATCAGAGGATGAGGATGCTGAAGTGGCAGACTTACATGACTCTTCCCTCTCGGCTGAGGAATTCCAGAAATTATGGTGGGCAGTCATGTTCTCAATGAGGTCGTAGCACTCTTCGGGACGCCTTTTCATAAAGGTCCCTCCAGCAGCAGCATTGAGGATATCTCGGTGTCTCAAGGTCAAACCATTATAGAAGGTATCGATAATGGTGACTTGTAACATATTATGGTTGGGACACCGATCAATCGCAAGCTTATAGCGTTCCGAAGCTTCAAATAAGGATTCGTTGGGAAGCTGACGAAAGTTGCGAATGTCATTACGCAACTTGGTAACCGTGGATGGTGGAAAGTATTTGGCTAAAAATTTAGTGACCATCTCTTCGAAAGTGTGAATCGAATTTTTCGGAAGTCGATCAAACCATGCAGTGGCATGATGTGTTAGAGAATAGGGAAAGAGAGATAGATGAAGGGCATCATCGGAGACACCATGCTGTTTCATGTTTTGGGTGACGGTAAGGAATTTATCAAGATGCTTATTTGCATCGTCACCCGGTAAACCGTGGAATTGGCATGAATTCTAGACTTGTTGGATCATATGATGTTTAAGTCCAAAATCAGTGGCCGCAATATTAAGAGGGGCAATGGGTCCTCCCCTCCCTTGCATTGTGGGCTGACACAACTCCTCCATCGTTCGAAGATCAGGAGTTGTATTATCTATGATGGGTGGATCGTCGTTTCCATCCATTTTCGGAACTGGATCCTCAACAATAGGACGTAACTCAGTTACGTTTTTCAGTTGACGATTTCGTTTCGATTGTGAACGAGTGCGCATGCACTAGGGATAAAAAGCGTTTGGACAATATTTTTGTTATCGTCCCGTAATCTAGAATCGTTTCTCTTTAAGAATCACCTTAAAAGAAAACCGAGTCAGAAAACGTTACGATATGGTTTTTTTTTTTTTTTTTTTTTTTTTTTTTTGGTGTTTTAACACTTTAGGAAAAGTGTTAATGACTTTTTTACGTGTTTTGATTTTGAAAATATTCACAAGTGATGGTATTTGTACAGTGAGTAAGGTGAGATAACACTAATCTCGAAAGACGCTATAGAAACGCGCACACCTCCCCGGCAGCGGCGCCATAAATTGATTGGTGCTAAACTACCAACTTAAATTGACCAAAGAATGATCAATAAAGTTAAATAGCCTAGATCAATACTCCGGGTAATATAATGTAACACCGGGTCGTTAAATCCCGTTGAGGTGTGAAATGTGACTATAGCGTGCTTTGTGATCGGGTGTTATTCACAGAATGGGTTTGTTATGAAAATTATTTGGAATTTATTGAACAAAATAGCTTAGCAAAGCTATGTGATTGGTTACGTGAATTGAGATTATGAAGATTTGAGCTAAAACTTAAAAACGTACGTTTTGATTTAAAACGTACACAGACGAACAAAATGAAAAATACAACTGATGGATTGGAAAGGTTAAAAGTGTAAAATTATTATTTTTACGATCCTATTAATTAAAGAAAATTTTAAGAAAAATAAAAACTATTTTTACACTATTTAATTATTAATTATTAATTAATTACTAATTATCTATTTATTACTAATTAAATTAATTAGAATTATTAAAAATACTAAAAAGACTTAGAAAATTAAGAAAAATTTTACAAATCTAATTAACCATTACAGGAATCCTAAAAAATTATAAAAAGTTTATTTTATGTATTTTTAAACTAAATAACTAATTATTAATCTAATTACTTATTAATTTCTCATTAAACTAATTATGTTATAAAAAATAGAAAATGAGTGATATAAATCCTAGAAAAATTTGTAAAAATGTTTTAACTTAAATAAAAGCTAGAAAAATTATAAAAACTAGGTTATACTTTATAAAATCTAATTATGCTATTTAATTACTTAATATTAATTAAAACTTAATTAAACTAAAATTAATTATAAAAACTACTAAAAGACAAAATAAAAATCTGGAAAAATTTATTAAATTACTTTAACCTAAAATAGAATTTCTAAAAATATAAAAATGATATATTACTTATAAATAAGTTAAAAAAGAAAAATAAAATGATAAATCCTATTAAATAGAAGCTATCACTAATATTAAAGTTGATTTTTTTTTTTTCTTTTTCCAAACTGATTATAAACTAAAAACAAAGACTTCTAATAAAAACACTTTTCACACAATCCAGAAATAAGCACTTTGAGTGCTTATTTGTCCACTCAGTTGACTTTTGTTGACTGAGGGTGTAAATAAGCTCAAATGAAGAGTGTGGGGTCCACAATGATAACTTATGGTTTCTCTGAGTTAGTAGGACCTGAATAAGCAAGAATAAGCCAATCAAGTGGCTTCAATAAGCCAATAATCACAAATAAGCTATTTGCTTATTCCATTATGAGGCAGATGAGGGACAAGCTTTTGGCACAAAGTTAAGTGGGGTCCACTGGTCTTAAAGTCAAATAAGTGGTCAACCTACACTCCCTGGTAGGAGGGGGGTTGAGTGATGCCAAGTCTGAGGTGTGGGACCCACTGGGTCAGTCACAAACCACCACCAAAGTTGGGTGGGTGGTTTGGGTCTGCTGAGACAGGGCAAGAGCTTGCCCTGCAGCTCACTTGGAGCTTGTACACAAGCTGGTAGAAAAATCACAAAAATAAAATATCCATAGGATCTTATACTTCTACTGACAAACTATCACCACAACAAATTTCAAACCTCCAAACACAATACAAAATTCAATTTAATTCATGCCATTTTGGCAAAAATCTGAATATGGTATTTTTGACTTTTTGAGAAATTATGAGATTTGACTTTTGTGAACTTGTGTAACTGATTTAGTGATCAAACTTGTTTAGTTATGGTATATTAAGACTAATTCAAGTAAATTACCAACTTATGCAAAGGATTTGTGGGTTTTGGACTTGAAAACTCACCATAGTTAACTGTGGTGAGTAATTTCTTGTGTTTTGACTTTTGTTTGTATTAGTGACCAAATAAAATGCTCCCCTGATCCTATATTCAACTAATAGAACTGATGAACCAAAGAACTTCTCAAATAAACAGGCAATGCAACACAAACAATCTACAACCAAACACCCCTTTTAAGAACAGTTTTGAAGATTTTAGAAGCCAAATGAGATTTAAACCTACAAAACCACTACTTACTGATTTGTTATGCTATAATAGGTAATCATAAACTAGAAAACACAGCTATATATTACAATCACCAAGAATTACTACAAATCCTAAAATTGACAGTCAACTAGAAACTAGGAATTCAAACTCAATTTAAAATACAACCAACAAAGCACAATTCTAAATTACTCTAAACTATGCTAATTGTGCACAATCAAGACAGAAATAAGCTAAGTTAAGCAATTAGATAGACAAGGACAGAGATGGTGCAAGGAACTCACAAAATGCAATCCAAGCTCAGTTCAAGAACCAAGGTCCACATAAACCAACCTAATGACCTCCCATGAGGTCTCTAACCCACAGCCATCCAACATATACTGTGCTCCTTGCTTGCTTCTTCCTTTTTCACAAATTTTTTTATTTTATTTTTATTTTTCTGAATTTTTGCTATTTTTCTAAAAACTTATCCTTGATTCTCACAGAAGCTTGTACAGCTTTTAAACACTTGTTATTTAAGTTTATGAAACCAGATTACAACTTTAAAATGCTTGGTAAAATGTAAACAACACACTTTGAAATTCACACTTAAGACTTTGAAATTGAAATTGATGTTAAACTAAAACCTTGAATTGCATTAACTGAGAATAAGATACAAATGATAAAAAGATATTGCAAAAACATAAAATTACATACTACACTACTACTAAGGGCTCCAATGAGCTACAAATATATATACGACCTAATAATAATGCCCTAAGTCTTCCACATGGCCTCCCTTTGAATTCTGGCAGTCCCATAAGCTTTTTCATTGACCATAGACCAAATCCCAAGCGTCCAATTGTGCTAAGATGGCTCTGAGCCCTTGATTGCCATTTTCCCCCCAAATTTATACGGGGTGAATTTTAGTGGTATTGGTGGGTGTTGGTGAGGGCATTAATGGTGGTGGGTTTGTTTGGTGAGGGGAATTTATTGTGGGGGGCTGAGTTGGTGAAAAGGTGAGGAGGGGGGAGAAACTTCTCCCTGGTTTTGCGCGGTATTGTCGGGGAAGAAGGAGAGGTTGACCGGGGTCAACGCTGGGTGGGAGTTATTAAAAAGGGAGTGGGCCGGGTTGTATGGGCTTTGGGGTGTTGCTGGATCAGACCAGGTTTGGACAAAAAGGTGGTTTGGTTTTGGGTTTAATATAAGGCATAGGGTCCGGTTGGTTTGTTTAGTTACAAGGACCAATTTTGTACAATTTGAAAACATGGGGGACTGAAATGCAAACTTATCCAAAGTAACCATAAGGACCAATGTTGCCAATAACCATAACGCCAAGAACCATTTTTGTATTTTTCCAATTTTCAAAATTCCCAGGGACCTGTTTTGCCAAATTTGAAATCTCAGGGACCAAACTTTTAATTTTGGAAAACTTGCAACCCAAGTGTAATATTTTGATTTTTGACTTTTAAATCCTTGGGTTGACTTTTCATTTCAAAATAAATGCATAGGGACTAAAGTTGACAAGTTTTAAAACTTGGGGGACTGAAACTGCCAATACTGCAAACTTTGTACGTTTTTTTTTTGTTTTTGCACATTTTGCTTTCAAAACACATAAAACACAATCCCTGGGATAATTAAAGTATTTTGATATCTTTTTGATTGTTTTTGTGCGTTTTGGCAGTTTAAATATATCAAAAACGATGAGTGTTTGAGCACTCATCAGTCTCATCTACCTGATAACTCAACCTGTCAATCTGCCCCTGCTGGTCTCCTAACTGGGCAACCAAAGTAAGAGCAGTAGGCTCTCTCGCGGCAGCTGCTCGAGAGCTCTCACCTATGTGATATTGTGGGGGTGGTAGAATGTATGAGGTCTCAGTAATGGGTGATGCTGGAGTAGTGTACCTCGCACGCTTCTTGACCGGCAAAGGTAGAGTAGGTGTAGGAGTAGTGGTAGGTGTACCTAATGGTGGAGGTGATGTATGAGTAGTAGGTATCCTAGGAGTAGGGGTAACAAGGCGTACACTCTTCCTAGCGCCTATGATCGTCCTGCGACGGGGAAACATGAGAGTTGGTTCTAGGTGAACAGAAGTAGTAGGTGATGATGGATCTGAAGGTGTAAGTGTAAATGCTGGTGGTGCAATAGGAGAAATCTGGGGAGTAGGAGTAACCTCGTCCTCCTCGAAGGGCTCAGTGTCCTCACCCGATGCCAAAAGTGGCGACAAGGGTGCTGGATGAATGAGTGGTATAATAGCAGTGGAAGACATAACGTCCTCAACTTTAGTGTCTGAGGAAAGTATGATAAAGCTCGAGTCTGAAGACATGTCTCTATGATAATCAATAAACCAGTGTAATGAAATCACCTAAAATAATAAATATGCACTTATGATGTAATTATGAGAGGCTTTGATGATGTGGTTATAGTCTAGGGTCCAAGATACACCCTAGTTCGCTATAACCTTAGCTCTGATGCCAATCTGTCATACCCTGAATTTACCTGAATGGCAGCGGAATGGAATACCTGGGTGTAACGTCCATAGCATCACATACAAGGTTATATTGAACGACCTAAAGTGTCGTTTTGAAAATACATCGTTTGATTTATTTAAAACATTCAGAGTTACATAACATAGGTCCCAAAGTTTGAAAAGTTTACGGAAATAAGTTTGGTACAATCAAACAATATTATAAAAGTGCATGAAAATGCAAAATGAGATGCGTCATCCTCACTACTCAATGAAATGACTCCATGCATGCAATGAAGGATATGTCTTAGTTACCTGAAAATACATTGCTAAAACGGTCAACAAATATGTTGGTGAGATTCATAGGTTTATAAAATGATATGTTATACGATAACCTTAAGTATAAGTGCATGACAAAAGTCACGTGAAAAATAATAATGGTATAATAGCCCTTAAGCTCATGACCCCGAAGCTAGACTGATGAAATGTAGGCCCCTTCAGAGTGTTCTGCCAAACACTCTAAAATGACAAAAATGAAACGCATCCGTTTGACTGTCGGTATAACTACCACGGATGGAGGCGTCCCCCTCAATAGATCTATCCACTCACTCTCGCTTGCGCATAATTAACGGTCCATGATAAATGAATACGGGACTTTAACATGGCAGCTAGGTAACTTAAGCATTGTACATATGATTTGATACATAGGCCCGTACAAAAATTGGTGCAATGTATTCTCCCCCGTGGGATTTGAAAACAATGATAAAATGTATACGGGGCTACGAAAACTCACCTGTAGTGATGGAACAATGTACTATGAAGTGAACTGAAATAACAAGGCACAACTCCTAGCCGTAACCTAATATGAATGAAGTATAATCTAATTTAGATTATTTATTGATTTTATGAATGCATGTGCATATGTTATCATAATGTTTTGAAATGTTTATAATTGTGAAAATTATACTTATTATTATCACACCAAGTCATATAGTGCTATATGTGTTTATCAAGTGAAACAATGTTTTATAATAGTCATATAGTGAAAATATAACTTTCGTCGAAATTACCATACTTAGAAAATTTCTGAAAATAGTTTTGAACAACATGTCGCAAAACAAGGTGTATTTTTGTCATTATAACCTCAATTTCTACATTCTATATATCCATGGTTTCGTATTATAGTGAACTAGTAAATTTTTAACAAGTTAGTGCATTTTATTAATGGCTAGTATCTCATTTTATCCAATAAAAGTCTTGCATCAGCACTCAATTTTTAGAAAATGTCTATTAGACATTCAATATGGTTTTTGGCATAACTTTTTCGTCATAAATCCAATTTAGTCCATTCAAGTGGCTACGGTTTCGTTATAAGATTTAGTTTCTGAGAATTTGGTCAAAAATAGGTCATGGGCTACTGATTTCTCCAGGTTTTTCAAAAATGACCAGCCTGTCCCAAATTGTTTAAATCAAAACTTGGTATAACTTGATTTTATCATAACTTTTTTCGTTATAAATCCGATTTTACTCATTCTTGCGGCCATGGCTTTGTCTTAGAATGTATTTTCTATATCTTTGGTCAAAAATTAGTCTATACCTACTGAGTTTACCATATTATACAAATAGGGTCAGTAGCAAAAATGTATTGTTAAAAATGGTTTTTCTAGTTAGTAACTTTTCCAAATTCATCACCAACAACTACATCAATTCCCATAACCTACCATACACCTTCTTAGGGTGTCATGGGTTCCTAAATGTTTACAAACAAGTCTCTTCACCAATACACTCTTAATATTAATTTCTAACTCATAAAGATTATAAAAAACATAATATGGAGTGGTATAAATTGCATATTAACTTGCATGTGTAAATAAAATGAGATGGACATTGTAATATTATGAAAAATAAATTGGTTCACTTACTTGAAGGATTTGAAGATTTTTAAAGATGAAAACCTAAGTACACCTTGGGTTTTTATTTCAAAACCCTAAAAAGGAGTAACAAATCAACTAGAAAATAACTTGATCTTTAAAATTTGATGTTTTCTTCTTGTTGTTCTTTGTTTTTCCGTACACCTCAAAGAGAGAAAGAGAGATACATTCTTTTTTTTATATCTAGATTTTCATGTAATAGTAAGGTTTTGTGAAAGGTTTATGTATATATACTAGTAGTAATAAAAAGTGTGGGACAAGTGTCCCATAGGATACTTAGAACCGGCCACCTCAATGAGGGGTGGTTGTGTTACTAGTTTTTGTACAATATTTTGATTACGGGGTACCGTTTAGTGTATAGTTTGAGCGGTTTAGCGTATTTGGGTACCGGGTTAATTAAAAATAGATTATTATTGGAACTAACGTGACAAAATAACGTCATAAAAATTATAACATATAATTTTTGCAAACATTGAGTGTTTTGATAGGTATTGCTTGGTTGGTACAAATATTGTTATAAATTAATATACATGAAGGTTTAAAAATATAAACTCTTAAAATATAAAATAAATAACCTTTACAATTTTAGTGGCAATATTTATAGTATATAAAAATATTAATGCCATAGTGGGAATTGTTTGGTGAGTTGATAAAAATTATTGATCACTTGTGATTGTTTATTTATAATTACATATAAGTAATTTAAAATAATATATAACTTAAGAGTGGAATAGAATGTACATGATGAAGTGATGATATGCTAGTCTATGAAATGTATTATGAATGGTGTCTCATGATCACATAGTTAACCCTTCCCGGTTATGAAAAATGAATACCCATAAACCTAGTTTACGTGAAATGATGAATTGAAATCTGTGAATAGTAAATTGTCGAGACTTGGGAAAATGACCTGAAATTCTAAATTGTGACAATACCCATGAATGATATTTAATAATAAAGGAATGCAATTTATTCCTTATCACTTTGAAGTCCAAGGCACATCATTTGGTAAAATTGCGAGATCACACTTAATACGCCAATACTTTGCATAATAATCAATAACTTGTTGGTGGTCTAGTGTCAAAAGGGTTGTGACTATCATGACTAAAATGTAAGACGTCTCAGGTTCAATTCCTTTTAGGTGCAAAAAACGCTGAAGTGGCCACACCAACCTCATGAAAAAAGTAGGCTTCACCCGGTTTAAGTCTGTGTGGCACTTGGCAAAAAAAGGTCGGAAACCATGTTATATAAAAAGCCTCACTTTCTTTACTCGGTTACATTCACATACCTATGTACAGCTAAAACTTGAAGTATTCACATTCAATTAGAGCTCGCAACCGGAAAATAAATAAAAATCATTTCATAACAAAAAAAAAAAATAATTATAAAACTCACAATGTTGTCAAGTATTTACAGCAATAACTTGTTTCCTCCATCTACCAAATGTATCTTTTATATTTACCATACTATCTGCAAATTCCATTTCAACCTCATTTATACACCAACACATAAAAGATAAAAATATTAATAAGTAAACAAAATCCCTTCATGTTTATATTAACGATTATAATGAATATAAAAAGCTATGTATATTATGATATGAACTTAAATCTCATTCATTTATATTGGATTATGAGGTCTCAGATTTATACATAAAATTGATAAGGATTACACTATTGATTAGTGCTCAAACACTCATCATTTTTGTTCAAATCTAAACTGCAAAACATACAAAAACACTCAGAAATGCATCAAAATACTGAAAATATTACAAAATTGTGTTTTATATGTTTTAGATGCAAAATGAGTAAAAACAGATGAAAAACGTACAAAGTATGCAAAATTGGCAGTTTCAGTCCCCCAACTTTCATAAAATGTCAAAATTAGTCTCTGGTAATTCAAAATATGGAAAATTATCACCAAAGGTCCTTTTAAAATCATAAGTTGTCATATTTAGTCCTTTGGTGAAAAATATGAAAAGTTTTGAGAATTTACACTTTTGGTCCTTGGAGTTTCAAACTTTGGCAGGATTGGTCCCTGGTGAAATATTTTTGAAAGAAAAATCATTTTGGGTCCTTGGGAAGTCACAAAAGTTATTTTTAGTCCTTGGGTATAATGTTTGGAGATTTTGCAAGTATGGTCCCTGTACTTTCAAAATTGGTAGAAATAATCCCTGGAGGTGTAATTTCGAAAAATCTCATTTATGGTCCTCACACTATTCATATATGGCAGAAATGAACCTTGGACCAAGTTTGGGAAGTTACACAAATCAGCCCCCCCAAATTCAGATTGCATATATGGTCCTTGTGATCACTTCTTAACCAAACGGACCCTTAATTTTAAATAAACCAAACCAAACCCAACACCCTTATTAACCCAGCCCACAAAACCATCACCAGCCCACCTAAGCCCATCCACTCCCTACCAGCCCAATCCTCCTCATACCTTTGATATTAAAAACGGGTCAAACCCCGTTTGACCTTTCCTTTCACCTCCCCCACTTGCTTGATAAAACCCTGCAACACTCCACAATCTCCTCACCTCCACCTCAGTTCTCCCATACCATGTTCCCCCCTCCAAATACTAAATCCAAAAGGCATTAATTGAGTACAAAATTCTCCAAGTTATCAGAAGTGGGTGTGGGATTTTTTGGCGCCAAATCTCAATTCAAAGGTTGAGATTACTTTGAGTAATCCAACGGTTCCTAAGGATGGTAGGATTCATTTAGAAGGCAAAAGAAACCCTAAAGGGTCGATATAAAAAGAAAGGAGAAAGAAGCAGTTAGGGCAGTAGTTAGTAGTGGTGAATGTAGTTATAGCTTATTTTTCTCTTTTGTAAAACTAATGTAATTTTACATTCTTAGCTGTAATCTTAGATTGTAATTGATTCTCTTTAAGTTAATATCAGTTTGCCTTCTCTAAATTCAAGTTATTAGCCATTTTCAGTTTTGATGAAAATTCAAAGTTTATAGCAAAGCTCTCATTTATGCTCATTTGTTGTCTTAAACCTGATCAATAGCTCACTTATGCACCCAAGTAAGATTTTCCAAAAGTTTCCAAAGCATTCAAAGCAATTAATTTAAAATACTAGAAAATCACAAAAATGGTGAAAACCAAGAAAAAGAAAAATAAAAAATAAGAAGAAGTAGTGAAGGATGGAAACTGGTTTAGAGCTTGTGGGAAGCACTAGGTTTAGATAGAAAGTGATTTGGAATCTAACAGAGGTCTCAGCTTGTAAGTTACTTTTGGACTTTTAGCTTATTTGAAACTGTTTATTGGTTCATGCTTATCTTCTGCTTATCTCTGAGGTTATTCTCTTCCATTCTAGTTTATTGCATCCATATGTGTTCGTTTAAGTGTTAGTCACTGGTTTTCTAATACTTGTTTCTTAGTTATCTTGATTTTGCATTTTATGGCCATTAAGTATAAATTTTCATAGAACTTATGAGAGTACTTAATTCTGTATTAATTTGGCTTAATTTTAATTAACATATGATAGATAGGTTAATTGCATCAGTAGGTTAGCTATTAATCACAATATTCACCTCTAAACTCAAAACAGTTCTAGTTTAGGGGGTGTTTGGCTTAAACTGTCTCAGGGTAATCAAGGGTACCTTGGTTATGGTTCATTGTTTTAGCAACTTATACCAGGTCATTAGAGTCCAATTGAGTCAAAGGATTTTAGTTTCTTATACTAAAAAGTCAAAATGGCCTCTTGATGCCATTTATTTGTCAACTGTTAGGTTTTAGAACCCCAAGTCCCATCATTTCCATTCGTAATTGGTTAAATAAGCTTTAATTAGTTTCTATATAGCATAAAATTTAAATTTCAGTTAATTAAAACTATTCAAATCTCATGAAAGTCAACTGATCTAAAAATCTTAAAAAGTCAAAAACACCTTTGTGCAGAATTGCAAAACTTCCAAGATTTTTGTAGAATTTAGTATTGAGGTTAGAGCTTGAAACTTGTTTCCATATGTAGTCTACCAGCTCATCTTTGCAATCCACCTTTTTCTATATTTTAGTGATTTTGTTTGTGCATTCCACAGCTCTCCAAACACAGGTGCAGGGGAAACCCCTCCCCTGTGCACAGACCCTGCAATCTATCACCACCACTTTGGTGGGACCTACAGAGCACCTCAGTGGGCCCCACTAGGTGTTCTTGGTTGCATTGGGTTGCCCTACCAGCTGGTAACCAAGATCAAGTAGTAACTTGAGCCAAGGACCCCTTGCCCTCTCCTAAAATTAGCCTACAAGTTAGCTGTTGGACTATTTGGTTTTGTGGTGGTTGTTATTGCTTATCAGCTTATTTTAAGCTTCTCAATGAGCTTAATTGGTTCTATTAGCTTGTTTCCAACTTACTTAAGCTGTTTTCACCTTATTCCATCCTTGTTTCCCATTTTCTAACTTATTTGCAGCTTATTACTTGGCAGTTTGACCAAAGTCAACTGTCCAAGTAATAAGCACTTGTTGTGCTTATTTTTGAGATCCACAAAGTTTGTCTTAACAAAAGTTTTTCAATTTTAAGTATAAAATAGGTTTGTAAAAGAAAAATCAAGAAAAACCAATTTAATAAGTGATAGTTTCTATTTAATATAATTTAAATTTTAATTTTCATTTTTAGATTTTTATTAAGTACTTGGTGTTTTTATATTTTTATTAATTTCCTTTTATGTTAAAGTAATTTTTATAATTTTTTCAGATTTTTATATTATCATTTGGTATTTAATAGATTTAATCTTAGTTTTATTAATAATTAATTAATATTAAGTTTTAAATAGCATAATTAGTTTTTATTAAGCAAGACCTAGTTTTTATATTTTTCCTAGCTTCTATATAATATAATATAATTTTAGGAATTTTTCTAGAATTTTCACTATTCATTTGCTATGTTTTATAATTTAAAATAGTTTAATTAGGTAATTAATATTTAGTTAGTAATTAATTAATGTAAAAATCACAAAAAGACAAATACTTATTTTTAATTTTAAAATTAGTTTTTAGTTATTTTATAACTTTAGAAGTTTTATTTTCATTTTTCTAGTATTAAATTAATATTATATTGTATTTAAGTATTTTAAATATTTATAATTAGTATTAATAAGTAATTAATTAATAATAAATAATTAAATAGTGTAAAAATTAATTTTCTTTTTCTAAAAATTTTCTTTTGTCCTTTAGTTTGTAAAAAAGTCATTTTCACCCCCTGGGGGTTTTCAGATTTCAGTTTTCACGTTTTATTTTGTACGTTTACGTTATTTAAAACGTGAACGTACGCGTTTTTAGGATTTAAACGTTTCTCGTTTTTCCAAACTTCCAGTCTTATTCATATAGCTTATTTAAGCTATTTCTTCATATATTCCTTAGTTTAAATAATCCACAAACCCCTTTCCGTCCAGATTCACCCGATCACAGATCCGTTTGATAACCATCACACCTCGTCGGGACATAACGACCCGGGGAAACCCTATACTTCCACGGAGATTTGGTCTGAGATGTTTGACTTAGTTGACCATTCGCCTGGTCAATTTAGGTTGACCGTTTGGGACCAATCAAATTTTGGCGCCACTGCCGGGGAGGTCGTGCGCGTTATTCCAAAACGGTTTTCAGATTAGTGATTTTGGAATTCACTTCTTTGTAAATTTACCATCCTTGTGCATATTTTCATAAAAACGGTTCCCGAAAACTTTTTAAAATTAGTTTTCAACGAACACAAAAAAAAAACCCAAAAAGATTTTCTTTCTCATTTGTACAAAATGTTTATCCAAAAACCCAAAAATATTCACCTTTACCCTCTCACATCTTTGATTCTTCATTCCTTACCCTCCCAAACCTTTTGATTCTTTCTATGTCACATCCACACCTTCTGGTTTGCCAATGGTGTGGTAGTCCTTATAATGGTGGCAATTGCCCCAGTTGTGGCATGGTAGAGTCAGGAAACGGGTCTGTCTATAACCAAAATCCCTATTCCTACCATGACACCACTGATTTATTCCACCAGCTACCACACCATGAGACTCAACAATTTTACAGTTGTGAGTACTGTGGTGGTTCACACTACAGTTATGATTGTTAATCGGGAAACACGCTTGTTTATGAGCAGTTTCCTGATAACAATTATGACTACAGCACATACGACTTACAGCCACATCAGTTTTACTGTTGTGAGTACTGTGGAGGTCCACACTCTAGCTCGGATTGTCAAAAAGGGAATCCATTTCCTTGTGACAATTACGACTATTCGTTTTCAGACCAACCACCACAATACCAAATGATCCAAGCAACTCCTCTTGATACTGAGCAAGACCTTTTACTAGAGGCTCTTGATATATTGAAAGAACTTAAGGAGGAGTTGGCTACTACATCGTTTCAGAACTCTCGTGAGAAATCTATGGCAGAATTACTTGCTGAAGAACGAGATGCTAGAAACGAATTGAGCAAGCAAGAATTGCTAGTCTTAGAACAAGCAGCTAAAACACGTGCCATATTTCACAATGTTGCTCTTCTCGACAATGATGATGATGATGAAGTTACCCTTGATATTTCTAAATTTTGTAAGGGTTCATCAAATTCATCAGTTGTGATTCTTTCCTCAGAAAATCAGGGAGAAAAGACTATGATAGAATTACTAGCAGAAGAAAAAATGAAATTTATAAAACCCATGTCTGCTAGTCCTTCTCAACTCCCTCAGTCTGTTGTTATCACACCCGAACTTCACACTCACTCTCTGACATGGGGGACAAGCATCTTAGCACTGTTCCTAATAAGGAATCGGACGAATTAATAAAGTCTAGTGTTGAGATCCTTGTCCCAATCCCGAGAGAGTCATAGGGAACTTTGGATCATATGTGTGATTTACTTTCCCCTCTTGAGTGTTCAAACGATCATTTTGAGACTTTCTCAGATTTTAATGATGATTGTACATCTCATGGAGACATTGAGTATATTGAACCATCACTCCCACAGTTTGATGCTGATCCTCTTCTTGAGGAGTTCGCCAATGAACTTACTCACATCAATCCACTTTCATTGGAAAGTGATGATGGTCTCCTCGATTTCGAAGCCGATCTGGGAGAAACTGAAAGTCTCCTATATCATGATCCACCACTCACTTCTTATCCCAACAGTCCAATATAGAATGTTAATCTCTTTGTTCCCGAAACATTCAATACTACTCTCACCAATCCTCTATTTGAATTCGAATCTGAATTCACTTTGATTTCTGGTAATCCACTCTTTGATATTCAGAATGAGGATTGTGATGAGTCTATTCCGGAACATGAGTTCACAGATTCACATCATGTGAATGATTCTCTTCATGAGGAGTTCTCTGGTGAACTCACTCATCATATCATGACTCCTCCGGAGTTTGATAGCCCGGGGGAGATGCACTCAATCATGAGGATTTGCAAATTCCCACCCACCCTCCCAGGATGTTTTTGAGCTTAACCCTTGAAATCCAAATTCAGGCTAATGAGCCTGCTCTCGAGGAAGAATATCAAATCATGATTGTCATAATGGTTTTCTTCCTTTTCTTCACCTATAAGGTGACTTCTTCTCTTCTTCACTCCTTCGGGAATGAAGATACCATCTTTGATCCCGTCATTTTCATTTACCATTATCTTGAGCCGGGTATTTATCTCATCGGTGTGGAACTTTCACGTGCTTCAAATGTTTGTCCAAACATCTTGAATGAAAGTCCGATGCAGACTGTCTTTTCCACATCATGCTTCCCCAAGGACAAATGAATTCGGGGTCGAGTCAAGCTAGCGACTCGGTAAACAAAAACAGTAGCATGCATATAGGGTTTTCACCCTAAGTGTGGGGGAGTTACCCATGCTATGGTTACATAATTGAAAAGCAAAAAAGGTGTTTTCCACATTTAGCTTGTAATGTTGCCCTTTTACATTCAAAGAGTCGGCATAATAGTCGGGACTTTGAATATTGAGGACAATATTCATTCAAAGTGTGGGGGGGTATTTCGCTATTCTAGCGAATTTTATCACATTTTACTGTCTAATACCCCCGTTTTGGCCAAAATTTCAAAAATTTCAAAAAAATTTCACTGGTGCTTCAAAATTTTTTGTGGTTATCAGTCCGCCATGTTTAAACGACAAAAGGGATTGGCTAATCCAAGAGCAAACGGCTCTTGGTAAAGATATATCAAATCCGTTTATGGCTTGCAATTTGCCCAAAATTGTATGGTACCTCAACTCGCCATATCCTAAAAAGCGAATGAGTTGGCTAGCCTGCAAGATTATGACTTGTGGTAAAGGCAGTGGAAAAACCATAATTGGTGATCAGCTCACCAAGATGTTGACTTTGTCCATCAAGATTTGGCTAGTCTAGAAGCAAACGGCTTTTGGTAAAGACTAATCAAATCCGTTGACAGCTGGTGGTTTGCTCAAAATCACATGGTTATCAGGTGGAAAATAGTTCTTACTTGAATCGATACATCTGGCTACTCCAGAAGTGATGGCTTTTGGTAAAGAGTTTAAAATCCATTGAATTTTCAAAACAGTTTATTGCTAGGGACTAGCAATATTTTAGTGTGGGGGATTGATGAGTGCTCAAACACTCATCATTTTTTGTCAAATCTGAACTGCAAAACATACAAAAACACTCAGAAATGCATCAAAATACTAAAAATATTACAAAATTGTGTTTTATATGTTTTAGATGCAAAATGAGTAAAAACAGATGAAAAACGTACAAAGTTTGCAAAATTGGCAGTTTCAGTCCCCCAACTTTCATAAAATGTCAAAATTAGTCCCTGGTAATTCAAAATATGGAAAATTATCACCAAAGGTCCTTTTAAAATCAAAAGTTGTAATATTTAGTCCTTTGGTGAAAAATGTGAAAAGTTTTGAGAATTTACACTTTTGGTCCCTTGATTATCAAACTTTGGCAGGATTGGTCCCTGGTGAAATATTTTTGAAAGAAAAATCATTTTGGGTCCTTGGGAAGTCACAAAAGTCATTTTTAGTCCTTGGGTATAAAGTTTGGAGATTTTACAAGTATGGTCCCTGTACTTTCAGAAATGGTAGAAATAGTCCCTGAAGGTGTAATTTTGAAAAATCTCAATTTATGGTCCTCACACTATTCATATATGGCAGAAATGAACCTTTGACCAAGTTTGGGAAGTTACACAAATCAGGCCCCCCCCCCCCCCCCCAAAATTCAGAAATTGCATATATGGTCCTTGTTATCACTTCTTAACCAAACGGACCCTTAATTTTAAATAAACCAAACCAAACCCAACACCCTTATTACCCCAATCCACAAAACCATCACCAGCCCACCTAAGCCCATCCACTCCCTACCAGCCCAATCCTCCTCAAACCTTTGATATTAAAAACGGGTCAAACCCCGTTTGACCTTTCCTTTCACCTCCCCCACTTCCCTGATAAAACCCTGCAACACTCCACAATCTCCTCACCTCCACCTCAGTTCTCCCATACCATGTTCCCCCCTCCAAATACTAAATCCAAAAGGCATTAATTGAGTACAAAATTCTCCAAGTTATCAGAAGTGGGTGTGGGATTTTTTGGCGCCAAATCTCAATTCAAAGGTTGAGATTACTTTGAGTAATCCAATGGTTCCTAAGGATGGTGGGATTCATTTAGAAGGCAAAAGAAACCCTAAAGGGTCGATATAAAAAGAAAGGAGAAAGAAGCAGTTAGGGCAGTAGTTAGTAGTGGTGAATGTAGTTATAGCTTATTTTTCTCTTGTGTAAAACTAATGTAATTTTACATTCTTAGCTGTAATCTTAGATTGTAATTGATTCTCTTTAAATTAATATCAGTTTGCCTTCTCTAAATTCAAGTTATTAGCCATTTTCAGTTTTGATGAAAATTCAAAGTTTATAGCAAAGCTCTCATTTATGCTCATTTGTTGTCTTAAACCTGATCAATAACTCACTTATGCACCCAAGTAAGATTTTCCAAAAGTTTCCAAAGAATTCAAAGCAATTAATTTAAAATACTAGAAAGTCACAAAAATGGTGAAAAACAAGAAAAAGAAAAATCAAAAATAAGAAGAAGCAGTGAAGGATGGAAAGTGGTTTAGAGCTTGTGAGAAGCACTAGGTTTAGATAGAAAGTGATTTGGAATCTAACAGAGATCTCAGCTTGTAAGTTACTTTTGGACTTTTAGCTTATTTGAAACTGTTTATTGGTTCATGCTTATCTTCTGCTTATCTCTGAGGTTATTTTCTTCCATACTAGTTTATTGCATCCATATGTGTTGGTTTAAGTGTTAGTTACTGGTTTTCTAATATTTGTTTCTTAGTTATCTTGATTTTGCATTTTATGGCCATTAAGTATAAATTTTCATATAACTTATGAGAGTACTTAATTCTGTATTAATTTGGCTTAATTTTAATTAACATATCATAGATAGGTTAATTGCATCAGTAGGTTAGCTATTAATCACAATATTCACCTCTAAACTCAAAACAGTTCTAGTTTAGGGGGTGTTTGGCTTAAACTGTCTCAGGGTAATCAAGGGTACCTTGGTTAAGGTTCATTGTTTTAGCAACTTATACCAGGTCATTAGAGTCCAATTGAGTCAAAGGATTTCAGTCTCTTATACTAAAAAGTCAAAATGGCCTCTTGATGCCATTTATCTGTCAACTGTTAGGTTTTAGAACCCCAAGTCCCATCATTTCCATTCATAATTAGTTAAATTAGCTTTAATTAGTTTCTATATAGCATAACATTTCAATTTCAGTTAATTAAAACCACTCAAATCTCATGAAAGTCAACTGATGTAAAAATCTTCAAAAGTCAAAAACACCTTTGTGCAGAATTGCAAAACTTCCAAGATTTTTGTAAAATTTAGTATTGAGGTTTAGAGCTTGAAACTTGTTTCCACATGTAATCTACCAGCCCATCTTTGCAATCCACCTTTTTCTATATTTTAGTGATTTTGTTTGTGCATTCCATAGCTCTCCAAACACAGGTGCAAGGAAAACCACTTTGGTGGGACCTACAGAGCACCTCAGTGGGCCCCACTAGGTGTTCTTGGTTGCATTGGGTTGCCCTACCATCTGGGAACCAAGATCAAGTAGTAACTTGAGCCAAGGACCCCTTGCCCTCTCCTAAAATTAGCCTACAAGTTAGCTGTTGGACTGTTCGGTTTTGTGGTGGTTGTTATTGCTTATCAGCTTATTTTAAGCTTCTCAGTGAGCTTAATTGGTTCTATTAGTTTGTTTCCAACTTACTTAAGCTGTTTTCATCTTATTCTATCCTTGTTTCCCATTTTCTAACTCATTTGCAGCTTATTACTTGGCAGTTTGACCAAAGTCAACTGTCCAAGTAATAAGCACTTGTTGTGCTTATTTTTGAGTTCCACAAAGTTTGTCTTAACAAAAGTTTTTCAATTTTAAGTATAAAATAGATTTGTAAAAGAAAAATCAAGAAAAACCAATTTAATAATAAGTGATATTTTCTATTTAATATAATTTTAATTTTCATTTTCATTTTTAGATTTTTATTAAGTACTTGGTGTTTTTATATTTTTATTAATTTCCTTTTATGTTAAAGTAATTTTAATAATTTTTTCAGATTTTTATATTATCATTCGGTATTTATTAGATTTAATCTAAGTTTTATTAATAATTAATTAATATTAAGTTTTAAATAGCATAATTAGTTTTTATTAAGCAAGACCTAGTTTTTATATTTTTCCTAGCTTCTATATAATATAATATAATTTTAGGAATTTTTATAGAATATTTACTGTTCATTTGCTATTTTTTATTATTTAAAGTAATTTAATTAGGTAATTAATATTTAATTAGTAATTAATTAATATAAAAATCACAAAAAGACAAAAATACTTATTTTTAATTTTAAAATTAGTTTCTAGTATTAAATTAATATTATATTGTATTTAAGTATTTTAAATATTAATAATTAGTATTAATAAGTAATTAATTAATAATAAATAATTAAATTGTGTAAAAATTAATTTTCTTTTTCTAAAAATTTTCTTGTCCTTTAGTTTGTAAAAAAGTCATTTTCACCCCCTGGGGGTTTTCAGATTTCAGTTTTCACGTTTTATTTTGTACGTTTACGTTATTTAAAACGTGAACGTACTCGTTTTTAGGATTTAAACGTTTCTGGTTTTTCCAAACTTCCAGTCTTGTTCATATAGCTTATTTAAGCTATTTCTTCGTATATTCCTTAATTCAAATAATCCACAAACCCCTTTCCGTCCAGATTCACCCGATCACAGATCCGTTTGATAACCATCACACCTCGTCGGGACATAACGACCCGGGGAAACCCTATACTTCCACGGAGATTTGGTCTGATACGTTTGACTTAGTTGACCATTCGCCTGGTCAACTTAGGTTGACTGTTTGGGACCAATCAACTATAAATTAAACAAATATAATGAGAGATCTACGTTTACTTGCTCTAAATTTAAGCCAAACCGATATAAAATACCCATTTCATTCAAGCATTGCATCGAGCACTTGGTGGGCATCATAAACTTGCAAGATCTAAATATGAGAAAATGATGTTAGTTATTTAATTGGTATAAATGAAATAGTTTATTTTCATCAATTTCATTGGTTAGATCACGCCAATCTTTACCATACCTCGTAGGAGGAATCAATGGAATTGATAGAAATGGGAAGAGTTGTTACAAACAACACCAGATGAATAAAAAACATTAAAGAATCTAAATTAGGCTATAATAACACTCTAATCACACGAATATCTAATTTATGATGACAGATTAGAGCTTAAAACTAAATTTTACACACCTTATCATTGGTGGATCCTGAAAAAACTTTAGAGGAAGAAGAATAGAAAAGGTCTGATTCAAGGAAAAAAGATTAAGGGAGGCGGGAATGAATGAAAAAAACTTAAACCCAAATTTTACACACCTTATCAGTGTTACGGTTTTGATTTTTGGGGAAAAAATAGGCGGGATCTTGAGCGGGAGATGGAATTTTTAGGGAAAAGGTTTTTTTTTAAGTAAACTAAGGAGAATGGTGTAAAATTGTAAATGACTTGAGCTTTTGATATGAAATAGAGAGACCAGTCTTGACCAATTTGTATGCATCTTTTATTATAGAGACCGATATTTTCTTGAAAACCAGTAGTTATATTACCCAACCCCGCTATCTTTCCTGTATAGAGACCGGTATTTTTATAACCGGTCTTTATTAGGGGGTGTTTATGGGCTTTTTTTATAGTAGTGTAATATCAAGACTTAATCAATACTAGATTCTAGCTAATTATGTATTTATTGTTGACAGGTGAAACATGCCTAAACCCGTTGGCCTTGACCACCAAAACACAAAACAATACATTCCTCACCTTTCAAACTACTATCTAGAACCCATCAAAGAGGCTTTAAAATACATTTGTTAGCATGAATATTACGATATTTAATCTAAACATCCTCTTCATGTTCTGATAATGACAAAGATGTAAGTTACAACATATAACGTAAAATGCTTAAGTTACTTGTGATCACAATTCTTCTATGCATTCTTACGTCAACATACCTCGACATCTCAACGTCTCGAGTTTGCCTCAACAATCACTTAAGGTATGGATAAACAAGTGTTTAATACATCTCATGATCAAAGGGGTATTTAATTAACTAATACAAAGTTTATTTAACTATATAAACATATTATATATTTTTGAAAAACACTTTTGGTAATAAAGAAAAATGTTTTAATCATACTAAATATATGATTTCAAACTTTTAACCAAAATCAGTTAGTTTTTCACCAAATAAACATTCCCTACTAAAAGACAGAAAATCTGGCCGTTTCAGTAGGGCGGCCCCCTTAATTATAAGAGGCGGCCCCCTTAATTTTAAGGGGACCGGCACACAATTAAGGGGTCTGGCCACGCTCCCCTGTCAGATTTGGTCAGAAATTTTTCCCTATAAATACCACCTCAAACCTGGAATTTTTCCCACCTTTTGCACAAAAATTTTCAGATCCAACTCTCTCTAAACATCCTTCTAAAACCCTTTGATCATAAGATTATTAATTTTTGTTTCAAGTGATCCAATTTCTCATCACTCAAAGTGCAAGAGAAGAATCCTCCCTATCATAAAGCCAAAGATGTATTAGGATCTAGTTAGTGCTTATGTGAAGTTGTGAGTTATGTATATGTAATAAGTAGATCAAGATGATCTTACTTAGTAGTGATTTAATGAGTGAGTACGAAGTAGTGGAAGGAAGTAGTAGTGTGGAGAAGACATGTAGTTGTGACGATGTAGGTGTGTGATTAAGTAGTGGAGTTTAGAAGAAGTTGTGATGAAGTTGTGAAGTCGTGAAGACATGAAGAAGTTGTGAAGCCGTGAAGAAGTTTAGAAGAAGTTGTGATGAAGTCGTGAAGTTGTGTAGAAGTTGTGTAGTGATCGAAGTTGTGTTGTGAGATTGGTTCTAGCTACTATTAGAACTCGACATTTAGCTTAGTGTTGTTAAATGGTGTAAGCAAAAGTTTTGTACGCTTTTCTCCGCCAAAAGGGAGCTTGTTGAGTAGTGAAGAAAACTCTCGAGTAGGTGACTCGGGGAGTGGAGTAGGAACAAGGAAGGTGTCCTTGTAGCCAAACCACTATAAATCATCGTGTCCGGTTTGCATTTCCTTTCTCTTATCTCTTATCATTTGTTCTTGCATTTATCACTTTACTTCTATGCCTGCCTACATGTCTTAGTTATTGCTTATATAGTTGTGATGATTGATTGTGTTGAACATAGTAGTTAATATTGTGATTGTGTGTATAATTGCATGATATGGTCAAATAGATTATTATTCACACTTCTCATATTAAGTTTAACTTGATAGATAATTTGATACAAAACGTTTTAAGATTTTAAAAGGAAAACGTATTCACATAAAGATCGACCAAAACTTCATTCATAAAACTAAGCTTTTCAAAGGCTTACATATATAATTGATCATATTGATTATATGTTGTTTTCATACTAAACTCTAATTGAAGTTTTCCAAACAAACAATTGAATAAATTTGAATCAACATTTTGAAACAAAGTTTTTATAAAATGAAAAAGAAGGGAAAACTATTCAATCCCCCCTTCTAGTTTTCCACAATTGGTACCAGAGCCACGTCGCTCAAATTTTCAAAACAAATGGTTTTAAAAATTCAGTACGATCCATGTATCAAATTATCCATTAAGGAGGATTAAATACGAAAAGTGTTTTGTTGATTAACTTGTATTAGTTTTGATGATATATACACTAATTATACTAACTCGAAATAATATCATGCTTAAAATAAGTGTTATATGTTCGGTATCAAAATCAGAAAGTCACACACCTTTTCGAAAATTCAGAAAAGAATTTTTTACAAAAAATGCAATTTTGAGTACCAGATGGGCGGCCCCCTTAATTGTCTGGGCGGCCCCCTTATATAGTGGGCGGTCCCTTTAATTATTTAAGGGGTCCGCCTGTCTGTTCGACAGTTTTTCAAAAACTTTGAAAAATCATATAAAAATAACCGTAACTCCGTAGAAGTCGTGCCACCCGACGTTTTAAAGGTAATTGAGTCTACTTTCATTTAAAAAATACTTACAAGTAACCATTACAAACTTAAATAAGTATGAAAGTCAAAATACTATACGGTGGTCAAAAATTTATGTTTCGTTTTAACGTAAAACTTTTATTTTACCTTTTCCTTCAAGTCGGGTATTCCTAGTTGATATACTTTTGAAAAATTAAGTATTTATGTTTTCAAAATATTGATCTTAATTAAATTATAGAATGGGAGGAAACTATTTTATTTTCAAATGAATTCGAGCTAAGTAAACATTGGTGTATATAATACACAAAACGACGACAAGTGTTTTATATGTTATGTGAACTTCTTTGTGATTTTATTTTCTTAATTGGATATATTAAATGATTGTTGCTATCTGAAGTTTAGCTATTTATATATCTATGCATATGTGCCCTATTAGTGTATAGCTAGTTTGTCGATTTATACTTAACTAAATCTTATGCTAGATTTCTTGCGTTAGGATTGTTATAATATGCTTGCATTGCATATAGGTATAGATGGCTTAATGTTACTCAAACATCTTGTAAATGAGTTCAATCTAGTCACCTAAACATTTCAAACAATTTAATCTACTCTTCACAACACACTTAAATATTTTCTACAAATTAGCTTGTTTTACCTTAAGATGTTTAATAAGAGAAATTGAATCATTGTAAAACATTAATAGTTATATAAAAAAAAAAGTATTTTCAAAATCTAAGTGTGTTCATAATAAGTAAAAATGAAGAGTCTTTCACAAAAACAAAGCATATAACAATCATAAAATAATAAGTCAACTTTCTATCATTCACTAATAAATAATCTTAGGATTAATGGAACACACTATCAAAATGTTTATTTATTTCAAATGAGTGTCCGTGAGGGTCAAGAAAGATCTTGATATTATATCAATTCATTATTCAAATTATGGTTGATATATTCATCAAATCTAATTGACGTGTTTTTGAGTGTGGATAAGAAATTGGATTGCTATTTGTTTAGCTTCAATATTATATCAAATTACAACAAAAGATATAGTCTTGAATCTACATACTCAATCACACTAGATTGATATGAAAATAGTTACATCCTTTGTAGATGAAAAGAGTGTGCATTGGATCATAACTCACACTTGTGTTGATAATTTCATATTGAATCTACTTGTCCAATAATTGTGTTCCAAATATTAGAATAACATTTTAAACACATTTATAAAATATACAATGAAGTAGGATTGACGACTTGGATGTTTCATCTGAAATATTCAAGCAATTTACATTGCAATGCAATGGATAAATGTGTCATATCCGAAAAACCAAACATGAGCAAACTAACAACATATGTAAACTTTGCTCACACTACTTAAAATCGTCACTTCAAGATAAAATACATATTCAAGAATAATACACACTATATATTCTATGTATTTCATTTTCTTTGTAGCATGAATGGTTGTGTTACAAGATAATGCACTACACTTTCCTTTTTGAAATAATATAAGTTATTAGAAGTGAAAAATAACTTGTCACAATCCATAAACAAATAATTTTTTTTTTCAAATACTTGTTAAAGTATGATATATAACATTGGCAAAAATCATAGAAAATAATATTTGTTTAAAAAATATATTAATGTCTAGTTTTGATATCATTTGAGAATCACAAACTCATTTAAGATAAATAATCTTAATGAGATTCATTTCACAAGAGATGCGAAGGTGCACTCTTAAGTTTAGCACAGTTATTAAATCAAGTAATATGTCATCAAAACCAAACAACCGGTAAATCATGAAGAAAAGATTAAAACTTTTTGTTTACCCTTATCTAAACATTCAACACGTCTCTATTAGGATAGTGAATAAAATATATCATCTAGATTTACCTTCATTAAAACATGATGTTTAAGTTACATTAAGCCAAGTATTAGTGAATCAAGCAAACTTCATGTTTGGTAATCTTCGATAGCTAAATTTAGGAACTCAATTTCTTCTAAAAGGAGAATGACTACTGGAGAATCTATTGACTAGAAATTCAATTTCACCTAACGGTTGAATTGCTTCTATGTGAGAAGTTGGGTGTGTGTAACCCGTAAAAATGGTCGTGTTTAGCCTGAATTGAGCACCACTAGTAATAGTCTCATACTCATTCTCCAACTTGATTAAATTGCTCTTCCTATATATACCTAACGCTAGTTTACTTTTATGAACTTTACTTCTCATTAGATTCTTTCATTCCTAGATTTTTGGCATATCGCATATATGGTGTTTCTAGATCATTATTTGCTCCTATGTGATTTGATTGTATGCCTTTACATGGTTTACTCTATATGTATCTTTCATCTAGGTATATTTTTCTTACCTTTAGATCCTACACCCTCATTTCATGAGAACCTTAGTGTCATAATCCGATAGGTCATATTAGTTTCAAAATATATCCGGATGAGCATGAAGTTAATGGGAAGGGAAATCAAACTCACTCACATATATCCTTCTACCTCACACCCAAAACCGAGTCATCCTTTGTACTACCAATCTCGAGTCATCCACCATTTCCATGTCCTCAAAGATACCAAGAATCAATATCATACCTCCTAAACCAACACGTTTTGTCTAGCCAATTCAACACCTACTATACTTCCATAAACACATAATCATCATTCAACCCATCATGTCATCTCCCAACAAACCTGACATCATTGTTATCACCCCACATACAACATCCAAACAACCATCCACACATGAAGAATCACTTTCATCCATTCCTTCATCATGCTTTCATGATCACCCAAATTAAACCACTCTTTTAGCTCAACAAGACAACCTAACTATCACCCTCACTAATAAACTTCCACATTCATCTCACTCATTTCTACCAAATGACCCGTTTGAGGATCATACTCAATATCAAAACAACAACCATCAATCTCATCCAAACATGAATCAAAAGTTTCATGACCAAACCTCAATCCCTAATCACAATCCAACTCCACCATCATCACCTTCCTCCGAACATGAAAAGTTAGTTGAAGAGCTCAAAGAAGCTCATGAGCTTAAATGCTCTTCTTGCGTTGCATCTTATTCAATGCAATTTGGATCAACAACCTACCTCCACCAACTCATCTCCATCAAACAATTTGATCCATCTTGAAAACCATGTCATAAGTTGCATTTGTTGCACCTACCTTGAAAAACAAACCTTTGTTCTCAATTGGATTAAGTATCTACTCACTAGGACGACTCAAGATTACACCAACACTCCATAACCACCACCTCCAACAAAAACTTCTCATCATACCATCAAAACAACTCTTCATTGACCTTAATAATGAAGACGACACCACTCTATCCATCAAAGACTATATCAACTCACAATTGTCTCCACCACCAAAAGTTATCACCACCTCATCCAAGTGAATTTCATTACGAAATGCGTCATTTCCACTTCTTAGCAAGTGAAGAACACAATGAAGAAATCCAAGCTTCAAGTGTTGTCGACTCATCACCACCTCATTTCACATATCCACCTTCGGTCGTCAACCAACAAAACACCTAAAAATCCCATGATTCCCTATCATCCACCCTTGTCAAACGATATATTAATCTAAACCATTATTGTCAACCCTTTGTCATCACCTTCCCTTTACATTCACGCTCATCCCTCCTCATTCTCCTACTTTTTCCTAGGTTCTAATCTTTGCATTAGGTTCCATTTTTTTTTTGGAATTTAGGTAGTTGTTTTTAAAACAATAATTGCATGTGTCATACTTTTAGTGCATATACCTAATATGTCCATATATTGTTTCCCTATTAGTTTCATGCATATATCTTTTATCATCATTATATATATGTGCACTTGTCTACTAACTTTGTTTTGAAGGATTACTTCACCGCTCGATTCTTTGGTAGCCAAAAAAAGTTTTGAGCATACACCAAGGGGGAGCATACACCAATGGGGAGCATTGAGGTTGATAGGATCAAGGCTTCACTTATGATGATGCAAGCTCGCCTTTTACATTCTATCTCAAGAGTCCACCTTTTTGCGTCGACAAAAGGGGGAGAAAAAGTGTAAACAAGTAACTTATACATTTTACTATAAGTTATAGTTTACATAGTTTGTCATCATCAAAAAGGGGGAGATTGTTAGCATGAATATTACGATATTTAATCTAAACATCCTATTCATGTTTTGATAATGACAAAGATGTAAGTTACAACATATAACGTAAAATGCTTAAGTTACTTGTGATCACAATTCTTCTATGTATTCTTACGTCAACATGCCTCGACATCTCAACGTCTCGAGTTTGCCTCAACAATCACTTAAGGTACGGATAAACAAGTGCTTAATACATCTCATGATCAAAGGGGTATTTAATTAACTAATACAAAGTTTATTTAACTATATAAACATATTATATATTTTTGAAAAACACTTTTGGTAATAAAGAAAAATGTTTTAATCATACTAAATATATGATTTCAAAATTTTAATAAAAATCAATTAGTTTTTCACCAAATAAACTTTCCCCACTAAAAGACAGAAAATCTGGCCGTTTCAGTAGGGCAGCCCCCTTAATTTTAAGGGGACCGGCACACAATTAAGGGGACCGGCCACGCTCCCCTGTCAGATTTGTTCAGAAATTTTTCCCTATAAATACCACCTCAAACCTGGAATTTTTCTCACCTTTTGCACAAAAATTTTCAGATCCAACTCTCTCTAAACATCCTTCTAAAACCCTTTGATCATAAGATTATTAATCTTTGTTTCAAGTGATCCAATTTCTCATCACTCAAAGTGCAAGAGAATAATCCTCCCTATCATAAAGCCAAAGATGTATTAGGATCTAGTTAGTGCTTACGTCAAGTTGTGAGTTATGTATATGTAATAAGTAGATCAAGATGATCTTACTTAGTAGTGATTTAATGAGTGAGTAAGAAGTAGTGGAAGGAAGTAGTAGTGTGGAGAAGACATGTAGTTGTGAAGATGTAGGTGTGTGATTAAGTAGTGGAGTTTAGAAGAAGTTGTGATGAAGTTGTGAAGTCGTGAAGACATGAAGAAGTTGTGAAGCCGTGAAGAAGGTTAGAAGAAGTTGTGATGAAGTCGTGAAGTCGTGAAGTTGTGTAGAAGTTGTGTAGTGATCGAAGTTGTGTTGTGAGATTGGTTCTAGCTACTATTAGAACTCGACATTTAGCTTAGTGTCGTTAAATGGTGTAAGTAAAAGTTGTGTACGGTTTTCTCCGCCAAAAGGGAGCTTGTTGAGTAGTGAAGAAAACTCTCGAGTAGGTGACTCGGGGAGTGGAGTAGGAACAAGGAAGGTGTCCTTGTAGCCGAACCACTATAAATCATCGTGTTCGGTTTGCATTTCCTTTCTCTTATCTCTTATCATTTGTTCTTGCATTTATCGCTTTACTTCTATGCTTGCCTACATGTCTTAGTTATTGCTTATATAGTTGTGATGATTGATTGTGTTGAACATAGTAGTTAATATTGTGATTGTGTGTATAATTGCATGATATGGTCAAATAGATTATTATTCACACTTCTCATATTAAGTTTAACTTGATAGATAATTTGATACAAAACGCTTTAAGAATTTAAAAGGAAAACGTATTCACATAAAGATCGACCAAAGCTTCATTCATAAAACTAAGCTTTTCAAAAGCTTACATATATAATTGATCATATTGATTATATGCTGTTTTCATACTAAACTCTAATTGAAGTTTTCCAAACAAACAATTGAATAAATTTGAATCAACATTTTGAAACAAAGTTTTTATAAAATGAATAAGAAGGGAAAACTATTCAACCCCCCCCCCCCCCTTCTAGTTTTCCACAACATTGAATGTAGATATTTCCAAGAGGGTCGTCGTGTCTTTGGGGACTATACCGACATAAACTATTTAAACTCAATGTTCCAACTCATTAACCTTGATTGCATCTATAGAGTCGATGAGAAAATCAATCCACAATTTGTTTTAGAATTTTATAGTCTTATCAACTTAACCACTGATCCTAATGGTGAAATCTATGTTAACTTCACCATTCAGAATCAAATGATTTCATACACTCTTCCCGCATTCGGTGATGCTCTTGGCATTCCCTGTGAAGGGCAATCCACATTCACTCATGAATGTAGCCTCGATGCTCTTGCTAGGAGCTCTCCTTCATATGGATAATACGCCACAATTCCTCCGTCTCCTGAAGAAATATGATCCATTGTTCAAAATGACAGATATCAACCTTGTAACACCCCCAAAATATCGCAGCGGAAGACTATGTCACTTGGGGTGCTACTTCATAATACAAAGTACAAGTTATAGAAAACGACCTCTAAATGAGACGTTTTGAAAAGTTACCATTCGATTAACGAATTCAAAGTTACAAACATGAGATTCCAAAGTATGACGCATAAATGTATACAAAATGTTTTGAATGGTAAATGATAAAAGCGTAAGTCTTCAGAATATGCAGCTTGACTCTATGTTCCACGCACTAGCTATCGCCTTACTAACCTGAGATAAACATGCTAAAGTGTCAACACAATGGTTGGTGAGTTCATAGAGTTTATCTTAAAACAGTTGAAAAGCCTTAAAGAATGTTCACACAGCAAAGGCATTGTGAATCCACTCAGTTGCAAGTCCCGCCCAAAACAACACTTACAACCTGTGTGTTCACAACCCACTGCTAAAATATAGTATGATAAAGACATGTATAAGTTCATCACATGTCACAACTCACCATTTCAGGTCATTTTCCGAACTTTGATAATTTACTATTCATAAATCACTATTCATCAAAACACTATTCATCGTTTTACTATTAATCATTTTTTAGGTCAATTTGATATTCTGAGAAGCGTTAAAAAATATTACTATTCATGAAACACTATTCATTCCCGGAAAGAGAACACTATTCACGTGCATTGCTCATTTCATCGTAAATTTAGTTTACGAGTACTTAAATTCACGTAACCGTATTGGTTCAGGTGCGAATTCATGCATTATCATTTGGGACACTTCATACGGACTAGGAATAGTCTACATATCATCATAATAGCCTATGCATACTATACCACTCGTAGAATATTCATATTATTATTTTTGGTATGTTTAACGTTTATTTATTTTAATTAAATGTTAACCCGTGATAAATAAATATTACGTTAATTTATTGACAGCTTTTACTAGAAATAATAATAATACTACTTCTACGTACTAAATCCTAGATTTTCTAGAAATACTACTAAATTGCCAAATTAATAACTAATGAAGTACTTATGATTACGAGTTTATTTTTACGACTATTAGACATTACTTCAAGGTTTTCAAGGCGAAGCTTGTAACACCAATTTTCTATATACGATATACTACGACAAGTTTTTACAAGTCTACTTAAGACTTATTTTTCTTAAGTATGGAATATATTTTTCATATGACTATAACTAGTATTTTCAAGTTATGAGTGGTATAGGCATCATGTGCATGCGCATTCATTACATCATTTCATGATCTAAAGTAGATCATTTTCACTCATCTTAGGTTGCGGCTAGTGTTCACTCCTTGTTGTCCCTATCATTTCACATCCATGTATAATCATTTTGAGGTGAGTCATAGCCCCACTTTTACTTGTTTAACGACTTTATAAACTCTTTGGGGCAGATACATGCTTCAATACTTGTTCTATGCTTTTATATGATTTGAATTAATTATGGGGAAGAATACGCTGCTTGAATTATTTTTGTACAATGCCAAAGTATTAAATTCCATACATTGCTTAAGTTGCCTTACTACCAAGTTAAGTCCCCTTTATTATCATGGACCGTTAATTATAATGCCAAGCGAGAGTGAGTGAATAGATCTATTGAGGGTGACGCCTCCATTCGTGTTTGGGTTGCTCCAACGGAATTACGAATGCATTTCATGTACAAACAATTTGAGTGCCTGGTAACCACTCCTTTGGGGCCAATACTATGTCTAGCTTCGGGGTCATGAGCTTAAGAGACAATGTAGCATTTTTGACATATTGTCACCTTACTTTATACTTATGGCTATTGTACATACGAGATTACTTATAAAGTCACGATATTTTTCCACCACTATTACTACTGATTTACGATGCATTTGCATCAGCCTTATTACTGATTTACTACTGAATTACGATGCCTTTGCATCCACATTATCACTGATTTACGATGCCTTTGCATCAATCTTATTACTTTTGTTTATACAAACCAAACTTATTACTTTTGGCAGTGGGTTGTAAACACACAGGTTACAAGTCTCTTATGGCGGGACTTGTAACTGAGTGGATTTACGATGCCTTTGCTGGGAAATCTTCATTCATATGCATTACATTCTTTTTCACAAGACTCTATGAACTCACCAACCTCGTGTTGAAACTTTAGCATGTATTTTCAGATATTAATCAATGGCATGCTACAGGAGGTTTTGGCAGGGCATGGCATGGTCATAGAGGACTCTGATTATTTATTTGGGGACCGTTTTAAACTATTTTAAGGGCCTACTTCCGCACTACTTTTAATACTAATTGAGTTACCCCCCAGCTACATGTGAAAACCATTTGTGAACTTGTGTTGTAATACTAATTGAGTTACCCCCCAGCTACATGTATGCTTCCGCTGGACACGATTTTGGAGGTGTGACAGATTGGCATCAGAGCTTTGGCTATAGCGAACTAACTGTTTTTTAAACCTAGACTATAGCTACTTTCATGAAAACTTAACCCTATGACCGTCACGTGCCTACCTGCCAATCTGAAGCCTCACTTGTGGTTTGTTGCTGACATATGTGATGAGATTTGTATCTCATTATCTGGTATATTACATTCATTTATTATAGTTGATTACTATAATTGTCTTTCATATAAGCATGTTCACGTATCATATATGTCACCACGTTATGTTTTCTTTGCATAGTTTCATCATTTGACCTCGAGTTTGGTTACCTGCTTTACTCTTTCAGAACGCCTTGGTATTTGTAAAGGACATAGTCTTAGTATGACTGAGCTGAGTATTTCAAAATTCATGGAACCTCGGTAGAATATAGACTGGTCATTTATATTCGACCCGGGATAGTGAGATATAGGCTGACCACCTATGTCTGACTCAGAAATGAATTTTGCAATACTGAGAATAGTTATAATAAAATTTTGTCTGGATTGAATCCTTTACTCGATTTCCAAATGTTTCATGCATGTGTGTGTATACCCTCATTGTCAGAACATTCATACTTTTCATCACCTCGTGAACCGCTGCTTGGAAGCACGTCAACTGGTCATTTCATCTCATGAACATTCACGTCTATGCACGATACACTTATATCACAATATTTTCTTTTATCACAATCTCATTTTGTCGCAGTTGTCACAGTCTTTTCCCTTCTCACCATCACTATCATTTCCTTTCCCCATCCCCAAATATGTATAGGAATTAGCTGACACTATATAGGTTCCTATGCCACTTATCACTCACTACTCCCTATATTGATAAGCGGATATTATCAATGACCTCCCTAGGAAAGACTTTCCATACCATCTATAAGGAGAATATCTCGGTACATTAAAACCATTCAAAACTCAACAGAAATCTCAGGATATCACAAAACAATTCGAACCACTATCACTGGCCTGATCACAAAAAAAAAAAAAAAAAAAAAATCTATCATCTAGAAAGTATTGGCTTGACTGAATTACAGGATTATTTTCGATATAAGTGCTCACTAAGCAACACCATAGTGATAAATCCAACCTCTTAACCGTGACTATAGATTGAACATGTCCTCGCCAATAGACTTTATCCAAACATGTTAGACACCTATGCATTTGCGCAGACATACATACCTGGCTATTTTATCTTCTTAATACTTTCACTTTTAAATGGATTTTTCTCCAAACTACAGTTATACAAAACATATATCTTGTAAGAAATACTTTCCTGAGGCACTTATTTTGATAACCAAATTCCTTTTGGTTAATCCTTTACAAAACTATTGAATTGTTAGGAAATTTTAAACATTGATCTTTGGTAAACCATATTATCCACTTTATATTGAAAACTGTCCTATCTTGCATAACTATTAAATTTTGAAACATCAAGAAAAATGTTACTTAAAAAGCCATTTGCTTAAAGTTGTAAATTCATTTATTCAGGGAAGGTTTATGAACAAAACACACAATATCAAAACAAACTTTGAAAATCAATCACTATATTACATCATTTATACATTTAGGAGTTTGTGAATTGACGACATAGAGCTTGGGAAAATCTTAGCAATGGAGACTAAGCACCGTAGGTGGAGAGAGACTCGACTCATGACATTCCTGCGGAGGAATCACAACCTCATCCTAATCTATTCTTTCCAATAACTTACGGACTTAACCTTGTAAGTCTTTCAAACAAGATTCATGATACCCATTTCAATTTTTCCTAATGAAGGAAATTGATTCACCTCAAACTCCTAGCAATTACATTAAGATTCTTTTGGAACGACACCACCTGTCATCTGCAGACCATTGGCCAGGATTAGAGAATGATTCAAACATAGGGAGATATGCCCACATCGGGTGTGATTGACTCTAGAAATGGTTGGACTAACCATTTGCTATAAATCAGATTTCTTTACAACCATAGTTACCGCACGAGCATAGAGACTACACCAATTGAGGCACTCTATGGTCGAAGTGCCAACATCCATTGACGGAGTGAAATTTGTTAAAGCCCAACTCACTAGTCTCGTAAGAATTCATGAAATAACCAGAAATTTCCTACAAATCAAGAATCAGTTACAAGTTCGATAAATTGTAAACCCTTTGAATTTCAACTTCGTGGGAGAGCCATTTTGAAAGTTCAGCCTAGGAAAGGCATGTTACCATTCAGAAAAAAAAATCAGAAAGTTAAATCCGATATACACTGGACTATTTAATATTTCAGACAAAGTAGGCCTAGTGGCCGTCAGACTTGAACCTTGTAGGAGAACCAGGAGAAATCATGGAGTGTAAGGCCGCATAGTTGAAGTGAAGTCAAACTCCTATCGTGAAAGTTCGCTAGAATTCTCAGATATTATCATCTTTTCACCAATACCACCCTAGAGACCAACACAAACTGAACTTCGGGACAAAGTTCCTTTTAGAGGGGAAGACTGTCACAACTCACCATTTCAGGTCATTTTCCGAACATCGACAATTAACTATTCATAAATCACTATTCATCAAAACACTATTCATCGTTTTACTATTCATCATTTTTGAGGTCAATTTGATATTCTGAGAAGCGTTCAAAAATATTACTATTCACGAAAAACTATTCATTTCCGGAAAGAGAACACTATTCACGTGCATTGCTCATTTCATCGTAAATTTTGTTTACGAGTACTTAAATTCGCCTAACCGTATTGGTTCAGGTGCGAATTCATGCATTATCATTTGGGACACTTCATACGGACTAGGAATAGTCTACATATCATCATAATAGCCTTTGCATACTATACCACTCGTAGAATATTCATATTATTATTTTTGGTATGTTTAACGTTTTACGTTTATTTATTTTAATTAAACGTTAACCCGCGATAAATAAATATTACTAACATATCTAAAAATCCCGACGATGGTTCCGATATATTTTTAAACTCCTTACAACGTCATCAAAAATTATAAAATTCATTTACCCGGTATTTTGGGAATTTATTTAATTTATATCGTAAGTTTAATATAATTATGACGGTTTTCGTGGAAACTAAATAATAATCATCCAAACACCCAATACTTTTACCCAATATATTTTCACAACTTTTATGACTTAATTATGCCCCGATTAACGTCATCATATTTTATTTTAAGTCGTCACAATTTATTTTTAGTTAACTCGGTACCCGATAATGCCTAACGGATTTACAAAACAACTAAATTATCCCAAGCTTCCCTAATACTCATTCTTTTTCCACATTTGCCGCCCCCCCCCCCTCCTTGACTTCCCATTGACCATTTAATTACCAAATTGCCATCATGAGTAAAATATCTTCTAAGTTATCAAAATCCATTTTACTACTTCATTTCTATCCAAATAAACTAGCAAGAAAAGTTTTTTCTCTCCTTCTTCCTTGGGGTGCTCGGCCACTATAAGAACAACAAGAAATCACCATTAATTTTCAAAGATCAAGTTATATACAAGCTCCTTTAGTGATCCTTGTTAGGGTTTTGAAATAAGAACTCAAGGTTATTAGGTTTTTACTCATCCAAGCTCTCTAATCTATTAAAGTAAGTTGTCAAACTCTTTTTCATAATTTCTTCAAGTTATTTTCATGATTATATGATTTCTATACAAGATTTCATGCATATACTAGTTTATACCACTCATTTTATACATATATATCTTATAAACACTTGAAATGGAAACCCTTGTTAGATCTATTAGATTGATGATTTTTAAGAGCCCATGACACCTTAAGAAGGTGTATGGTAGTAATAGATTAGATTTGTGGTGATTGGAAATGTTTTGGGTGGATTAGAAACTAGTTTAAGACATTTGAAATGGATTTGGAACAAGTTTATTTACCTACTGTCCCAAAATGGTGAATGCAGGAAACTCAGGAAATTTAAAGTACCTTTTGACCAAATATTTAGAAAATACTTTTAAAAACGAAGCCGTAGGCGAAAGAACGGATTAAAACGAGTTTATAACCAAGGAGATATGATTTTTGCAAGTTTATTGACAAAAACTATTTTTCTGAAAATTGTTTGCTGTTGGACGATTTTTGGTGGGCAAACCGAGACGTTAGACGTAACCTAGAGAAGTCGAGTTATCAAAAATATATTAGTACATACTAAGACGAATCCGTGGATACAAAGAACGAAGGAAATGAACTTAAAAAGACCAAGTTATTCACGTTTCAATATCGGCAAAAACTCTATATAATTGACAGCATTTACTAGAAATAATAATAATACTACTTCTACGTACTAAATCCTAGATTTTCTAGAAATACTACTAAATTGCCAAATTCATAACTAATGAAGTACTTATGATTACGAGTTTATTTTTACGACTATTAGACATTACTTCAAAGTTTTCAAGGCAAAGCTTGTAACACCAATTTTCTATATACAATATACTATGGCAAGTTTTTACAAGTCTAGTTAAGACTTATTTTTCTTAAGTATGGAATATATTTTCATATGACTATAACTAGTATTTTCAAGTTATGAGTGGCATAGGCATCATGTGCATGAGCATTCATTACATCATTTCATGATCTAAAGTAGATCATTTTCACTCATCTTAGGTTGCGCCTAGTGTTCGCTCCTTGTTGTCCCTATCATTTCACATCCATGTATTATCATTTCGAGGTGAGTCATAGCCCCACTTTTACTTGTTTAACGACTTTATAAACTCTTTGGGGGAGATACATTGCTTCAATACTTGTTCTATGCTTTTATACGATTTGAATTACTTATGGGGAAGAATACGCTGCTTGAATTATTTTTGTACAATGCCAAAGTATTAAATTCCATACATTGCTTAAGTTGCCTTACTACCAAGTTAAGTCCCCTTTATTATCATGGACCGTTAATTATAATGCCAAGCGAGAGTGAGTGAATAGATCTATTGAGGGTGACGCCTCCATTCGTGTTTGGGTTGCTCCAACGGAATTACGAATGCATTTCATGTCTAAACAATTTGAGTGCCTGGTAACCACTCCTTTGGGGCCAATACTATGTCTAGCTTCGGGGTCATGAGCTTCAGAGACAATGTAGCATTTTTGACATATTGTCACCTTACTTTATACTTATGGCTATTGTACATATGAGATTACATATAAAGTCACGATATTTTTCCACCACTATTACTACTGATTTACGATGCCTTTGCATCAGCCTTATTACTGATTTACTACTGAATTACGATGCCTTTGCATCCACCTTATCACTGATTTACGATTCCTTTGCATCAATCTTATTACTTTTGTTTACACAAACCAAACTTATTACTTTTGGCAGTGGGTTGTAAACACACAGGTTACAAGTCTCTTATGGCGGGACTTGTAACTGAGTGGATTTACGATGCCTTTGCTGGGAAATCTTCATTCATATGCATTACATTCTTTTTCACAAGACTCTATGAACTCACCAACCTCGTGTTGACACTTTAGCATGTATTTTCAGTTATTAAGCAATGACACGCTACAGGAGGTTTTGGCAGGGCATGGCATGGTCATAGAGGACTCTGATTATTTATTTGGGGACTGTTTAAAACTATTTTAAGGTCCTACTTCCGCACTACTTTTAACAATGTAAACTAAACATTTTTGACTAAACTATTTTATTCTAAATTATTCAAGTGAAAACCATTTTTGAACTTGTGTTGTAATACTAATTGAGTTACACCCCAGCTACATGTATGCTTCTGCTGGACCCGATTTTGGGGGTGTGACATGACAACAGTTAAGCAATTAGTCATGAGTCTCTACTTCATCTCTGAAGGCCTCACTTGGGAGCCAATTCCTAAAGACAACTGGGAGCCAATTCCCGAAGACAACTGGGAGCCAATTCCCAAAGACAATTGGGAGCCAATTCCCAAAAATAACTACTAGCCACTAAATAGAATAACGCAATTAAGTATAACATAATCATGTATGTATGAAATCAAGTATAATGCAATCAAGTATAAGACAATCAAGTATAAAACAATCAAGTATAAATGTTTTGAGTATTTGTACAAGTAAGCAAGTAGTTGAGCATGTATCTCCCCCAAAGAGTTAAAACAAGTATAAAAAGAGTAGGGGCTATGACTCACCTTAAACTAATGATATCAAAACGTATAACGGAATCGATGGATAAGCCAGGGAGTCTCTAAGCGCAACCTAGAATATGATGATATGTCTTAGGTTTGAAACAATGTCTAAGAATACGAAGAATTGCGTATATATGTCTTGCATATAGTTCATGATGTAGTACTTAGTGTATAGTGTAAGTTGTTGAATAAAATGGTTTATGAAACATGTATAGTTTGTATATCACTTACTACCATTTGGGCCGACATAATTCAGAGGCCATGTAGTAAACGTTCGAGGAGCCAGGACACTTTAATTCGTAAATCCACAACTCATCTCGACGGTTTACTTTAATGAACCCCTCACATGAGGCTCCCTACTATTGTAGTATTTGATAAAAATATATAAATTTTTGATTTAGAAAGCCATAAGGTCTTTAGCCGTGGCTTTGGTCATGGCTACCATGGTCTTGAGACTCATCCTTGGCCTTAGCCATGGTTTTGGTCTCGGCTTTCAGGTCATTAGACCCCTTGGTTTTACTTAGCCATAACCAATAAATGGTCAATAAGGTATTAAAATGGGCTGTTAAGAATTTGAAGAAAAATATCACTCGTTATGTGTTTTCTGGGCTCGAGCTTCTTTGTCACTGAACGAAAACGTGGTTCTGGACAACTTTCATGTTTTAACTTTTTGATAAATCAGACCAGAAGGCCTAAAAAAAAATCCAAATTTTGATCAGAATGCTATTAGGCAGTTTCGGGTTTTTAGGTTCGCTAACTTCTTTTGGCCATAACTTTTGAGTCGTGTACTCGTTTTAGGTGATTCAAATTGCTATGTTTTCCTTTTAAAACCCTCTATAACAGTAGGTAAATGTTTCATATCATGGTTACTCTATTTTGGTCGTGGTTCTCAATATAAGTCACTAGTTTTCTTGTTTACTTAACATAAGTTAATATATAGTTTCCATAACTTGTTTTACCAATTTTTATACATCATGAACATAACACAAAGACCATATATAGAATGAATGAAACATAATAAGCATGAAAATGATATTGAGCAAGAAAGTGTAATAGGGTTTCTTACAACTTTTGGCTTTCTAAAGAAAGGAAGTCAAGTATGAAACTAAGACACTAAACCTATGCTTGCAAACCCTTCACCACAACTCTTGAAACCCTTGCTAGCCTTGATATAGACCTTGTGAAAACCTTATTAACTCAGCCCTAGTACCCTTGTGTAGCTCCTAAGTCAACCATGGAATCACCAATCAAACTCTTGATTCATGTAGAGACTAACTATGCCTTTAACTTTGGTGTGTAACTTATAACTTAGAAATCAAAGATGAAAGGTTGTGTGATTTAAGTGTGTGTTGTTTATGGTGATGATAAAAGGAAGAGGATGAGCTTGCTATTTATAGCGTTTTATGGACATATCGGATGCTGGAATAATGTTTAAACCTAAATGTAAATCTCGTACACGGTTTTGTGATTTTTGCAAAAATGATCCGACGAGTGTCAAATTCTCGGATTATCATTAAAATAGTTTAACTTACGATAATATGAAATAAAAATTTTAGGAGTGAATAGTGAAAGTGAATAGTAAAAAGTGAATAGTAATAGTGAATAGTAAAAAATGAATAGTAATCTGAAAATGCAAGTTGTTACAGCTCTACCCCTTAAGGGAACTGATAACGCTCAAAGTTAACATGTTTTTATAAGCGTTATTAGTGTTTTTGTGTATGTTATTTGGTTGTTTTTATATGCTTTTGCCACTAAATCGTATCAAAGTATATTTTTTTAGCATATGTAGCCAAATGCAGGAAAAATGGAGAAAAAGTGAAGAAAATGAAGTATACGCGAGCCAATAGATCGTTAGCCAACCAATGTAATCACTAGCTAGACTAAGTTAGATAATCTCTGTGAATTTGTAATTATGCGGAATATAAAAACAAACGTATACTAAAACTTGATCCTCTATGGATCGATAAACTTTTACTAATGAAACTCGTACTAGAAACTTGTATCTATTATAATGACCTAGGGTTTCTTATATACTAGTGGAAACCCTAACCTTTCTTACAAGAAACGAATAATAATAAACCAATAAAAGATATTCTATATATCTTGTCCTAAAATACATAAGTTATATCCACGGTTAAACTCTATACGTAGGATCTCTATACGTCCGCAGGAACTAGTCATCAACAGAAAGTCACTATGCCTTCCGCAGGAACCTGTCAGCAGTATCTTCAATAATTCCTTACAATCCTCCCCTAATCTTGAATTTTACACAGTTAAGTTCAAGATTTCTTGATAGAGCGCCAATAACATAAACCAGTGGATTGAATTGAACATCAGCAGCAAAGAATCTTCATAAGCAGAATCTCTAAGATCAGCAACCAATTTGAAAAGCACCATTCTTTGCAGCAAACCAAGAATAAATGTACATCAAAACATATAAGTTTCATACTATTCTCATGACATCCAGGTGTGTAAACTCCTGGGAGAGGTGAATCATTGAAAATAATGGATTTAATGTCTCTTTACCAATAGCCATCACTACTGGAGTAGCCAAGTGTTCAAAGGTACACTGATAACCACATGATTTTTAGCAAATCATCAGCTATAAACGGATTTGATATGTCTTTACCTGTAGCCGTTTGCTCAGGACTAGTCAATTATTGATGAATTATCATCTTGGTCAATTGAATACCAAATATGGTTTTCCACTGCCTTTACCACAAGCCATATACATGTGGGCTAGCCAATTATTTGGAATCCATAAAGGAAAAATCCATGGTCAATTGACAACCATTTCAACTACTCAGCAACAAAGCATGGGTGAGTTGAAAACCCTATGATTTTGAGCAAACCATTACAGCTATCAACAGATTTGATGAGTCTTTACCAAAGCTGTACCCTTTGGACTAGCTAACTTTTTGATGGAATAGTCAACATCACGCAAGTTGATGACCAGAAAGAGTGTGATAAGAATCAACACCAAACCTGCAGACAACATATACACAACTATACAAATATGTTAGTTCTTTTTTTTTTTTTTTTTTTTTTTTTTTTTTATTTTTTTTTTACTACATGAAAGAAAATAAAAAAAAATAAAAATTATACAACAAAATACTATACCAAGAACAGCTCATTGCATATATGAATCCATTTGAATGCCATGCTTGGTTGCCAGTTCCTTTTTAGTCAAAATACTTCTTCTGATGAACCTTACCAATTGTTCAGCAAGATGAAGATCATTTTCAGTCATATCCAAAGGAACAGATAACTTTGTCTCCAGCATGAGATTCATGACTTCTTTTGTGATAGGGTATAGAATATCAGCCCAGCAATACAAAGTCTTAACAGTGGTTGTTACAATCATGTGAACATTAGGAAGTGGAAAGAACTTCCAATATTCAACCACCCATGTCTTTTGACCTTTCCAGACTTGAAACCTTACACCAGAATCACCTTTATAAGAGTCACACAAAATCTGCAAATCACCCATCAAATACATTCCAATGTCATCAGGGGAATGAGTTTGATAGTACTGGGTAACCCAATCATAAAGTGAGAGAAGATCTTGCTTGTCCACCATATGTAAGATCTGACTCAGAAACAAGAATGTCTTAGTAGTTCCATCTTGTCTAGTTATTACATTCACTTTACCATGACCAAGCTCAGAATCAACCAGTTCCCAATTCACAATTTTCTCCCATACAACAGGATCTTGACCATCATCAGAAGCATAATCAAGAAAAATAGTACTATCCTCTAAAGGAATATCTTTTGTAGCCTTCCTCTTGATAGGTTTAGTCTTTCTCCTAGTGCCAGTAGAAACAGGAATAGAAGGACCATCAGTAGGTTCTTCTTTAGGTACTTGTTTGGACAGATCAGCAGGAACATCTGCAGAATCATCAGCATCAGGCACTTCAATTGGTGCATCTTCTGAAGCATCATTGGTAACATCATGTGAAGCTTCAGTGGTATCATGATGAGTTTCAGCAGTATCATGATGAGAACCAGAAGGAATATCATCCATCTGAGCATCAGGAGTGTCATCATTCTGAGCATCAGGAGTATCATTCTTCTGATGCAAAATTGAAGGAAGTTGCACATTCTCCTGACCACCTTGAACAGACCCAACAGATTCAGCAGGTTGACTATTAGTATCATGAAACTTAGCTTTCTTAGCTTGAGGCTCATCCAATAATCTTCCTCTAAACTCCAACACATCTGGAACCATTATACCAGAAGAATGATGATTGGAAATGATCTTGTCATAATAGTAGGTCAACTGCTGATCTGAAAATCCCCAGACCCTCTTTTGAGTCCAACCTGACCCAAACATAGAACAACCCTGGTTCTTCACAAAATTCCTCACATATTTCTTGATTTCATTCTTTGTCCAAGGTCTTTCTTTTTGATACTTAGCTTTAATCTCATGCCTCCTGTTGTCTCTTCAATCTTCCTCTTTCAACCATCATCTGAATAAAATCAGGATTATCAACTCCAAGCTCAGATTTACCCAAATTGGGCTTGGAAGCAGCTTGTTCAACCAAATTCTCCCATTGTGCAGCAGTAAGATTCTTAGCTATTTCATCAAGCTCCTTCTTTCTTTCAGCAGGCAAGGTTGTAGTGTATTGAGGACCCATCTTATCCAAATCATCTTGAATTTTCCTAGCCAATGCTTCTGAGGCTTTTAAATCCAACTAAACTTTAGTAACTGCAGCATCCTCTTTAGCTTGCAAATGTGCAGCAACATTCTCACTAAGTTTTTCATTAGCAAGTTCCACCTTGGATTTCACTCTTGAAGGAATGTCTTGATCAATCAAAATAGACTTTCCTTTATCTTTCTTCTCAGTAGAGACAAAAATCTGATCAGGAGAATCATGGGGAAGATCAGCTGGAATATCTACTGATGGACCATGAGTGCCCACTTCTTGCAAAGTAGTAGGAAAAGATTCCTTTCTAGCCACATCAGCAGAAGTCTTCTTACTAAGATCACCAACAGACTTCTTATCAGCAGAATGCTTCCTTCTGACATAATGAGCAACATCAGCAGACTTTTGTTCTCTGGATTCCTTGGGAATACTTGCATCAGTAGTATGAGCAACATCAGCAGTTGGAGCAACAGATGGTTCAGTTCTGATGTCAGCACTCTTCTGAACACTCTCCAAAGTTGTAGCAGCAAGAAGTTCAAGGCCTTCTAAATCAATGTTGTCAGATGCTTTAGTAGAATCCTCATCTGAATCATACACTACTCCTTGTCTCTTTCTTTGCTTCAGCTTACCCTCCAACTTCTTAACTCTTCCAATTAGAGTCAGAACAACACTGCTAAGATTCTTTTTTTTTTGTAGTTCAGATCATTCTCCAATTTGTCCACTTTTAATACATACCTGTTCAATAAATCTGATACAGAAGTGAGAGTAACAGGACCTTCAGCTCCACCAACAGGGATATCTATGGTATTGGAAGCATCATTGGTCCTGTGAGTAGAATTATCTAAATTTACATCTATATCTACATGCACATGATCGTCAAAGTGACGTCTCAAAGGACTGAGTGAAGGAAGCCTTGTAAATTGTGGTGAGTTTACAGGTTGGTCAAAGCCCAAATTCTCATTGAGCTCATGCTCAGGAGAATGAAGATCCATTGGTGAATGTACAGGTGTGGGTAATCTTGGTGAGAGCGGAGGCTGAACATCAGAAGCAACTGATACACTTGCATCAGGAGCATCTTCAGTTCTTTCAGAAGAATCCTCTGGTGCTTGAGCATCAGGGGAATCCTGACCACCAGCAGCTATATCAGCTGCATCTCCATCAGGAGAATTGCCCACCGGGGCATCAGCAGCTACTCCATCAGGAGCATTGCCACCATGCAACATAGCTGGAAGTAAGGGTCTTTGTTCACCAGTAAATTTAATTTTCATTTGAGAAAATAACTTTTTAGATAAACCCTTAACTGGCAAGTGAGTGGGGTCATTGGTCTCAATGTCCAAAATGATTTGAAGAAACCTAGGATACAATAAATATTTTAGTCTGGTATCCTTAACATTTTCAAGCATAGCATTAAAGATATACCTAGAAAAGTTGAATGTTTATCCCCAAGAGAGACACACAATGGCAAGAGCAATGTCTGTTGAGAATTGGTCCCATCCACCAGACTTAGAACCCATGCACTGAAGCAATGTATGTCTCAAAAACCTCCATTTAGGACAAAACAAATTCTTGTACCATGTTTTCCCATCACCACTATAACCAGCAGCCCGAAGCCCTCTAAGTATCTCACTCTTAGGCAAATCAGTCACCCCGCCTTCATCATCCAACTGTAATTTGGTTCTGACCAAAGACTCATTAACCACATATTCTTCCCCATCTATGACAGCAATAATCTCTGGTGGTCCATCTTCAATAGTCCTTGTTTGTGCTGTTTCCCAAAATTGTACAACAAGAGACTCATGAATAACATTCGGGTATTGGAGCAGAGCATACCGAATCTTGGACCTTTGAAGAAATTCCATCATCCCCAAATAGTCTTCATCACCCTTTCCACGACCAAGAAAGGCATGTTTGTTATGATCTGCTTTGAAATAAAGTTCAGCCATTGAATGTGAATACCAAATTAGGGTTGGGTGTTCTGAAAAATGTTGAGTTGGTTTTTGAAATTATATAGTGAGAGGGAATCAGTTAATTTGGGAGTGAGATTTGCACGTCTTTGGTAAATATGGAAGTTACCAAACATGGAATGAAACTGATGTGAATTATTGGAAAGAAATCCTTGACCAATAATCAACTAAGGTTAATCCCAATTAACTGACTCATCCGTAGAAAACAAATCAAATGGCTGAAAAGAAATGGTCAATCCGCAGAAAATAGTCAAACGTTGACTATGGTCAACAGATCCATCAGCAGCATCACTCAGCAGAATGTATCCTTCAGTGGAAACCAAATATCTTTAACAAAGATCTTTTAATTCAAAATTCAAAGAACCCTTAATTATCTCCAAACTGCCTCGCATTAATGGTAATAAAGACACGCGGTTGGGGGATCTTATAAAGAAAGACTAATTATCCCCAAATCTCTCCACTTCAAATCAAATCCCTAATTATCATATCTTCAGTCAACAATACATCCATGGCTTCCAATCAACCCATCATCAACCTTTCTTCTGAATAATCAGATACTTCTGACTCACTAAAATCTCCACCACCACTCCGAATGCCAACACTTCCCCGTGGTCTCACAAAAGAACAAGCCAAGATGAAGAAACATGATCTGCCTACAACTAGTTCATCATCTTCAGAAGATCTTCCACCATATCCCTCTGAAATTGATGATCCTGAGTACCAGAGAGAGATGGAGAGAAGATGGAATGAGTTGGAGAGGACAAACAGAGTTCCCAATCCTGAGGAGTCTCTCATCTTCTTCACTTCTTCGGATGAGGAATCTGATGATAATGATGCACTATACAACCCTACAACCCCTGAGAAACCTCAGTCATCTCGTCCAAGAAAAAGAAAAGTGAATTCCCCATTGCCAAATACCAGAAAAGTTGTGTTAGGTTTGCCCTGTCCTCAGTGGCAAGGAATCTTCAAAATCAACAACAAAGGAAAAGAGAAGACTGTGGAAGGCAAGGGCAAGGGCAAAGTAGAATAGGAACTTTGTTGTTAATCTTTTATTTTCACAATCTTGTATTGTACTTTTGAAGAATTAATAAATTTTGCCTTGTTTTATTATTACTTGTTTTAATTCTTCTGATTAGCATTCCCCTGAACAATTTGAACTTGACTAAGCCATCAGCAGGAACACACTAAACAACAAAATAACCAGTATCAGCAGCATGTTGGTCAAACCATTGACTTTCATCCGAAGAATCCAATTAAATGGACAACTTGCACACTTAGTAATTGCTACTGACTCAACTACCTCCCATTAACTTACATTAATTCCCAGTAAGCCCAAATCAAGTCTTTAAAAGCAGTCTTCAAGTCATAATCAACTCACCATTCCACAAATAACATATCGCAAAGTCTTTCACACATTCACACCATGAAGCCATCCCCCAATGTCATTGACATCTCCTCTGATTCATCAAACTCTACCTTTGACATACCTCAAATACAAAGATCATACTACTACTTAAATGAAGGTCCTTCAGAGTTATGTCCATCTCCAACCTCATCAGAAGAAACTACTGAGGCTGAGGAGACACCAGCTCCTCTAGCTATGGTTGTACCTGATTTTACCCTTGTTACTGCATTCTTAACAAGTGAAATGGAAAGAGTCTGTGCAGATATGAGAAGAATCTCTGTCCCTGAAGAGCCACAGTCCTCAAGTAGAAAGAAGGGTCCATTGAAGGTGGTGCTTGGTCTTGCAGCTCCCAAACTCTGGAACAAGGACATGCAATCCAGAGGAATCCACAAGAAAATGCCAAACCCAAAGGACTTGGGTAAAGGGAAGAGGAAGATGGATTAGGTTGTTGCTTGGAGATGTGATGGTTAGATGGTGGTTGGTTGTTGTTGAATGATGTATTTCGTGTTCCTTCTGATAACAGATCTTTGTAATGGTTGTACCAAACTTTCCACTGAAGAATAATATTTTACTTTAATGTCTCTACATCTAATGCCACTGAATGTAGATCTTTGAACATCAGCAGAAACATGACCTGAAACCAGACATTCACACAAAACACAAAAACACAACAAAAATATGATAATATACAAGATTAGTAATCACCTGCAAAACAAAGTTAATAAACTTAATTCTAGAAAACATAATAATCTATTATAAATACAACATGTACAATCCTCCCTTGAGGCATATGCCTCCCCTGAGGCTTATGCCTCCTCTCAAACATAGCATTTAAGGGTTAACCATCCCAATGTTGACAATTAGGTGATTAAACCTTGATCCATCAAAAGCTTTTGTTAACAAATCAGCCACATTATCATCAGTATGAATTTTAAGCACTTGAATTAAATGCTTCTCATTTGCATCTCTTATGAAATGGTGCCTAATTTCTATGTGTTTAGTTCTCTGATGAAAAACAGGATTTTTAACAATGGAAATAGTACTCTGATTATCAATGTAGATTTTAGTGTTCATAAAGTTAAACCCATAATCCAACATCTGATTTTGAATCCAAAGTACCTGACCATAGCAATTGGCAGCTGCAACATATTCTGCTTCAGTTGTAGAAGTAGCCACAATGGTTTGTTTCTTGCACTGCCAAGAGATGAGTCTTCTTCCAAGAAATTGACAACCTCTTGTTGTGGATTTCCTATCCAAATTAGCTCCAACATAATCACTGTCACTGTAAGCCTCCAACACAAATGGTGAATCCCTGGGGTACCAAAGGCCTAATTTCGGTTGGCCCTTAATGTACTTGAAGATTTTCTTTACAACATTGAGATGAAAAGTCAGTAGAGTGACTTGATGCCTTGAACAAGCACTGACAGCAAAGGTAATGTCAGGCCTAGAAGCTGTGAGATACATGAGTGATCCAATCATGGACCTATAAAGATGAACATTCACAGCCTCATCTTGTTCATTTGGATTCTTAAGCTTGGGTGGTTCATATGGTGTGGTAGCAGTCCTCAAAAGTTCAAAGTCAAACTTTTTCAAAATATCTTTAACATATTTCTCTTGATGAATAAAGATCCCTTCAGGTTGTTGTTTGACTTGCAGCCCTAAGAAAAAGGTTAACTCCCCCATAGCACTCATTTGAAATTCACCTTTCATCAAATCTTCAAATTCCCTGCACCATGCTTCCTTTGTGGATCCAAAGATGATGTCATCTACATAGACCTGTACTAGAATTATGTCCCTGGAGTTTTTCTTGATAAAGAGGGTCTTATCAATAGCTCCTCTTCTGTATCCATTGTAACACCCCCAATTCATGGTTGCAGCGGAATTCGAACTGGGTGTTACTCGACGGCACAATAGTCACAATAATAGAAAACGAACTCCAATTGAGTCGTTTTAAAAGATTTATCATTCAAATTATATAAATATCAGAGATTACAAAATGAGGTCCCAAATGGTTCCATGTTTACAATTTACATTAAATGAGTTTTTGAATGATAATAAAATTTATAGCCCTCTTGAGTATCCGTGCCCTTCCGTGCCATCCTTGATCGTCATGAACCTGAAATACATGCTTGAGAGGTCAACACAAAGGTTGAGTGATATTCATAGAGTTTGTTTAATCGTTTGAACACAATATGTTGGTAGTGTGAGCTGTAGACTCACACCAATGTTTGGAAACAAAACAGGTAGGCTACGTTATTATACGCCAATAAAATGTATTATACACTAAGCTTATGACACCAAAACGTTAACGTGTACCAATATCGATCGGCAGATTTATCCCGGTAGGTACTTTGCTAACATACCTAAATCTCAAATATTAATGCATTTGTTTGAACTTAGTCAATACAAATGGGATTCGTCAATCCCAATAGGCCTATTCACAATATTTGCGCTCACTATTGCTAGTGATTAAATGGTTCATAATAAGGGATCTCGGTTTAGCAAGGTTGGTACTTAGTGATAATAAAACAATCAGGCAAGCAAACAATTTAAAAACATTGTGCTCGGTTAAAATAGCATGTATTCCCCCCAAGGGTTTGTAAAACATTGAAGTAATGTAAAGCGGGGCTATGAACTCACCTTAAGTAAGATAACAAGTAATGAATGTAACGGTTGAATCGTGAAGGTTTCTACGAGCAACCTATAATCGAATGTTGCGACTTAGGATCGGAGTAAAGAATATGAAGTAGTGCCTATATATATATCTTGCATTTAGTCCATGATGTGGTATGATGTATAATGTAAGTCTCTGAAAGAAAAGATTCATGAAACATGTATGTTTTGTATATCGTTTACTACCGTTCGGGCTGACATAATTCAGAAGTCATGTTAGCAAGCGTTCGAGGAGCCAGGACACTTTAACTCGTAAATCCACAACTCATCTCGACAGCTTACATAATGAACTCCTCACATGAGGCTCCCTACTATTGTAGTAGTTGATGAAATATATAGATATAAGTTTTGATCCGAAAGGTTACATGTCCGATATTTGAATAAACTTAGGAAAGTTTATTAGTACATGAAGATTGTTATTAGGGGTAGTTTCATAAGTCTTGAATGACCATTTTCTCTTGGTAATATCTCATAGTTTCCTTTTAAGTGAAGTAGATCCAAATTGCTTGTTCATGTTATCGCCTAATTCATTGTTTCATGTTTACGCCTATGTAAGTTGTTATGGTCATTTCGTCATGGCCTAGCCATGACCCTTAGTCCTTGTTTCAAGGTCATGAGACACAACCTTGGCTCTAGCCATGGTGGTGGTCTTGATTATAGGTCATAAGACCTCTTGTTCCTTTTAAAGTATAACCATAATCTAGTGACTTTCGCCTAAAAATGGGCTGTTTAGAATTTCAAGAATTTTATCACTCGGAAAGCATTTTTAGGTCTCGAGCTTCTTTAATCCTGAACGAAAACGGCATTCCGGACAACTTTCGTGTTTTAACTTTTTGATGAATCGGACCAGAAGGGTGACTTTCAAAAACTCAGAATGCAAGACAGGAAGGTTTGGGCAGTTTTGCCGGAAATCTTTGGTAACTTCAAATGGGCGTAACTTTTGACTCGTATACTCTTTTTAGGTGGTTCAAATTGCTATGGTTTCCTTGTTAGGTCCTCTACTACAATATGTAATAATCCAATATCATATTTTTACCATTTTGATCAGGTCTTACCAAGAAATTCACTAGTTTGCTTGTTTTAGTAACTTGTTGCAATAATTCATTATAACAACATCTTTTACTCATTTTTATACATCATGGACATAAATACAACACATAATATAGCAAGAATAACATGTAAATGATATGAACATGATAAATTAACAAGAAGCATGTTAGGTTTAGGCTTACAACTTTTGGCTTTCTAATAAAGAAAGGAAGTAACAAGTAAGGAAATGGACTTTGATAGACTTGCTTCAACCCTTTGCAATCTTTGATAAACCAAGGTTATTTGAAGATTATAACGACGCCTTCTTGAAGTCCAAAGCTATTTGAAGATTATAACGACGTCTTTTTGGAGACTTTAAAGTTATAACAACTTTTCTTAGAAAATTTCCAAGATTGAAGATCAAACACTAGTTTTCTTTCAAAAACTAGTTAACTTTCTTACAAAATATAAGAAAAGTGCCTTAGGTTTTAGGACTTGAAGGTTATAAGAAGGTGTGGTGCAAGAAATCTCATGTGTTTAGCTTGGTATTTATAGGGTAGGAAAAATAGTTAACCATATATTGGGTTAGAATTTAACCATGGTTAGTTAAGACACTTGTAATGATCTAAAGGATCAATGGACAAGATCAAGCCACACCAAGGTGACTCCCCCCCCCCACATTGGCGGTTTGGAATGGGATAAGGTGACTAGATGATGACTCTTGGTGTTTGGATGATAATATCCTAAGTATGTAGCTAGTTTTGACTCCGTAAATCGCTAACCGTAAATGATTAAGCCTCAAAACGTAAAACCGGGTATCGTAAAAATATGAAACTTGAAAGTATTGTTAAACATGTCAATATAGTCCATAATAAAATATAAAATGAGTGGTAGGATCTATCGGGTGCTAAAACCCTGCTAAAAACTGGAAACACGGGTCTAAAACGCGCAATTCGCGTAAAACGCTGAACTGAAAAACGTAAAATTCCAAAACTTTTGGAATTGTCATAAAATGATAGAAAATCATATTTCTATTGTTTATAATGTTTTATGGATATATCGGGATGCTGGAAGGACGTTTAAACCTAAAAGTAAATCTCGGACACGGCTTTGTGATTTTTGCAGAAATGATCCGACGAGCGTCAAACTCTCGGATTATCGTTAAAATAGTTTAACTTACGAGAATATGAAATAAAAATTTCTGAGATGAATAGTGAAAAGTGAATAGTAAAAAGTGAATAGTAAAATTTTTCCGGGAATGGTAATTATCCTGAAAATGCGAATTGTTACAGTCTCTACCCCTTACGGGGAACTTCGTCCCGAAGTTCTATGTGTGTCATATGTTGGAGTGGTATCGATGAAAAGGTGTGGTTACTTATAAGGACTAAAGTCTGGGATTACCGGTGACGTAATTTGATTTGTCATTTCAGTGTATGGTGTAGGATGAGGCTTACTTTTATGTAGGAAAGGTATGGTAATAGTCGAATATCAAAGGAAATTGATATAGCAGTCGAATATTAATAGGAATTGAGATAGTAATTGCAATCATAGCCTAGTAGGTAATCGGTTGTTGTACTTAGTGTTTATTGACTTCATACTTATGTTATTTCGGATACAAATAAGTCCACTTATTTATAATTCTTTATTTACATAGAGAGGCATCCCAAACAATGTAAATACGGAAATATAAACTTATGGTTCAGTGATTTACAATTTCTTTATTTAAATGAAAAGGCATCCCAATCCATTCAAATAATTACAAATCATCCTACTTAAGAATTCCCAACACAACATTCACAATTAGTCGATGAGTTACAAGGTAGTGTATTACGAGATGATACTGGTGTTCCAAAAGTACAAGATGAATATTCAATCTTGTAAAGCTGGTGAGGGTGTTTGTGGTGTAACTAAGGATGATTTGAGCTTTAAAAGTGCATCAAGATCAGAAAGTGAGCTTGAGGGATTAAGGGTTGTGAAGATGATGATGGTGAGAAGGTTAAGAAGGTTTGTGTTCTTCATTTTGGTATGTTGAGATTTAGTGGTTTGTGATGAAAGTTGGAAATGAAGGCATGATATTGATTTATAGGGTGGTATCAACGAAGTGATTTTTCTAAGATGGTGGTAAAATATCTTGGAGTAACATGATGTGAAACAATAAAGTGATAACAAAATAGCTTGAAGTAAAATTTGTTGAATGGTTTATAAGATAACTGAGTAAATCTTATAGAATGGTAATAGTCTACTAAACAATCAAATTGGTTTAGAGATAGAAAGTACAATAGATGAGAATTTTCACAAAGAGTTGTTCATTGAACATCAAATATTCTTAAGTCATAAAACTCTCATTACTAGGGATGACATACACGTAGTACAACATAGTGCATAAATAAATATGACTGCGAAGTTCTAAACTTCATTGTTCTGCAGTGTTGTTGAGATTCTGATAAGCTTCTTCTTCTCTTATCATATATGCTTTCCATTGGATGAGCCATGGTTGTGAAGGTAATGTTGTGATATGTTGATGAACAAAAGTGCTTAGTGTATGCTTAATGTTAATACTCTTAGGTATAGATGTTGAGTTTGTTTTGAAAATCTTAAGAGATTTTAAAGGTTTATGATGGAATGGTATCCTTAGGACCTAAACAGGATAGTACTTTTACAGGATAAAGAGAATAATTGATAACTATCCCAAGATAGTAGTTCGGATTATCTCATAAATGAAAACTTTCAAGAATGAAATTAGGTAGTACAAATAAGATGTTAAGATTTCGCTGAGTGGTAAGGCACTATCGTGTCTCTAGATTGTTTTAATGTATTCTGGTGGTTTATCGTGTTCATGTAGGAAATCAATCTAAACATAACCCTAGTACAACTACTCTCAGTATTTGAAAATTTTAAGTCGAATATAGTTAGTCAGACTATATTCCACTGTCCCTAGGTTAAATATAGGTGACTAGTCTATATTTAGCCAAGGTTCGATAAAATTTTCAAATACCTAAATTAGGTATACTTTTGATATGTCCGTTGCTTTCGGGAAACTGTCCACTAAACAAAGGCGATGTCAAACGTTTAAGTTGCAAGTCCCATCCATACAAGACTTGTAACGTATGTTTTCATATTCCATTGTATAGAAGATAGTAAGGGTAGGTACGTATGGAAAGGAAGTTTTAAGTAGTTCTAAAATAGAACATACTTGGCCAGGATCACGAACTTTTAATAATGAAGGTTTCATAAGAAAACTTTGATGAATGTAGAGAAAGTTCAGCTTTTGTCGATGATGGGTTAGTTTGTCCTTTAGAATTCTCATATTTCTTGTTTATAAATCGATAGGTTGTGACGGGTTTTTGATATCATATGAAATGATATTGATGATGTGATGGAATGATTCTAGAGACCATTGCGCAAAACACAATGTCTCGGAAGTAGGTTAGACCATTGTGCAATTCACAATGTCTGGGAAGTAGGTTAGACCATTGTGTGACTCAAAACATTTGAGAAATGATTAAGACCATTGTATCATACAGTGTCTTGGAAAATGAATGAGACCATTGTAATCAGTTACAATGTCTTGGAAAATGAATGAGACCATTGTATCTCTCAATGTCTTGAAAAATGAATGAGACCATTGTATCTCACAATGTCTTGGAAAATGAATGAGACCATTGTATCTCACAATGTCTTGGAAAATGAATGAGACCATTGTATCTCACAATGCCTTGGAAAATGAATGAGACCATTGTAATCAGTTACAATGTCTTGGACATATAATGTTGAAGTAGGAACATGATTGGGAGAGTGTGGCTGTGCCGAAATGCCTTAGAATAGGCATACACAGATATGTTTAGTCCATTGTTTAGATAAATGATTGAAAATAAACCGAGTTTATATATCAATATACTAATATTTTCATGTAGCATAAAATGCCTAGTGTGTATATATCAATATACTTATATGTGTTCATGTAGCATAAAATGCCTAGTGTGTATATATCAATATACTAATATGTTCATGTAGCATAAAATGTCTACGGGGAAATGCTCAAAAGGGGTATATATGGATATACTAATATGTTTGTCTAGCATAACATGCTTACTAAGTCCATAATCGTCTGGAGGATGGAAGACACGGAGAGCGGAAGGCTATAAAATGTTTTTGTTTGTGATTGTAGTTATAGTTTAGGTCTCACTTAGACCCGTTTCTCTATAACCATGGCTCTGGTACCAATCTGTAACACCCCCAATTCATGGTTGCAGCGGAATTCGAACTGGGTGTTACTCGACGGCACAATAGTCACAATAATAGAAAACGAACTCCAATTGAGTCGTTTTAAAAGATTTATCATTCAAATTATATAAATATCAGAGATTACAAAATGAGGTCCCAAATGGTTCCATGTTTACAATTTACATTAAATGAGTTTTTGAATGATAATAAAATTTATAGCCCTCTTGAGTATCCGTGCCCTTCCGTGCCATCCTTGATCGTCATGAACCTGAAATACATGCTTGAGAGGTCAACACAAAGGTTGAGTGATATTCATAGAGTTTGTTTAATCGTTTGAACACAATATGTTGGTAGTGTGAGCTGTAGACTCACACCAATGTTTGGAAACAAAACAGGTAGGCTACGTTATTATACGCCAATAAAATGTATTATACACTAAGCTTATGACACCAAAACGTTAACGTGTACCAATATCGATCGGCAGATTTATCCCGGTAGGTACTTTGCTAACATACCTAAATCTCAAATATTAATGCATTTGTTTGAACTTAGTCAATACAAATGGGATTCGTCAATCCCAATAGGCCTATTCACAATATTTGCGCTCACTATTGCTAGTGATTAAATGGTTCATAATAAGGGATCTCGGTTTAGCAAGGTTGGTACTTAGTGATAATAAAACAATCAGGCAAGCATACAATTTAAAAACATTGTGCTCGGTTAAGATAGCATGTATTCCCCCCAAGGGTTTGTAAAACATTGAGGTAATGTAAAGCGGGGCTATGAACTCACCTTAAGTAAGATAACAAGTAATGAATGTAACGGTTGAATCGTGAAGGTTTCTACGAGCAACCTATAATCGAATGTTGCGACTTAGGATCGGAGTAAAGAATATGAAGTAGTGCCTATATATATATCTTGCATTTAGTCCATGATGTGGTATGATGTATAATGTAAGTCTTTGAAAGAAAAGATTCATGAAACATGTATGTTTTGTATATCGTTTACTACCGTTCGGGCCGACATAATTCAGAAGTCATGTTAGTAAGCGTTCGAGGAGCCAGGACACTTTAACTCGTAAATCCACAACTCATCTCGACGGCTTACATAATGAACTCCTCACATGAGGCTCCCTACTATTGTAGTAGTTGATGAAATATATAGATATAAGTTTTGATCCGAAAGGTTACATGTCCGATATTTGAATAAACTTAGGAAAGTTTATTAGTACATGAAGATTGTTATTAGGGGTAGTTTCATAAGTATTGAATGACCATTTTCTCTTGGTAATATCTCATAGTTTCCTTTTAAGTGAAGTAGATCCAAATTGCTTGTTCATGTTATCGCCTAATTCATTGTTTCATGTTTACGCCTATGTAAGTTGTTATGGTCATTTCGTCATGGCCTAGCCATGACCCTTAGTCCTTGTTTCAAGGTCATGAGACACAACCTTGGCTCTAGCCATGGTGGTGGTCTTGATTATAGGTCATAAGACCTCTTGTTCCTTTTAAAGTATAACCATAATCTAGTGACTTTCGCCTAAAAATGGGCTGTTTAGAATTTGAAGAATTTTATCACTCGGAAAGCATTTTTAGGTCTCGAGCTTCTTTGTTCCTGAACGAAAACGGCATTCCGGACAACTTTCGTGTTTTAACTTTTTGATGAATCGGACCAGAAGGGTGACTTTCAAAAACTCAGAATGCAAGACAGGAAGGTTTGGGCAGTTTTGCCGGAAATCTTTGGTAACTTCAAATGGGCGTAACTTTTGACTCGTATACTCTTTTTAGGTGGTTCAAATTGCTATGGTTTCCTTGTTAGGTCCTCTACTACAATATGTAATAATCCAATATCATATTTTTACCATTTTGATCAGGTCTTACCAAGAAATTCACTAGTTTGCTTGTTTTAGTAACTTGTTGCAATAATTCATTATAACAACATCTTTTACTCATTTTTATACATCATGGACATAAATACAACACATAATATAGCAAGAATAACATGTAAATGATATGAACATGATAAATTAACAAGAAGCATGTTAGGTTTAGGCTTACAACTTTTGGCTTTCTAATAAAGAAAGGAAGTAACAAGTAAGGAAATGGACTTTGATAGACTTGCTTCAACCCTTTGCAATCTTTGATAAACCAAGGTTATTTGAAGATTATAACGACGCCTTCTTGAAGTCCAAAGCTATTTGAAGATTATAACGACGTCTTTTTGGAGACTTTAAAGTTATAACAACTTTTCTTAGAAAATTTCCAAGATTGAAGATCAAACACTAGTTTTCTTTCAAAAACTAGTTAACTTTCTTACAAAATATAAGAAAAGTGCCTTAGGTTTTAGGACTTGAAGGTTATAAGAAGGTGTGGTGCAAGAAATCTCATGTGTTTAGCTTGGTATTTATAGGGTAGGAAAAATAGTTAACCATATATTGGGTTAGAATTTAACCATGGTTAGTTAAGACACTTGTAATGATCTAAAGGATCAATGGACAAGATCAAGCCACACCAAGGTGACTCCCCCCCCCACATTGGCGGTTTGGAATGGGATAAGGTGACTAGATGATGACTCTTGGTGTTTGGATGATAATATCCTAAGTATGTAGCTAGTTTTGACTCCGTAAATCGCTAACCGTAAATGATTAAGCCTCAAAACGTAAAACCGGGTATCGTAAAAATATGAAACTTGAAAGTATTGTTAAACATGTCAATATAGTCCATAATAAAATATAAAATGAGTGGTAGGATCTATCGGGTGCTAAAACCCTGCTAAAAACTGGAAACACGGGTCTAAAACGCGCAATTCGCGTAAAACGCTGAACTGAAAAACGTAAAATTCCAAAACTTTTGGAATTGTCATAAAATGATAGAAAATCATATTTCTATTGTTTATAATGTTTTATGGATATATCGGGATGCTGGAAGGACGTTTAAACCTAAAAGTAAATCTCGGACACGGCTTTGTGATTTTTGCAGAAATGATCCGACGAGCGTCAAACTCTCGGATTATCGTTAAAATAGTTTAACTTACGAGAATATGAAATAAAAATTTCTGAGATGAATAGTGAAAAGTGAATAGTAAAAAGTGAATAGTAAAATTTTTCCGGGAATGGTAATTATCCTGAAAATGCGAATTGTTACATCCATGCTCCAAAAGAAATGTAGACAATCTAGCATACCATGCTCTTGGTGCTTGGTGAAGTCCATAAAGTGCCTTGACAACTTTGTAAACCTTTTTAGGATGATGGGGGTCTTCAAAACCCTACGGTTGAGTAACATAAACCTCTACCTCTATTTTTCCATAGAGAAAGGCACTCTTGACAACCATCTGATAGACTTTAAACCCCATATATGAGGCAAAGGCTAAAAACAGTCTAATTGCCTCAACCCTAGCAACAGGTGCAAAGACCTCAGTGTAGTCAATCCCTTCTTCTAGTCTGAAACCTTGTGCCACCAATCTTGCTTTATTTCTGACCACAATCCCTCTGGCATCCCTCTTGCATTTTAATATCCACTTGGCCCTATTGCAATTTTCCCTGCAGGCAGATCAACAAGTACCCAAACATCTTGATTCTTGAATTGTTGCATCTCTTCCTGCATAGTTTCAACCCAACTAGGCTCACTCAAAGCCTGTTTAATGCTTGTGGGTTCAACTTGAGATAAGAAACAAGCAAATAAACAATGCTTCTGATCTGTGTGGTTGTCTCTCTTCTGAGTGGATACATATGTCAAAAATGCACATTGCCCAAACTTGGTATTCTTAATGGCACTTCTAGTGAGTACCATAGCATTTGGGTCACCAAGTATATTATCTTGTGGATGAATGGTGTTAATCCTTTTAGTTGTAACAGAATTAACATCAATGGAGGTATCAAGATTGGTTAAAGTAGGAGCAAAGTCTTCATCATAAGATGCTGATTGAAAAATGCCATCACTTTGCTCAACATTAGCAAGATCTGAGGGAGTAGGAAACCTGCCATAAGGTTCATCAAAACTTGTGGAAACATTAGTGGAAACAGGAACTGCAGCAGAAATGCCTTCAGCAGGATCTCCATCAGCAGAATCACCAGCTGCATCAGCTGATGCATCAGTAGAACTAGGTTTTCTACTTTCTTCAACAACAGCTTGTTTTAAGAGAGCTTCAGTATCTTTAGCAAATTCAAGACCAAGTCTTTTAGCTTCCTCAGCAGCTGCATGTTCTTGCTTTTTGAGTCTAGCAAGATCTTCTGCATAGGTTGAATTTTCCACATCATCAGCAGATTTGGCATCAGAGGCATCTTTGGTAGGAGAAGCTGCCATCTGGACTGGTAGAGTTGTTACAACAATAGTGGGTTCATCACCTTCTGAATCACTGTCTGAATCACCGTGTAGGGTACCTGTATTGTTAGAAGATGACACTTGTATACCTGCAGAGGGGTTAGTTTTGTATCTAGCATAACCCAAATAATCTGTAAGATAATCAAGGTCAAAATACCATTCATGACCTTTGCCTTGAACATTAACATTGTCCTCCAGAAATTTCAGGTTAAGAGTCTCTTCTATCTTCTTTGCAGCCAAATTATAGACCCTGTATGCCTTGCTATGAGCTGAGTTACCAACAATAAATCCTTCAGCAGCTTTATCTTCAAATTTGCCTAGGTGATCACTTGTATTCAGAATGGTCACCTGACAACCAAAAGGTTTCAAGTGTTCAATGGTAGGCTTCTTCCCTGTCAATAGTTCATAGGGTGTCTTATTGTGAGGTCTTGTAATTAACACCCTATTTAACACATAACAAGCAGTACCAACTGCTTCAGTCCAAAACATAGTGGGAAGTTTAGAGTCAGCAAGCATTGATCTTGCAGCCTCTATAAGGGTTCAATTCTTCCTTTTAGCAACTCCATTCTGTTGAGGAGTCCTAGGAGTGCTATAATCTCTTTTAATACCCTTTAAGCCACAAAGTTCAATGAGATTAGCATTTTTGAACTCTGTCCCATTGTCACATCTAATACTTTTAATCTTCTTATTATGTTTATTTTCAGCTAGAGCCATAAATTTTTTGAGTGCCTGAAAGGTTTGATCTTTAGTCACTAAGAAAAATGTCCAACTGAATCTGCTGAAAGCATCAGTGATCACCAAACAGAAGTACTTATGATCAATACTCCTGATGGATGTAGGACCAAAGAGATCCATATGAAGCAGCTGCAATGGTTCTGAGATTGTGCTCACAGTAGTAATGGCCTTATAAGAGGCTTTGTGTTGCTTTCCCTTGTTACAAGCTACACAATTATGTTCATTGGTGAAGATCTTGGAAGGAAGTCCATGAACTAGTCCATCTTTAGCAAGTTTGTTGATGACTTTAAAGTTAACATGTGCCATCCTCCTATGCCATTTTGTAGATTCATCCAAGGATGCTTTAGCCACCAAGCATGTTAGATCACCTTCTGGCTTGACATCATTCAAGTCAAAGGTATAAATATTATGGTTTCTTGGAGCCTTAAGTAAGACTAGATTGTCATCAGGCATTTGGAAATCAGGTGAAAGAATGAAACAACCATCTTCAGTGAAAAGCATAGGAAGCTTTTTGTCACAAATTTGTGAGACTGAAAACAAATTGAATCCTTGAAGCTCCTTCACATAGTAGACATTCTCAAAATCCACCTTTGGAGTTTTGATGGTACCTTTGCCTGTGATCCTTCCTACTCCACTTCCAAACCTCACTATGCCACCATTAATTGGCACAAAGTCATGCAGCTTCTCTTCATTACCAGACATGTTTCTTGAACATCCACTATCAACAATACCTAAGTCTTTATTAAGAAGATGATGTGCCTACAACAAAGAAAGTTAATATACAACAACAACAAGTATTAAGAGACTTAAGTCATGAAAGACTTGAGCCTGCCCTGTGGATCATTCTGATGAACCCAAGATGATGAGTGAGGTCCACAATTGTTCCTGGATTCCCTGTAGTTAGATGGTCTTTTATATATCCAAGAACAATCTGCTGAGGACTTTTCAGCAGAATCCCAAGAATCCCTTCCCATATACAATTGGTCAGTATATTCATACCAATGATTACCACCATTAAATGGTTGAGATCCATATCTATTTCTATTCACATATCTATTATTAAAAACAGAACTATGAGAATTCTCATGCCAATCAGCAGGAGTGGAATACATTCTGCTGACATGATACTTAGCCTGTGGAGCTACTGAGGGTTTGGAACAGGTATTAGTCCACTTTTGTCTAGGTCTATTATTAATAACAGAAACACCCATCCTGTTTTCATGAAAATCACAATCCTTAATTAAATGCATCTTGCTACCACAAACAAAACACTTCTTTTTCTTATAAGATTTATTAAATCCAAAAGATGTCTTCATAAACATAGAATTATTCAAACAAACATCAGAAACAGAATTGTTTTATAAACACTGAAAGGAATTGTTTTCATAAGAAATAAATAACAAGTCTTCAGAAGAGGCTGGTTGAGAAAGAACTTCATCAGCAGCTACTTCAGAGTCCATAGACTTGTATGATGACTTGTCAGAAATCTTTATTGAGGACTTAGGTGAGTCTGACTTGGTCTTGGAATCACAGCTGGCATAACTAGAGGTCTCTGATGTCTTGTCCCTGGAAGAACAGGAGACATAGTTGTTAAAATCAGTACTAGATCTACTTCTAGTGTCAGGGGAGTCATTGATTCTAATGCCAGTGGATTCTGGTAAGTCAACCTTATGGGATGTGGGCCTAGGTGTGCCTAAGTTTGGAGGGTCATCAGACTTATTTGGCAATTCTTTAGACTTTTTACCAAAGAGATGGTGTGAACCATCAAAGTTAGAGGTTTTGGTAGTAGGCATAAATACACCTCTTATAGGTCATGGTACTACATGCAAAGCTCCTTCTTTAACATAATTTGCTAAGCCTGCTTGTGTAGATTTACCCACATCATTCCTTGCCTCTAATCCAACATATTTTTTAAACCCTAAACCTATCCCAGAGTTTATAACTTGACTACCATATAAGCAACTAGACAATTTATCACCTGACATTAACCATTCTTTATGCCTAGTCACTTCTTTACAAGTTTCTCTTGCAAAATATTCTTCTCAGACTCAAATCTAGCCTTTTATTTTTTAGAAAATTTTAATTCATTGCTAGCACATTCTAAATCTCTACTTAAAACTCTAATCTTTTCCTCGTAAGCTAACTGATTCTGTTGAAACCACACCTTTTGTTGTTCTAAAGTTTTAAAAGCTTCTTTATAAGTTACAGCTTCAATAAAACAAGCATTATATTTTGGTTGCATATCATCATAAGTGTAACACCCCAACCCGATAAGGGTAGAAGTATTACATTACAGTGACATATCAGAACAAACACAAGCATATGATTCATACATACAAAGAAAATTCAGGGTTACAAATGAAAATCTGAAACTACAAGGTTACAAAACAATAAATACTATGTCTAATAAAGTGAAACTTCATCTAATCGTCTCTAGTCCAAAGCATAGTCTTCTAAGTCCAGTCACACTCTCTTCCCATAACCCAGCTTCCTACTAAAACCTGCCGCAGGAAAAGGAAATGCGGCTGAGCTTAAAAAGCCCAGTGAACAGATACATATACAAAGCAATGATAATGAAACAGAACTGAAATATAGTGCATTGGGGAAAATAGAATAAGGAATTGATAAAAGAGTAATAGAATAGAAAGAAGAAAGGATAGTCATCTACCACGAGCCCAGAAACATATCATATCATATAAGCCGTCAATACCATAATTCTTCATAATCATATAGAGGGGAGTCCTCTCAGATAATCAGATAATATGAGGGGTGTCCTCATTCTTCAAATGGGTGGAGTAGCGAACTCCCAGAAATTGTGAAAGGCATGTATAGCACACAGTACCAGTCACCAGACATATATCATAATCATAATCATAGTTAAATCCACTAAACAGAACAGATCTAGGATGCATCCATACGCCCCCGCAGAAATCATAGTGGCCATAACAAATCATATCATAAAGCGCGCATATCATATAACAGAAAGGGGACGGTGTAGCCAAATCACTAGGGCCACACACTAGTCATGCCAGTGGTGCATCACAGACACGCCTATGGTACCTCCATAGGTAGGGAAACAGAAATGGCTCGGGTATCAAACTAAGAGTCAGGTCTCATATCATACAAAAGGTCATATAGCAAAGGTGTATCTCAGAATCATATCAAAGATTCATAATAGCAGTTCATAACAAAGGGTTCATATCAGAAATAGTATTCAAGGTCCAATCAGAGTTTATCAGGTCAAGGTTCATATTCAAAAATCAATTCATGGTTCAGTTCAAAAGTCCGTTTCAAAAGTTTCTATTAAAAGTCCAATTTAAATAGTCTTTTAAAACAGTTTTCATAAAAATTGTCTTTCAAAATATAGTGTTCATGAAAGTTAAATAACCTTTCTTTTAAAAAGAAATTTAGCATCATTTATAAACATCTTTTCAAATTGGTTCTTCTCAAAACATTTCCATGGTATCATTAAGAAGGTTTTCATAGCATAGGTTCATAACGGAGTTCATATCAAGTGGGATCAACAGAGAAGGTTCAAGAAAGGGGATCATAGCAATGGCATCAATTCGGGAACTAACGGATCAGAATATGAAAGAGATCATGAGAAACCTTTTGAGAAAGGTCAGAATATCTGTACCTTAAACCGCCAACGAAACCGTATCATAAAAATAGGAAGTCACTCGTTCTTCAGCGAATCTACACGAATTAATGATCGGCTTATTATTAACTTGTTTTAAATCATATTACTCGTTTTAGTCGGCTTTCCGTTTTTAGAACTTTCCATTATTAGTGACTTTTATTTTTTTTATCAAGTTTCTCGAATTAGCAGGTTTCCATATTTAGTAAGTTTCCTGAAATAGTAATTTAATACTTTTAAGGTTCTAATTGACAATTAATAGTATTTAAGGGTTCAAAATGACAATTATAATAGTTTAGAGTTAATTATGCCAATTTAGTCAAGTTTAAGATCAAAATATAAATTATCAAAATTAAATATTAAAATATCAAATAAATTTATTTTAAAGTTTATACTATAATTTAATAATAAGATGACAATTTTAGATCTCTTCATTCATAATTTATTTAAACGTACTCTCGATATTAGTTTAGACCGCGACGACCAAACAATACAATTTTAATATGTATACCCACACGAGTCATATTTACAACATTTACTCAAACGTCACCCACATGCTACTCATACAATTTTATTCTTGTTTAAAGCTCCCCATGACAACACATTCACTATTTCTTTTACACAAGCATGTTACTCATCACATGGTTTTTCATATTTCATGTATAATAACAGGTTTCAAGCATGCATATGCAATGTAGTTTTTCATGCTACGTACCCACCAAAATAAAGTAACTAAACATATTTTGTCTTCACGAAATACAAGTCGTTCTCGTACGTACTCTCCTTTTAGTTAGTTTAGTTGATGTTCCAGATTTTAATACGTACTATATACATATACGCATGGTCCGTCTTTTTTATCTCTTATGTGCATTATCAGTTTTTAAATTGTATAACATACATGAGACCACAGGCATATATATTTAAACTATTCAAAGATGAAACAGGACCGAGATAGACATATATGTTATATATGTACAGTTCATTATTAATTTATGTGTTCCAAATATATGTTATAACGTATATACATATTTAACGAAACCATTAAGTCAAGCCTACGCTTTTTATACGTTTACATGTTTCATATTACGAACGAGAAACACAAAGACGAATCGAAGAGTTTACCTCTTGGGTCGGATATTGGATCGAAACAAGGACCAGCAAGAACCTAACCCAAAACCTTTATTCGACTCAACACCCCGCGAGCAAAACTGATGTCACATAACGATCACCAACGTTGCAATGAAACACGAACGCGGGTACGACTTTAGTGGTCTCAAACGAAGCCTCTAACCCACACACGAACAGGTCTTGAATTAGTAACTCGTATTTCAATCCAAACGAACACAGCACGCCTGGGATTCTTGTTTGAGTCTTCTGATTTGTGCATGTCGTACCATGAAAATTGAGAGGACAAAGGAGAGCCGATTGTTAAAGGATTGGTACAAAGCGTATATTATAATTTAGGAATGATTAGGGCCGAGATTATAGGGAGAAATATGCATGCAGGAGGGTACCGTGTTTTGAGATGGGCAAAGCATAAAATGTATCTTCTAAATGTTTACTTGATCCTTATTTGTCTCTTGTCCACCCAAGACGTGTAAGCCATATAAGGTAAATAGTGAAAAACTTTGGTTCTTATCTCCCTAAATTTAGGCGTGATATGGCATTGAAAAGGAGAATTTTGGTTTTAATTAAAACGTGTTGAGGGATGAGAACAGGAAGGAAACATTGCCGAAATTGTGGGATGTGATTGATTACCAAATCAATTTAAGTAGACTTGTTTCAAATCGTTATACGTTTGTACACATAAAAATTCGGCCCATATATTAATTAAATGTGTGACATAGTTTAAAATTGTATATAAATATATTATCATAAGTTTTATTAATCGTAAAACATTGATTGCTCAAATATTAAAGATGTAAATACTTAGGTTATAATATAATGTAATATCTTAGATTATTTTTCTTTCATCTCTTCGAAAGTTTACATTTGGAGGGGTATTTTGGGTACTTTACGTGTTCAGAAATTTCGGGTTTTACAACTCTTCCTCTCTAAAAAGAAAATTTCGTCCGCGAAATTGAAGTCACCAAAGCTAGACGACGACGTAGCAAATCACAAATATCTTCACAAATAAACTCACGCTCGGGCAGTTCTTCCATAAGATATTCAGACCAACTGGTTTCTCATGACTCGTAATTATTGTCAAAACAGTTTCAGATTTCTCAGAAGGGCATATCATATTGAATTTGAATCAAAAGGATAATGTACCAAACATAACGGATGATAAACGAATTCTCCAGGAAGAGGTATAAAAATACATAGGATTTTCATCGAATTGATTAGGCGAATCAGATGAGAATACATTGAATTGTAGCAAACATGGGGTGATTTAAGGTTTAACTCTTCAGCTTCTCAGATAGTCTCGGCTTTTAGATAACCTTCCAAAGGTATTCTCATAAACAAACAGGTCTCGTTTCCTCAAAGTCCATAATCAGATATTTTACTCATAGCAGATCATAATGAACAACTTCACGAATGCGAATCGTATACGGACAGAAAGCATATCGTTAGATATCGTCAATGGCAGAAGTTTCATAATGGAACCTAAGATCAGCAAAACACGTGTCGAGAGTCCAAACGTATCGAATCGTATAACAAGGACAGCATATCAAACGTATAGGTAGAATGAACCTAAAGTCTCACTAAACTCAGATGATCTTGATCAGATGCCAGAATTCTAAAGCTTCTAAGGCACTCCTCGAAATATCACATGCCCACCATAAGTGCATGTTATATGATGTAAGTATTATCACGTTGGCCAGGCGTCATAATACTGGCATCATATACATATGCCCTCATGATGATCATACTTTATCTCAAGTCGTGAACACCCAAACTTATTTAAATCCACCTAGTCCACCTATAGTCTCAGAGGTCACCAAAATCAAACAACATAACTAAGAGAACGAAATTACTCGAAGAGTAACGGAGATCCGAGAATGTCATTCAAAACTAAGGTACGTCATCAGTAACGTCAATTCTTTACAGCATCATCTCGTCTAAACACAATGTCCGCTTTCAAATCCGTCCACTCATTTACAAATTTCAAAATTTCTTCCAAGTTGGAGTAGTCTGTTTATTCTTGTCCGTCTTACCTCATGATTAAGAGAATTTAAAATTCGAGTCTGGTTCCTCAAGCCTTCAGCAACTCTTCTTGGTACTGTGGCGTCGTAGCGGCAATCTCTGACACGATCACTGTGCATCCCTCCATCCGCAGGTCTGCTTCAGCTCTCAATTCATCTTAGTACAACTAAAATGAATAGAAAAACAAGACTGCGTTTCTTCGACAGGTCTTCTAACATAGCTCCAGGTTTTAAGGTACATGATGTTGTTGTCGACTCCAGGTTGTGTGTTGAATGGTTCGTCTTCTTTGGTCTGGTTGTCTTGGTGCCCGAACTGAAATCTTCACGTGTTGCATGATGTATGATTGAGCATTATCCCAGTTCCTCTCTTCTTCTTATATGCTTCTTCCATGGTAATGCTTGTCGTAACCATCTTCTACTACTCTTCCACCAGGTTTCTAACTCCGATAACGGTCTTCGATCTTGGTCCCTCTTGTGAAAGCTCTGTCTTCACATTTATACAGGGTAGTGTTGTCTATTATGCTTTCTGAACGTCAATCAAATTTCTCTTCCAGAACAAAGGGTCGTCTCACCAAAAATCTCTATGTTCTTCTTTCGTTTTAGAACACAACACAATGTCATACTATGACAATTTGTCCAAAACACGCGAAAAACATGATTATTCTAGCCAACACCATTGGCATCATTCAAGTTCATAATTGTTATAACGAGTGCAAAGGCAACTTCAGAAATCATCTCAGGGAATTTCACATCGCCTTCTTTCTTCTTCAGGAACTGAAATACTTCCCAAAGGTTACTCTCGGTTAGTTAACCCCCTTCGTAGAAGTTTTTGTGGTTGCTTCCTCAGTCCTTCAAATCTAAAATGATGCAATCAGACGCGGAGTTTCAAAGGAAGACCAAATTAATTATTGATACGCGGAAACAGATAATGATTGGTGATAGTGGTACGTTTAAGTTCACGATAGTCGATACGTCATCGCATACTTCTCTCGTTCTTCTTCATAAACAAACAAGAGCATCTAAAGAGAATCACCAAGGTTAAAAATCATATTTCATCAGCTCCTTCAATCTCTCAACTTCTATGGCACCATGGTTTCTTCACTGATATCAGTTCAATGCCCACTCTACTTCCTAAGCAGGAAGGAGTACCAAAAGGTTCATCAGAGAATACCGGAAAATCTTCGTATGACAAAATATTTCCCAATAGCAGAACTTTCTAAGGGTTGATAATAATGGTTTTCAGGAAAAACTTGATAATCACATGAGTTCGGGGTTGGTGTTTCCATAGTGGCAGAAATTTTAGCAGATGTAGAGAGTCATCAAAATGAAATAGAGTGAAGCAGATTTTTAAGGTCACATTTCAGATATGGTAGTCTATGGTATCTTCACGAATAGCCATTCAGTCCAAAAGACCGTACGATCAGACATCTCAAAGTCAAAGGATTCATAGAGTGAATACAGTCGTCCAATCATACAGATAGTTCATATATCAGAGTCAAGTACATGGTTCAACAAAATGTTGGGATGGATAAACGAACAGTTCAATGTGTGGGAATTTCGTTTAGCTTGTTAGCATAAGTAGCAGGTAGGATGTGTATCATTGGTAATACGAATATCGTATAATCGTCAATTGTGAGAGGTACAGAATCTCAGTTATCAGCATCATCATGCTTAGTTAACAAATCCATATAGAGATAGTATTTACATCATACCCTTCCAAAGGAAACGGTTGGCAGAACAAGGTTTATCATTCAAAGAGAGGAAACAAAACTTCTCATATTCGTGGTTCATAATTACCAAAATTCTCATAGGAGTAATAATGGATCATACAGAGTTAAGTAGTATCGGATGATACATTCATACCCAGCATGAGTAATGAATTTACAGAATGTGTCGAACACATTGTGGTTGAATGACCTACGATGTGGTCGAAAAGGTGTCAAACGGCTTATCAAACAAATCGGAGGCGGAGATCAAAATCTGAAGGTAAAACTTAAATGTGTAAGGTATCCAGGTAGCCTTCCGAGGTATTCCAAACTTGGTTACTGAGCTTAAGTTGCAAAACTTCTAACTTCTGAAACAAAGGTCCTTATAAGGCTTATCTAAGAGCAAAGGCACGATCAGAGTGATACGGAAGCAAATGATACTTACATAAATGTCTTAGTCTACCCATTCCTCACTGGTAATAACTTAGGTTCCTATGGGGAATCCTAATGTAAAGTTTCAAAGGTTGTCTTATGAGCGCCTACAGTGGAACTTAGGGGTCCAAACTTCACAGGTCAAGGGTAAATGTATTACGAATCGCAGCCTGGGCTCTGATACCATATTTGTAACACCCCAACCCGATAAGGGTAGAAGTATTACATTACAGTGACATATCAGAACAAACACAAGCATATGATTCATACATACAAAGAAAATTCAGGGTTACAAATGAAAATCTGAAACTACAAGGTTACAAAACAATAAATACTATGTCTAATAAAGTGAAACTTCATCTAATCGTCTCTAGTCCAAAGCATAGTCTTCTAAGTCCAGTCACACTCTCTTCCCATAACCCAGCTTCCTACTAAAACCTGCCGCAGGAAAAGGAAATGCGGCTGAGCTTAAAAAGCCCAGTGAACAGATACATATACAAAGCAATGATAATGAAACAGAACTGAAATATAGTGCATTGGGGAAAATAGAATAAGGAATTGATAAAAGAGTAATAGAATAGAAAGAAGAAAGGATAGTCATCTACCACGAGCCCAGAAACATATCATATCATATAAGCCGTCAATACCATAATTCTTCATAATCATATAGAGGGGAGTCCTCTCAGATAATCAGATAATATGAGGGGTGTCCTCATTCTTCAAATGGGTGGAGTAGCGAACTCCCAGAAATTGTGAAAGGCATGTATAGCACACAGTACCAGTCACCAGACATATATCATAATCATAATCATAGTTAAATCCACTAAACAGAACAGATCTAGGATGCATCCATACGCCCCCGCAGAAATCATAGTGGCCATAACAAATCATATCATAAAGCGCGCATATCATATAACAGAAAGGGGACGGTGTAGCCAAATCACTAGGGCCACACACTAGTCATGCCAGTGGTGCATCACAGACACGCCTATGGTACCTCCATAGGTAGGGAAACAGAAATGGCTCGGGTATCAAACTAAGAGTCAGGTCTCATATCATACAAAAGGTCATATAGCAAAGGTGTATCTCAGAATCATATCAAAGATTCATAATAGCAGTTCATAACAAAGGGTTCATATCAGAAATAGTATTCAAGGTCCAATCAGAGTTTATCAGGTCAAGGTTCATATTCAAAAATCAATTCATGGTTCAGTTCAAAAGTCCGTTTCAAAAGTTTCTATTAAAAGTCCAATTTAAATAGTCTTTTAAAACAGTTTTCATAAAAATTGTCTTTCAAAATATAGTGTTCATGAAAGTTAAATAACCTTTCTTTTAAAAAGAAATTTAGCATCATTTATAAACATCTTTTCAAATTGGTTCTTCTCAAAACATTTCCATGGTATCATTAAGAAGGTTTTCATAGCATAGGTTCATAACGGAGTTCATATCAAGTGGGATCAACAGAGAAGGTTCAAGAAAGGGGATCATAGCAATGGCATCAATTCGGGAACTAACGGATCAGAATATGAAAGAGATCATGAGAAACCTTTTGAGAAAGGTCAGAATATCTGTACCTTAAACCGCCAACGAAACCGTATCATAAAAATAGGAAGTCACTCGTTCTTCAGCGAATCTACACGAATTAATGATCGGCTTATTATTAACTTGTTTTAAATCATATTACTCGTTTTAGTCGGCTTTCCGTTTTTAGAACTTTCCATTATTAGTGACTTTTATTTTTTTTATCAAGTTTCTCGAATTAGCAGGTTTCCATATTTAGTAAGTTTCCTGAAATAGTAATTTAATACTTTTAAGGTTCTAATTGACAATTAATAGTATTTAAGGGTTCAAAATGACAATTATAATAGTTTAGAGTTAATTATGCCAATTTAGTCAAGTTTAAGATCAAAATATAAATTATCAAAATTAAATATTAAAATATCAAATAAATTTATTTTAAAGTTTATACTATAATTTAATAATAAGATGACAATTTTAGATCTCTTCATTCATAATTTATTTAAACGTACTCTCGATATTAGTTTAGACCGTGACGACCAAACAATACAATTTTAATATGTATACCCACACGAGTCATATTTACAACATTTACTCAAACGTCACCCACATGCTACTCATACAATTTTATTCTTGTTTAAAGCTCCCCATGACAACACATTCACTATTTCTTTTACACAAGCATGTTACTCATCACATGGTTTTTCATATTTCATGTATAATAACAGGTTTCAAGCATGCATATGCAATGTAGTTTTTCATGCTACGTACCCACCAAAATAAAGTAACTAAACATATTTTGTCTTCACGAAATACAAGTCGTTCTCGTACGTACTCTCCTTTTAGTTAGTTTAGTTGATGTTCCAGATTTTAATACGTACTATATACATATACGCATGGTCCGTCTTTTTTATCTCTTATGTGCATTATCAGTTTTTAAATTGTATAACATACATGAGACCACAGGCATATATATTTAAACTATTCAAAGATGAAACAGGACCGAGATAGACATATATGTTATATATGTACAGTTCATTATTAATTTATGTGTTCCAAATATATGTTATAACGTATATACATATTTAACGAAACCATTAAGTCAAGCCTACGCTTTTTATACGTTTACATGTTTCATATTACGAACGAGAAACACAAAGACGAATCGAAGAGTTTACCTCTTGGGTCGGATATTGGATCGAAACAAGGACCAGCAAGAACCTAACCCAAAACCTTTATTCGACTCAACACCCCGCGAGCAAAACTGATGTCACATAACGATCACCAACGTTGCAATGAAACACGAACGCGGGTACGACTTTAGTGGTCTCAAACGAAGCCTCTAACCCACACACGAACAGGTCTTGAATTAGTAACTCGTATTTCAATCCAAACGAACACAGCACGCCTGGGATTCTTGTTTGAGTCTTCTGATTTGTGCATGTCGTACCATGAAAATTGAGAGGACAAAGGAGAGCCGATTGTTAAAGGATTGGTACAAAGCGTATATTATAATTTAGGAATGATTAGGGCCGAGATTATAGGGAGAAATATGCATGCAGGAGGGTACCGTGTTTTGAGATGGGCAAAGCATAAAATGTATCTTCTAAATGTTTACTTGATCCTTATTTGTCTCTTGTCCACCCAAGACGTGTAAGCCATATAAGGTAAATAGTGAAAAACTTTGGTTCTTATCTCCCTAAATTTAGGCGTGATATGGCATTGAAAAGGAGAATTTTGGTTTTAATTAAAACGTGTTGAGGGATGAGAACAGGAAGGAAACATTGCCGAAATTGTGGGATGTGATTGATTACCAAATCAATTTAAGTAGACTTGTTTCAAATCGTTATACGTTTGTACACATAAAAATTCGGCCCATATATTAATTAAATGTGTGACATAGTTTAAAATTGTATATAAATATATTATCATAAGTTTTATTAATCGTAAAACATTGATTGCTCAAATATTAAAGATGTAAATACTTAGGTTATAATATAATGTAATATCTTAGATTATTTTTCTTTCATCTCTTCGAAAGTTTACATTTGGAGGGGTATTTTGGGTACTTTACGTGTTCAGAAATTTCGGGTTTTACAATAAGCTTCTTTTAGAGTAGTATATTTAGAACCACAATCACAAGCACAAATAGATACCTGAGGAGAGATTCCCATGAGACCAAAGCTATCATCACAACTAGCCATGCAGGAGATTTGAGGAGAGATGCTTGTAGCTTCTTCATGCTTATTCCAGTCCACACTTGTGTCTATAGCAGTGATCAAGGCCTTTGATTCTCCAGCTTCCACTTCTTTCTTCTTGTATGCTGAATACCTGGTACTGGCTTCACCCCTTTTGGCTGTGCATTCTCTTGCAAAGTGACGAATTTCACCACAACCATAACACTTTACCTTTCTTCTATCAAAGCTAGCTGCATCTCTTCCTTCAACATTGAGCTTTTTACCAACCTTTTGCTCAAATCTTCTAACCTTGAGAGATAGCATAGCCATTTGCCACTTTAAGTCCAATTCTTCCAAAGCAAGTTCATCAATCTGCTCAAAGTCTTCGTAAGCTATTTGTTGCTGTTTATCAACTTCAGCAACAAATGAGTGAAGTACATCTTCCATCACATTGCTAATCTTTGGATGAGTTATTGGATTAGCACTTGAAAAAGACAATGTGGTCATTGGAAGACTTTGTCTTGGTGTGGATGGACTTGAGTAAACCTGTGGTGCTGGGGATGGACTTGCATAGGTATGTGGCATGTAGTTTGAGTTAGAACTGACAAATGCAGATTGTGAAGGAGTTGCTGCATATGGAGAGAATCCCTTTATGTCACCTTCCAAAGCTCTGAGTTTGTTGTACAAGTCATCAAAGCTGAGGTAGTCCAAGCCACCTTTGCTTTTCAATGAAATACTCACTTGAGACCATGAGGGAGGTAAGGCTCTTAAAAACCTGGAATTCACTTCTTCATTGTCAGGTCTGGCTAGAAGCTGATTCAATTGGCTCAGAATCTTCTGAAACCTATCATAACCTTTGTGTAGACCTTCTTCTTTAGTGATCTTGAATTCTTGAAATTCCAGCTTCAACATACTCTTTCTCATCCTCTTTGATTCTTCATTCCCACCAAATCCGGTTTTTATGGCCCACCAGATTTCTTTTGGATCAGTCATGGAATGAAAATCTCCCATGTGGTCATCAGGGATTGCCTGCAGCAGTATGGTTCTTGCTTTGTTCTCCCTTTGAATGGCAAGAATTTCTTCAGTAGAAACAGGTTCCAAAATAGTAACTTTGCCAGTAGCATCAACACTTTGCTTTTTAGGACGACAACCATTGAGTATAACATTCCAGAGGTTATAGTCAACACTTGCAATCCAGTTCTGCATCTTCATGGCCCAGATCTCATACTCATCCTTCCTAAGAAAAGGAAGTTTTGCATTGCTGTTGGAGAAGGCCACCTGTTGTAGTTGTTGAGTAAGTGAACCTGCTTTTGAGATAGCAACATCACCGCCTGGTTTGTCTCCCATTGGTACTGAATGAATAGTTATGTGATTGAGTTGAGGTTACAGAGAGTATCTAGTGGCTCTGATACCACTTGTTGGGATCTAAACCTTGATAGATCACGAACCAATAGATCGTTAGCCAACTAATGTAATCACTAGCTAGACTAAGTTAGATAATCTCTGTGAATTTGTAATTATGCGGAATATAAAAACAAATGTATACTAAAACTTGATCCTCTATGGATCGATAAACTTTTACTAATGAAACTCTTACTAGAAACTTGTATCTATTACAATGACCTAGGGTTCCTTATATACTAGTGGAAACCCTAACCTTTCTTACAAGAAACGAATAATAATAAACCAATAAAAGATATTCTACATATCTTGTCCTAAAATACATAAGTTATATCCACGGTTAAACTCTATCCGTAGGATCTCTATACGTCCGCAGGAACTAGTTGTCAGCAGAAAGTCACTATGCCTTCCGCTGAAACCTGTCAGCAGTATCTATCAGCAGTATCTTCAATAATTCATTACACGATTACACGAAGATTCCCGAGCTCAAAAGTCCAATCTGTGAAGTAATTCATATGAGAACCTAAGTTTTGTCATCTCGAAGTTCCAAGTTCAGAAGTTAATCAAGTTTGGATAGGACATAAAGAACTACACAAGGAAAAGTCAAAGTCCAAAACAACCAGGATTTTCCATCTGATCGGTTGGAGTTTAACCGATCGGATTGCCATAATGACTGTTTTCCATCCGATCGGTATCAACCCGCAACCGTTCGGATGGCCACTTCTGCATGTTTTTGCCAACTTTTGTGCACGAATCTTGGTCTTTTGTCCCATGGTTCTAGGCCCTTCTTAGTGTCTTACTGTCCAAGTTCAAGCATTTAAGTCCCTATTCATTACCAAGAGTGTTGGACAAGCCTATAAGGACCTCAAAAGTGCATAACTCAACACACCATTGAAGATACCATTTACTCTCATTACTACACACAATTATTATCATCTTCTAGCTCTCTAAGGAGGAAAATTCATGCAGAAAGAACCAGGAATTTTGGAGGACCAAGGAAGCAACATTTGGAGTCCGAAAACCTCAAAAAATCATCACCAACACTTAGGTTATCAATACCTTGTTATTTGTTATCAATTTCAAAGCATTGTAAGACTTATAACCATGGATTCTTATGTTAAATATTCTGAGTTTATTTGCATGTTTGCTATGAGTGGCTAGTAATCTTTTTACACTTGTTTTAATGATGTTTTATACTTAGTGATAGTGATGATTGTGACAACATGTTTTAATTCAATTTCAAGTCAATCCTAAGAACCAATTGTACCTTAAGTTTCATCGTGACATTTGTTTAGCCAAGGTTAACTAATTGATAATAGTTTCAAAGGTCGAAAGATTTGTTATTACTCAACTAGTTATAATCATTTGTCTATGAATGATTGTTTTTCACCATAATTATTCTTGACTAAACAAAGAAACAAGAAGTATGATTGTAACGAGAATGCTTTTATAACATCAAATCGGATTGTTTGTAAACCTTTAGTAGGACGAAAGTTTAAATGTTTATAAACAATTGTGACCTTTTTGTCTATGAAGAGGTTACCTGTTGTATTAACCATTTCCTAAGAGTATTGATTTGTAATAAAAGTTTGTCTTGTGTTTAACATATCCACCATACCTTATGAACCTTGGATAGATCTTGAATTGATTGGTTTACACCTAAGGCTTGTTTTTATGAACTAAAATCTTGACGAAGGTTTAACTTGTAGAAACAATAGATTAGATCACCATCTAATTATCTCAACCAACATGTTATCAAAAGTTATCACAATCATGTGTGTCATTAAGTAGAAAACTAGTCTAAACAAGTGTAGTTTTTAATTTATTGAATTTTCTTATTATCTTATTTGCGTACATTAGAGATTTACTTTTAGACTTATATTTCGATTCACTCACAAATCCTTGCGAACGATCCCAACTTACCATCATATCTTGCTATAACGGACGAGTACACTTGCTCGTATGTGTTGTTTCTAGATTTGGTAACTCATCCTTATAAATTTAAAACTTGCACTAACAACTAGCACATCAAGTTTTTAGCGCCACTGCCGAGGATTTTGATCATGTTTCTTTAAGTTTTAAAAGCCCGTTTCTTTTCGTGTTCGTTTTCTAAAAAAAAATAAATAAAATTTGTTTCATCCATCCAATCGGATTCACTTCCAACCGATCGGTTTCCCACATTTTTAATTTTACCGTAGCGTCCATCCGATCGGTTTGGTTCCCAACCGATTCGGATTAATTTTTCTGTTTTTATTTTTTATTTTTCTTGTTCTTTTGCTTAGGTAATTGACTCGATTCTCTTGATAGTTGTATGAACACTCGTTCTACTACTAAAAAGCTTAGTACACCTTTATCCGATCCCGAAAGTTTGTTTCGTAAGAAGAGATCTTCATCTATTCTTATTTGGTTTGATAATCTTTCCGAAGAACACCCAATTTCCAATCTTTTTGAACCAATAACCATGGCTGACGATTTACCCATGTGGGCCGCCAATAGAACCGTAGCACCCACTCCTGGAGCTTCTATTGTTGTCGCCGACCTTGGTGAAAACTTTACCGTTAAAGGTCACCATCTTTCTATGATCAAAGACCGTCAATTTGATGGCCATTCGTGGGCCGATCCGCATAAACACATTGCCGAATTCATTGAAATTTGTGGCATGTTTCGTTATGGAGACACTAATGTCGATGCTATCAAGCTCAAACTTTTTCCATCATCACTCGCCGGAGATGCCAAAGTATTGTATAACGAGTTAACCCCAGGAACTATTAATACTTGGGAGGAGATGAGGCAAGCTTTTGTAAGCCAATTCTTTCCACCTGCCATGTATGATAGACTAATGGGAGAATTCCGTGCTTTTTCACAAAATCCTAATGAATCTCTTGTTGAAGCTTGGCTTCGCATGAAAGATTTGCTTCGAAGTTGTCATGGTCATAATTTAGTACGAGGAACAATAATCCAAATCTTTTATCATGGTCTTGATGAAGCATCTCAAGCAATCCTTGATGCCGGAGGAATTTTCCTTTACAAAACACCCAACAAGGCATATCAACTTCTTGAAGATCAAGTTCTTCTTAAACTCGATTGGTCAAAAGATTCCAAAACCAAACCCATACGGAAAACCATTGCTTTTGCCGAAAGTTCAGATAATTCAAAACTCATGGACAAAATAGAAGCCTTGTCTTCTAAAATGGACTAGCAATACAAGGATATAAAATGATAAATGAAAGAAATGCGAGATGGCTGTAATAATTGTGGAGGAAATCACACATCATCCGAGTGTGATGACCAACCTATGAATGGACCCAACGAAGGGGAAGCCAATTATGTCCAAGGAGGATATCGAGGAGGAGGTTTTTGTGGTAATTATTACGGAAGAAGTTCTGGAAATTGGCAAGATCGCCAACAATGGGATAATAACCGTGATTTTCATCCCCGAACAGACAATCCAAACCCAACAAATTCAGATAAAAAGGAAGAATCTGATTTCGAAAAAATGATGCGAGAATTCGTAAATGCTCAAAGAACCACAAATGAGTTTGTAAAAACTCAATTTTTCAATCTCAAAACCAAAGTTGAGCAAGGTCAGAAAAATCATCAAGCTTCTATCCAGGATCTTGAACAAAAATTTGGTAGACTTTCTGATCAATTTTCTTCTCGAATTCCTGGTACATTACCAAGTAACACCCAATCCAATCCAAAACAATCTGGATCAAACTATAAGAATTATCGTTCACCACAAAACAGAAATGAGCATATCAATGTTGTATTCACTCGAAGTGGTCTCTCATCTGATCCACCACCCATTCCTACTGATAACACTCTTATTCAAGATGAAGATGAAGAAGCTAAAGAAGAAGCAGTTGAAGAAGAACCAACCCAAAAACCAACCGTTCCACCAATAATTCAAAACAAGTTAGAACAAATTTCCGCTACCGTTTTTAATGAAGAATGCTCTACTATAATTCAAAACAAAATTCCACCAAAACTTGGAGATCCCGAAAGTTTTCTTATACCATGTACATTAGGAAACAACATCACATGTGATGCTTTAGCCGATTTAGGTGCAAGTATCAATTTGATGCCCTATTCATTGTATTCTAAACTTTCCATCAATACATTGAAACCTACTAAGATGAGTATAAGATTAGCCAACCATACATATCAATATCCTGTTGGGCTTGCTAAAAATATGCTTGTTCAAGTTGGTAAATTTGTTTTTCCTGTGGATTTTGTCATCTTAGAAATGGAAGAAGATAGTCGAGTACCCTTAATCTTAGGAAGACCTTTCTTAAACACTGCTGATGCAATGATTAAAGTTAAAGGTAAAGAAATCAATCTTGGAGTAGGAAAAGATCGAATCACATTCTTATTCGATAAAGCAATGAAATATCCAAATTCTAGTGATGACACATGCTATAACATCGATGTAATTGATGAAGTCACTGAAGAAGAATTGGATGCATTACTTGACGATTCGAAACCATTCATGACTACTTCAGAAAAGATTAGTGAAACAGATTATGATAAAGAATTTGAGGAATTCATGGAAATAAATTTAGAAGAAGAGGAAGAAGAGAAAATTGAAGATATCACTGAGAAAGATCAATTGAAAATCAAATCATCTCTAGAAGAACCACCCACTGATTTGGAACTCGAAACCCTTCCCAATAATATCGAATATGCTTACTTAGAAGAAAATTCACTTCTTCCAGTAGTCATATCATCGTTGCTCGAAACAAATCAAAAAGAAAGACTCGTTTCTGTTCTTAGGAAGCATAAACGCGCTTTTACGTGGAAAACTTCTGATATTCCAGGAATTAGTCCAGATTTTTGCAAACACAAAATCAATTGTGAAGAAGGTACTAAACCCGTTGTAGAAAGACAACGTCGACTCAACCCAAATATGAAATAGGTTGTTAAGAAGGAAATCATTGAACTTCTTGATGCAGGAATTATTTATCCTATCGAGGATAGCCCATGGGTGAGTCCAGTTCATTGTGTTCCAAAGAAAGGAGGAATGACTATAGTGACAAACGAAAGGAATGAATTAGTTCCTACTAGAACTGTCACTGAATGGCGAGTATGTATTGATTACAGAAAACTTAACAAAGCCACCAGGAAAGATCATTTTCCTTTACCCTTCATGGATCAGATGCTCGAAAGATTAGCAGGAAACAAATAATTTTGCTTCCTTGATGGTTTTTCGGGATATTTCCAAATTCCTATCGATCCAGCCGATCAAGAGAAAACCACATTTACATGTCCTTTTGGAACCTACGCTTACCGGCGTATGCCTTTTGGTCTATGTAATGCACCTGCAACTTTTCAAAGGTGTATGATCGCAATATTTCAAGACATGCTTGAAACATCTATGGAAGTTTTCATGGATGACTTTTCAGTTTTTGGTGATTCTTTTGAAACTTGTCTTTCCAATCTCGATAAAATGCTTGAGAGATGTGAAGCTGCACATCTAGTTCTTAATTGGGAAAAATGTCATTTCATGGTAACTGAAGGAATTGTGTTAGGATACAAGATATCAAGTTCAGGGATGGAAGTAGACAAAGCTAAAATAGATGTTATCACCAAATTACCACCACCAACTAACATTAAAGCTGTTAGAAGTTTTCTAGGACATGCTGGTTTTTACCGCCGATTTATCAAAGATTTTTCAAAAATATCACGTCCTATGACTAAACTTTTAGAAAAGGATTCTGTATTTGATTTCAATGCTGACTGCATTAAAGCTTTCAAAACATTGAAAAGTCAATTGACTAGTGTCCCAATTATGGTTGCACCTAATTGGTCACTACCATTTGAAATCATGTGTGATGCAAGTGATTTCACTGTTGGAGCTGTTTTAGGACAACGTGAAGGAAAACATTTTTGTCCTATATACTTTGCTAGTAAAACACTCAACAATGCTCAACAAAACTATACAGTTATGGAGAAAGAATTATTAGCTGTAGTTTTTGCATTCGACAAATTCAGATCTTATCTTGTGCTTTCAAAAACGATAGTTTTTACCGATCATTCCACACTCAAATATATGTTTACCAAACAAGATGCAAAACCACGTCTTATCAGATGGATTTTATTACTGCAAGAATTTAATATCGAAATAAAAGACAAGAAAGGAGCAGAAAATCTTGCAGCAGATCATTTATCACGTCTCGAGAATCCAAATTTGGAAGAAATAAAAGAAAATGAAATTAATAATTATTTTCCAGAAGAAACTCTCACGACGATAGATAAAGATGATAATGAGGAAATGCCATGGTTTGCAAATTACGCAAATTATCTTGCAGGAGATATTCTTAAAAAAGGGAAGAGTCACTTCCAACGTAGTAAGTTCTTTTCAAAACTAAAACACTTTATTGGGAGAAACCTTACCTTTTTAAGATGTGCAAGGATGGAATGATACGAAGATGTGTTTCGGGTGCCGAAACAAGAAAAATTCTTGATGAATGTCATCATGGCCCAACTGGGGGACTTTATGGTCCTTCCACTACAGCTAGAAAAGTTTTTGATGCTGGATTCTATTGGCCTACAATTTTCAAAGAAGCATATACTCTTGTTCAAAACTGTGATGCTTGCCAAAAATCCGGTAACCTTTCTCGAAGAGACGAAATGCCTCAAAAGAGCATTCAAGTCTGTGAAATATTCGACATTTGGGGAATTGATTTTATTGGACCTTTCCCTAAATCACACAAATACGAATATATCCTCGTTGCAATTGATTATGTTTCCAAATGGGTTGAAGCTGAAGCTCTTCCTACTAACGATGCACGAGTTGTTGTCAACTTTCTCAAAAAGCTTTTTGCTTGTTATGGAATTCCTAAAGCTTTAATAAGTGATAGAGGATCCCATTTCTGTAATAAACAAATGGAGAAAGTAATGAAACGATACGGAGTTCATCATCGTTTTGCTACAGCTTATCATCCACAAACTAGTGGTCAAGTCGAAAATACCAATAGAGCTATAAAAAGAACACTTGAAAAAATGGTTAAAGACAATCCTTCTGTTTGGTCAAGGAAATTAGACGACGCTCTATGGGCATTTCGTACGGCGTATAAGACACCAATTGGTACGACACCATATAGACTCTTGTATGGGAAAACGTGTCATCTACCGTTCGAACTTGAGCACCGTGCTTACTGGGCGTTAAGAAGCTGTAATCCTTATTTAAAAATAGCTGGAGAAAAGAGATTTTTGCAATTACATGAACTTGATGAGTTAAGACTTCAAGCTTATGAAAACTCCAAGCTATATAAAGCAAGAACCAAGGCATACCACGATAGAAAGCTGAGAATTCGAAAACAATTCAAAGCTGAAGATAAAGTTCTGCTTTTCAATATGAAATACAAGTTTAAAGCTCCGAAACTCAAGCCAAAATGGTTTGGACCATATGTAGTGAAACATGGATTTCCATCAGGTTAAACTTTATGACAAACATGGTGGAAGTTTCATTGTAAATGGGCACCGAATTAAACTCAATTATGATAAGGAGCAATTAAACATGATTTCTAATGAAGAAATTTCATCCGAATTTGAATATGAAGCTATCACATTCATGGCTCCACACAAGGAAATGGTTCCTTGGGCACACGGTAATGGTTTTATCTATGATGCTCTTCCTAGAGCATGGGAAAATGTTAAATTAGTAAACATAGATGAAACAGGAGAGGGAATTGTGATAGGAAATGTGTTGTATAACCCTAAAAGGAAACATAACACTAAAACTTCATAATCTATTTCAAAGTTTGAGTCCGGCTGAGGACTCGTTAATAAAACAAGCGCTTCTCGGGAGGCAACCCGTGTGTTTTTATTTTTTATTTTCAGTGTTTACACCCCAAAGTTTTACCACTTGGTCGAAGTTAAGTGTGGGGGTGTGCCACTAATTTGAATAAAACTGCAATGCTTTTCGTTTGTTTGTTTTTGTTTCTAATAATGCAGGTGTTGATTTCAAAGAAACAGAAGATTGAATAACACCGGATATCATGGTTTATTTTCTCATTTTCCCTACTTTCATACTTTTTCGTTTATCACATTGAGGACAATGTTTAACTTAAGTGTGGGGGGGGGGGGGGGGGTGAGTAGGTAAAATAAGAAATTAAGTCTAATATCGATTTAATTTTTAAATTTTGTTTATCCTTATGATCTAGTTGTTTTCAAACTTTTAGGTTAATATGTTAGAATAACTTGATAATCCACTGGTGAAATTAGTAATTTTTGAAAAATCTGAGATGTGTCCCGATCAATATTGCAATCCATTTCTGGGATCGATAACATTTGCTAGCACATATTATAACCCTTTCCACTAAATTGTGAGGATTTGAGCCTATTTCATATCTAGCAAACATCTTTTATGCTTGAATCTTTTGTTATGAGTGTGCCGGTGATTTTATTTATTCTAGAACTTGTACTTGTAAATCATTACCAGACCGTTGTGAGATTTCATTATTTTTGTAAAATAAGTATACATACGTGATAAGAGGCAACCTTAGGATTTTAACCAAATAGCCTTCATTATTGATTTTTAGCTAGTCACATTGATTAGTTAATTTCCAATTTTTAACCCTTTTTGTTAGCGTTTATCTTTAGCGCTAGATACCTTTAGTTACACCCTTCGAGCCATCCTTTTCATTTTGTTAAATCCAGAAAAATACAAAAATATTTTACACTTTAAACCTTAGCCTAACCCTTGTCAAAGTCTAAATGGTAGGTTGCTAGTTGCTTGGTTGTTGGATAGTTTCTGATGATTATTAGTTAGCCGCACTTCACCAATTATGTGTGTGCCATTCCGACAAAGATGAAGACTGCAGCTTCTTATTTGTATTGTCGTGGTGATGCTTATGCGAAGTGTGGGGGAATTCTTATTTGCTATGAGTGTGATAAAAAAAAAATAAATAAATCATCGCAACTATAAGGTGACAATTATATCAAATGTGCTATATATGTGAATAAAGGAAATTTTGTGATATGTTGTTAGCCAATGTGCTGCGTATGAAGAATATGGTTATGGCGAATCGATGTATCATTATTTGAAGAAGAAGAAGATTGTAACTATAATCATTTACGGGTTCGAGGTTTGCTTGGTGACTAGCAACAATGAGACTTAGACTTGACTTTATTTTATTTTTCTTTAAAAACAATTTCATAAATATTCCCATGCCTTATCCCTACCCTTACCAAATTACTTTATCTATATGGATATTGTAATGGCTTTGTGAGAATGTCAAGTGCAAGAATATTGTAGTGACCATCCGGTTTTTGAGTAAACAAGAACTCGCGCCAGTAATCTATTGTGTTTTTGTATGAGATGTTTAAAAATAAGCCTGGTACAACCCAAGCCTTACATTACAACCCAAATAAAATACCTCTTTGATATGTAGACTTGGTGCTTACGCCATTGCGGTGTAGTTTTGTTTCTTGTACAAGCCTATGGTAATAATTAGATCATGACTGAGCAATGAGTGTGATTTCTCTTATATATACTCCACTTCTTAAATAAATGAGTGATTGAGTGAATTATACTTCGTTCCTTTTTCGTGAGGTGTTTAGAAATGTTAATCAAGCAAGAAAATCATTGGGTATTGTCAAACATCTCAATTTGTCACCATTCAAGCTTAAAAATGATGAATCTTATCTTGTACTTATACTTGGTGGATTTGCATCACATTTTTCTAATCATTTTTGGTTACCATGTGGATATTTAGTTTTCTTCTAGATTTTCTTGAGGACAAGCAAAGTTTAAGTGTGGGGGATTTGATAACGCTCAAAGTTAACATGTTTTTATAAGCGTTATTAGTGTTTTTGTGTATGTTATTTGGTTGTTTTTATATACTTTTGCCACTAAATCGTATCAAAGTATGTTTTTGTAGCATATGTAGCCAAATGCAGGAAAAATGGAGAAAAAGTAAAGAAAATGAAGTATACGCGATTACACGAAGATTCCCGAGCTCAAAAGTCCAATCTGTGAAGTAATTCATATGAGAACCTATGTTTTGTCATCTCGAAGTTCCAAGTTCAGAAGTTAATCAAGTTTGGATAGTACATAAAGAACTACAAAAGGAAAAGTCAAAGTCCAAAACAGCCAGGATTTTCCATCCGATCGGTTGTAGTTTAACCGATCGGATTGCCATAATGACCGTTTTCCATCCGATCGGTATCAACCCGCAACCGATCGGATGGCCACTTCTGCATGTTTTTGCCAACTTTTGTGCACGAATCTTGGTCTTTTGTCCCATGGTTCTAGGCCTTTCTTAGTGTCTTACTATCCAAGTTCAAGCATTTAAGTCCCTCTTCATTACCAAGAGTGTTGGACAAGCCTATAAGGACCTCAAAAGTGCATAACTCAACACACCATTGAAGATACCATTTAATCTCATTACTACACACAATTATTGTCATCTTCTAGCTCTCTAAGGAGGAAAATTCGTGCAGAAAGAAGCAGGAACTTTGGAAGACCAAGGAAGTAACATTTGGAGTCCGAAAACCTCAAGAAATCATCACCAACACTTAGGTTATCAATACCTTGTTATTTGTTATCAATTTCAAGGCATTTTAAGACTTATAACCATGGATTCTTATGTTAAATATTCTGAGTTTATTTGCATGTTTGCTATGAGTGGCTAGTAATCTTTTTACACTTGTTTTGATGATGTTTTATACTTAGTGATAGTGATGATTGTGATAACATGTTTTAATTCAATTTCAAGTCAATCCTAAGAACCAATTGTACCTTAAGTTTCATCGTGGCATTTGTTTAGCCAAGGTTAACTAATTGATAATAGTTTCAAAGGTCGAAAGATTTGTTATTAATCAACTAGTTATAATCATTTGTCTATGAATGATTGTTTTTCACCATAATTATTCTTGACTAAACAAAGAAACAAGAAGTATGATTGTAATGAGAATGCTTTTATAACATCAAATCGGATGGTTTGTAAACCTTTAGTAGGACGAAATTTTAAATGTTTATAAACAATTGTGACCTTTTTGTCTATGAAAAGGTTACCTTTTGTATTGACCATTTCCTAAGAGTATTTGATTTGTAATAAAAGTTTGTCTTGTGTTTAAGATATCCACCATACCTTATGAACCTTAGATAGATCTTGAATTGATTGGTTTACACCTAAGGCTTGTTTTTATGAACTAAATTCTTGAGGAAGGTTTAACTTGTAGAAACAATAGATTAGATCACCATCTAATTATCTTAACCAACATGTTATCAAAAGTTATCACAATCATGTGTGTCATTAAGTAGAAAACTAGTCTAAACAAGTGTAGTTTTTAATTTATTGAATTTGCTTATTATCTTATTTGCGTACATTAGAGATTTACTTTTAGACTTATATTTCGATTCACTCACAAATCCCTGCGAACGATCCCAACTTACCATCATATCTTGCTATAACGGACGAGTACACTTGCTCGTATGTGTTGTTTCTAGATTTGGTAACTCATCCTTATAAATTTAAAACTTGCACTAACAAATAGCACATCAAGAACTTCGTTCCGAAGTTCTGTTGATGTTAACTACTTACAGTATGTCCAGGAGAATTTGGGGCTTCAGGATCTCTAAAATAGTGGTGTTCACTCTGATTCGTCCAAGGTTGTGGTTAAGGAGTCATATCGGATACAAATAAGCCCACTTATTTATAACTCATTACTTACATAAAGAAGCGTCCAAATTTATGTAAGTAAGGGATCATAAACTCATGATTCTGTGATTTACAATTTCTTTATTTAATTAAAGAGGCGCCCCAATCCATTTAAATAAGGAGATCTAAATCATCCTACTTAAAAATTTCCGACACAAAAACTCGCTTTTTCAGACAGATAATAAGATAATCAAGTCATCAAATCCCTAAAGCTAAGTAATAATATTATTTAACTCAAACCTTATGTCTCATCAAACAAGAATAGTCATAAGATCAAGTTAAATAATTAGTTATTACTGAGCTCCATATTTTTAATGACTCGACTAATCTATGGGGTTCCTTATAATACTAAAGTCACATCATCTAACAGCGTGGAACTAAACCAACAACTAACAAAAAGCATATGAGTATGAAATGTGTGTAAGGAAAACAAAGATGATAGTCTTAACGTATATAGTAGTTATAGTCTAGGCACTAAATGCAACCTAGTTCTCTATAACCAAGTCTCTGATACCAATCTGTAACACCCCCAAAATATCGCAGCGGAAGACTGTGTTACTTGGGGTGCTACTTCATAATACAAAGTACAAGTTATAGAAAACGACCTCTAAATGAGACGTTTTGAAAAGTTACCATTCGATTAATGAATTCAAAGTTACAAACATGAGATTCCAAAGTATGATACATAAATGTATACAAAATGTTTTGAATGATAAATGATAAAAGCGTAAGTCTTCAGAATATGCAGCTTGACTCTATGTTCCATGCACTAGCTATCGCCTTACTAACCTGAGATAAACATGCTAAAGTGTCAACACAATGGTTGGTGAGTTCATAGAGTTTTTCTTAAAATAGTTGAAAAGCCTTAAAAAATGTTCACACAGCAAAGGCATTATGAATCCACTCAGTTGCAAGTCCCGCCCATAAAAAGAATTGCAACCTGTGTGTTCACAACCCACTGCTAAAATATAGTATGTTAAAGACATGTATAAGTTCATCACAACAGTTAAGCAATTAGTCGTGAGTCTCTACTTCATCTCCGAAGACCTCACTTGGGAGCCAATTGCCAAAGACAACTGGGAGCCAATTCCCAATGACAACTGGGAACCAATTCCCAAAGATAACTACTAGCCACTAAATAGAATAACGCAATTAACTATAACAAAATCATGTATATATGAAATCAAGTATAATGCAATCAAGTATAAGACAATCAAGTATAAAACAATCAAGTATAAATGTTTTGAGAATTTGTACAAGTAAGCAAGTAGTTGAGCATGTATCTCCCCCAAAGAGTTAAAACAAGTATAAAAAGTGTAACACCTAAAATCCTAAAGCATGTGAAAAGACCAAATTACCCCTACAAGTTTAAAATTTTATTTAAGGCTTATAAAGTATCCAAATAATTCCCAAACTTCAAACAATGCACAAGTTATGATCCCAAATAATTTTAACAATCTTATTTAACATTTATATGTGTGGTAAAATTACCTAAATGCCCTTAGATTGGCCGATTAAATGATAAGTGAATTTATTTTGATTTATTGGAAATCAAAGAGATATACATTATCTAAAAATGGAAGATAATCTTCATGAATATTCTCCCAACCATAAATCACGAAATTCCTGGTCTTTTTTTCCCCTCCCCACACGTTTTCTTCATATTAAAAACAAATCCCTACCTTTTCTATTTCAAAACCCTAATACCGATCCAATATTTACACACACAAAAATTTCCACAGCCTCCATTCGACTCACACAGCACTCCTAAGCATTTTTCTGTGAGTTATCATCATCCTAAGAAGCCAAGAAAAATCCCATTCGAATTGTTGAAGCCTTACACGATCGTGGCATTGTTTTCTTTGTGTCGAGCCCTAAAACAAAGGTAAATTCGTTATGCTTCATACGACCTCTATTAAAATGACTTCTTATTTTTCTGATGTTCCTTACATCATGTAAGACCCACGAAAATTGGTTTCAAGGTTGGAAGATCATTGGTGAAGTCGTGGTGATTTTTGGATCGTTTTGGCTCTACGCGTGTGCTATAATTCGTACAGCCCTCTCTACACGTTCCATCCTTGATTTGGTATTTTTCTCAGGTCCTTTATACCTTATAAACACCAAATAAATTGTTTGGTTCGACCCATGCATGCTCGACATCACTTTTGTGAATTAAAACCCTAAAAACGTGTTTAATTGTAAAAGATACATTCTTATCCAGAATAATTCTTAATAAAATTTTTATACACTTATTTTGATGTGTTATAACCTGGAAAAATGTTGGAAAAATTATCTTGGCTTAGATCATGGTATTTCGAATTATTTGGTTTTGTGTAAATCGTAAATAAAAAGAAGAAAGAAAATAAAGTCGAGAGCCTAGGGTTTTGGTTTAGGGCTGGAAAAGGTGATAATTAATGATATGTACTGATGAGTTAATGATTTGAAATTGATTAGAAGGATTAGGGTTTCTAAAACCTATATTTTTGGTTTATACGATTTGGCTAAAATGTTTTTGGTGAGTTTTGTAACTTCTAAAACTTAAGGGTTATTTTTAGAACTTATTGTGGGCTGTGTACTATTCGAATAAAATGTAACCTAAGGGTACCATATGTAATTTTTATATTTTAAAGGGTTAAAATGAATTTAAAACTAATTAGGGTTTCGAATTTGGAAATAATTAAAATGGAGGGACTAAACATGTAAATTCTGGAAACTTAAGGTGATTTTGAATAATAAAATATATTCAGGGGGTTTTGTGCAAATTTGGTAATTTAATGGTTTAATATGTAATTATTGATAATTAAAGGTTGAAATTGTAAATTGAAGGGTTAAATATGTAACTTTGACAACTTGAAGGACTTAAAGTGTGAATTAAGAATATTTGAGGATCCATTCGTATAATATATTAAAATTAATGCTCATTGTGTAAAATGGATAACTTAAGGGTTTAATGTGTAACTTTGAATACTAAAAGGTTTAAAGTGTAATTTTGGAAAGTAAAGGGTTAAAATGTAAAGTTATGAAACCCTAAGGACCAAATGTGTAAATATGTTAAAAGATACTTTGATTCCATTAATAATGATTCAACTTTCTAATTATGGAAACTTTCTAAAAGTGGAAACTTACTATTTATGGAAACCTGCTAAAAGTGGAAAGTCACTTTAAATGGAAAGTTACTAAAACTGGGAAGCCGACTAAAATGAGAAATCTGAATTTGATAAGTTATTAATAACAAGCCGACCATTAATTCGTGTAGATTCGCTGAAGAAGGAGTTTTGCTTTCGACCTTTATGTTTCTGTCATGTGTGCACTTGCGGTTTAAGGTACAGATATTCTGACCTTTCTCAAAAGGTTTCTCATGATCTCTTTCATATTCTGATCCGTTAGTTCCCGAATTGATGCCATTGCTATGATCCCCTTTACTTGAACCTTCTCTGTTGATCCCACTTGATATGACCTCCGTTATGAACCTATGCTATGAAAACCTTCTTAATGATACCATGGAAATGTTTTGAGAAGAACCGATTTGAAAAGATGTTTATAAATGATGCTAAATTTCTTTTTAAAAGAAAGGTTATTTAACTTTCATGAACACTATATTTTGAAAGACCATTTTTATGAAAACTGTTTTAAAAGATTATTTAAATTGGACTTTTAATAGAAACTTTTGAAACGGACTTTTGAACTGAACCATGAATTGATTTTTGAATATGAACCTTGACCTGATAAACTCTGATTGGACCTTGAATACTATTTCTGATATGAACCCTTTGTTATGAACTGCTATTATGAACCTTTGATATGATTCTGAGATACACCTTTGCTATATGACCTTTTGTATGATATGAGACCTGACTCTTAGTTTGATACCCGAGCCATTTCTGTTTCCCTACCTATGGAGGTACCATAGGCGTGTCTGTGATGCACCACTGGCATGACTAGTGTGTGGCCCTAGTGATTTGGCTACACCGTCCCCTTTTCTGTTATATGATATGCGCGCTTTATGATATGATTTGTTATGGCCACTATGATTTCTGCGGGGGCGTATGGATGCATCCTAGATCTGTTCTGTTTAGTGGATTTAACTATGATTATGATTATGATTATGATATATGTCTGGTGACTGGTACTGTGTGCTATACATGCCTTTCACAATTTCTGGGAGTTCGCTACTCCACCCATTTGAAGAATGAGGACACCCCTCATATTATCTGATTATCTGAGAGGACTCCCCTCTATATGATTATGAAGAATTATGGTATTGACGGCTTATATGATATGATATGTTTCTGGGCTCGTGGTAGATGACTATCCTTTCTTCTTTCTATTCTATTACTCTTTTATCTATTCCTTATTCTATTTCCCCAATGCACTATATTTCAGTTCTGTTTCATTATCATTGCTTTGTATATGTATCTGTTCACTGGGCTTTTTAAGCTCAGCCGCATTTCCTTTTCCTGCGGCAGGTTTTAGTAGGAAGCTGGGTTATGGGAAGAGAGTGTGACTGGACTTAGAAGACTATGCTTGGACTAGAGACGATTAGATGAAGTTTCACTTTATTAGACATAGTATTTATTGTTTTGTAACCTTGTAGTTTCAGATTTTCATTTGTAACCCTGAATTTCGTTGTATGTATGAATCATATGCTTGTGTTTGTTCTGATATGTCACTGTAATGTAATACTTCTACCCTTATCGGGTTGGGGTGTTACAATTATGGTATCAGAGACCAGGCTGCGATTCGTAATACATTTACCCTTGACCTGTGAAGTTTGGACCCCTAAGTTTCCCTGTAGGCGCTCATAAGACAACCTTTGGAACTTTACCTTAGGATTCCCCATAGGAACCCAAGTTATTACCGGCGAGGAATGGGTAGACTAAGACATTCATGTAAGTATCATTTGCTTCCGCATCAATCTGATCGTGCCTTTGTTCTTAGATATAAGCCTTATAAGGACCCTTGCTTCAGAAGTTAGAAGTTTTGCAACTTAAGCTTAGTAACCAAGTAAGTTGGGAATACCTCGGAAAGCTACCTGGATACCTTACACATTTAAGTTCCACCTTCAGATTTTGATCTCCGCCTCCGATTTGTTTGATAAGCTGTTTGACACCTTTTCGACCACATCGTAGGTCATTCAACCACAATGTGTTCGACACATTCTGTAAATTCATTACTTATGCTGGGTATGAATGTATCATCCGATACTACTTAACTCTGTATGATCCATTACTACTCCTATGAGAATTTTGGTAATTATGAACCACAAATATGAGAAGTTTTTGTTTCCTTTCTTTGAATGATGAACCTTGTTCTGCCAACCATTTCCTTTGGAAGGGTATGATGTAAATACTATCTTTGTATAGATTTGTTAACTAAGCATGATGATGCTGATAACTGAGACTCTGTACATCTCACTATTGACAATTATACGATGTTCGTATTACCAATGATACACATCCTACCTGCTACTTATGCTAAGAAGCTAAACGAAATTCCCACACATTGAACTGTTCGTTTATCCATCCCAACATTTTTGTTGAACCATGTACTTGACTCTGATATATGAACTATCTGTATGATTTGACGACTGTATTCACTCTATGAATCCTTTGACTTTGATATGCCTGATTGTACGGTCTTTTAGACTGAATGACTATTCGTGAAGATACCATAGACTACCATATCTGAAATGTGACCTTAAAAATCTGCTTCACCCTACTCCATTATGATGACTCTCTACATCTGCTAAAATTTCTGTCACTATGGAAACACCTACCCCAAACTCATGTGATTACCAAGTTGTCCTGAAAACCATTATTATCAACCCTTGGAAAGTTCTACTATTGGGAAATATTTTGTCATACGAAGATTTTCCGGTATTCTCTGATGAACCTTTTGGTACTCCTTCCTGCTTAAGAAGTAGAGTGGACATTGAACTGATATCAGTGAAGAAACCATGGTGCCATAGAAGTTGAGAGATTGAAGGAGCTGATGGAATATGATTTTTAACCTTGGTGATTCTCTTTAGATGCTCTTGTTTGTTTATGAAGAAGAACGAGAGAAGTATGCGATGACATATCGACTATCGTGAACTTAAACGTACCACTATCACTAATCATTATCTGTTTCCGCGTATCAATAATTAATTTGGTCTTCCTTTGAAACTCCGCGTCTGATTGCATCATTTTAGATTTGAAGGACTGAAGAAGCAACCACAAAAACTTCTAAGAAGGGGGTTAACTAACTGAGAGTAACCTTTGGAAAGTATATCAGTTCTTGAAGAAGAAAGAAGGCGATGTGAAAATTCCCTGAAGCTGCCTTTGCACTCGTTATCACATTTATGAGTTTGAATGATGCCAATGGTGTTGGCTAGGATAATCATGTTTTCGCGTGTTTTGGACAAATTGTCATAGTATGACACTGTGTTGTGTTCTAAAACGAAAGAAGAACATAGAGATTATTGGTGAGATTGAAGACCGTTATCGGAGTTTGAAACCTGGTGGAAGAGTAGTAGAAGATGGTTGCGACAAGCATTATCATGGAAGAAGCATACAAGAAGAAGAGAGGAACTGGGATAGTGCTCAATCATACATCATGCAACACGTGAAGATTTCAGTTTGGGCATCAAGACAACCAGACCAAAGAAGACGAACCATTCAACACACAACCTGGAGTCGACAACAACAGCATGTACCTTAAGACCTGGAGCTATGTTAGAAGACCTGTCAAAGACAGGCAGTCTTGTTTCTCTATTCATTTTAGTTGTACTAAGATGAATTGAGAGCAGAAGCAGACCTGCGGATGGAGGAATCCACAGTGATTGCGTCAGAGACTGCCGTTACGATGCCACACTACCAAGAGGAGCTGCTGAAGACCGGAGGAACCAGACTCGAGTTTTAAATTCTTTTAATCATGAGGCAAGATGGACAAGAGTAAACAGACTACCCCAACTTGGAAGAAATTTTGAAATTTGAATTTGAGTGGACGGATTTTGAAGCGGACATTGTGTTTAGACGAGATGATTCTGTAAAGGATTGACGCTATTGATGACGTACCTTAATTTTGAATGACATTCTCGGATCTCCGTTACTCTTCGAGTAATTTCGTTCTCTTAGTTATGTTGTTTGATTTTGGTGACCTCTGAGACTATAGGTGGACTAGGTGGATTTAAATAAGTTTGGGTGTTCACGACTTGAGATAAAGTATGATCATCATGAGGGCATATGTATATGATGCCAGTATTATGACGCCTGGCCAACGTGATAATACTTACATCATATAACATGCACTTATGGTGGGCATATGATATTTTAAGAAGTGCCTTAGAAGCTTTAGAATTCTGGCATCTGATCAAGATCATCTGAGTTTAGTGAGACTTTAGGTTCATTCTACCTACACGTTTGATATGCTGTCCTTGTTATACGATTCGATATGTTTGGACTCTCGACACGTGTTTTGCTGATCTTTGCAACTTCTGATAAGGATCTTAGGTTCCATTATGAAATTTCTGCCGTTGATGATATCTAACCGTATGCTTTCTGCCCGTATACGTTTCGCATTCGTTGAAGTTGTTCATTATGATCTGCCATGAGTAAAATATGTGATTGTGGACTTTGAGGAAACGAGATCTGTTCGTTTATGAGAATACCTTTGGAAGGTTATCTAAAAGCCGAGACTATCTGAGAAGCTGAAGAGTTAAACCTTATATCACCCCATGTTTGCTACAAATCAATGTATTCCCATCTGATTCGCCTAATCAATTCGATGAAAATCCTATGTATTTTTATACCTCTTCCTAGAGAATTCGATTATCATCCGTTATGTTTGGTACATTATCCTTTTGATTCAAATTCAGTATGATATGCCTTTCTGAGAAATCTGAAACTATTCTGACAATAATTACGAGTCATGAGAAACTACTTGGTCTGAAGAACCTCCCCGGGCGTGAGAATGTTGTGACGATTTTTTTCAATTTGCTACGACTTCGTTTGCGACTTCAATTTTCGAGGACGAAAATTTTTTTTTAGAGGGGAAGAAGTTGTAACACCTAAAATCCTAAAGCATGTGAAAAGACCAAATTACCCCTACAAGTTTAAAAATTTATTGAAGGCTTATAAAGTATCCAAATAATTCCCAAACTTCAAACAATGCACAAGTTATGATCCCAAATAATTTTAACAATCTTATTTAACATTTATATGTGTGGTAAAATTACCAAAATGCCCTTAGATTGGCCGATTAAATGATAAGTGAATTTATTTTGATTTATTGGAAATCAAAGAGATATACATTATCTAAAAATGGAAGATAATCTTCATGAATATTCTCCCAACCATAAATCACGAAATTCCTGGTCTTTTTTTCCCCTCCCCACACGTTTTCTTCATATTAAAAACAAATCCCTACCTTTTCTATTTCAAAACCCTAATACCGATCCAATATTTACACACACAAAAATTTCCACAGCCTCCATTCGACTCACACAGCACTCCTAAGCATTTTTCTGTGAGTTATCATCATCCTAAGAAGCCAAGAAAAATCCCATTCGAATTGTTGAAGCCTTACACGATCGTGACATTGTTTTCTTTGTGTCGAGCCCTAAAACAAAGGTAAATTCGTTATGCTTCATACGACCTCTATTAAAATGACTTCTTATTTTTCTGATGTTCCTTACATCATGTAAGACCTACGAAAATTGGTTTCGAGGTTGGAAGATCATTGGTGAAGTCGTGGTGATTTTTGGATCGTTTTGGCTCTACGCGTGTGCTATAATTCGTACAGCCCTCTCTACACGTTCCATCCTTGATTTGGTATTTTTCTCAGGTCCTTTATACCTTATAAACACCAAATAAATTGTTTGGTTCGACCCATGCATGCTCGACATCACTTTTGTGAATTAAAACCCTAAAAACGTGTTTAATTGTAAAAGATACATTCTTATCCAGAATAATTCTTAATAAAATTTTTATACACTTATTTTGATGTGTTATAACCTGGAAAAATGTTGGAAAAATTATCTTGGCTTAGATCATGGTATTTCGAATTATTTGGTTTTGTGTAAATCGTGAATAAAAAGAAGAAAGAAAATAAAGTCGAGAGCCTAGGGTTTTGGTTTAGGGCTGGAAAAGGTGATAATTAATGATATGTACTGATGAGTTAATGATTTGAAATTGATTAGAAGGATTAGGGTTTCTAAAACCTATATTTTTGGTTTATACGATTTGGCTAAAATGTTTTTGGTGAGTTTTGTAACTTCTAAAACTTAAGGGTTATTTTTAGAACTTATTGTGGGCTGTGTACTATTCGAATAAAATGTAACCTAAGGGTACCATATGTAATTTTTATATTTTAAAGGGTTAAAATGAATTTAAAACTAATTAGGGTTTCGATTTTGGAAATAATTAAAATGGAGGGACTAAACATGTAAATTCTGGAAACTTAAGGTGATTTTGAATAATAAAATATATTCAGGGGGTTTTGTGCAAATTTGGTAATTTAATGGTTTAATATGTAATTATTGATAATTAAAGGTTGAAATTGTAAATTGAAGGGTTAAATATGTAACTTTGATAACTTGAAGGACTTAAAGTGTGAATTAAGAATATTTGAGGATCCATTCGTATAATATATTAAAATTAATGCTCATTGTGTAAAATGGATAACTTAAGGGTTTAATGTGTAACTTTGAATACTAAAAGGTTTAAAGTGTAATTTTGGAAAGTAAAGGGTTAAAATGTAAAGTTATGAAACCCTAAGGACCAAATGTGTAAATATGTTAAAAGATACTTTGATTCCATTAATAATGATTCAACTTTCTAATTATGGAAACTTTCTAAAAGTGGAAACTTACTATTTATGGAAACCTGCTAAAAGTGGAAAGTCACTTTAAATGGAAAGTTACTAAAACTGGGAAGCCGACTAAAATGAGAAATCTGAATTTGATAAGTTATTAATAACAAGCCGACCATTAATTCGTGTAGATTCGCTGAAGAAGGAGTTTTGCTTTCGACCTTTATGTTTCTGTCATATGTGCACTTGCGGTTTAAGGTACAGATATTCTGACCTTTCTCAAAAGGTTTCTCATGATCTCTTTCATATTCTGATCCGTTAGTTCCCGAATTGATGCCATTGCTATGATCCCCTTTACTTGAACCTTCTCTGTTGATCCCACTTGATATGACCTCCGTTATGAACCTATGCTATGAAAACCTTCTTAATGATACCATGGAAATGTTTTGAGAAGAACCGATTTGAAAAGATGTTTATAAATGATGCTAAATTTCTTTTTAAAAGAAAGGCTATTTAACTTTCATGAACACTATATTTTGAAAGACCATTTTTATGAAAACTGTTTTAAAAGATTATTTAAATTGGACTTTTAATAGAAACTTTTGAAACGGACTTTTGAACTGAACCATGAATTGATTTTTGAATATGAACCTTGACCTGATAAACTCTGATTGGACCTTGAATACTATTTCTGATATGAACCCTTTGTTATGAACTGCTATTATGAACCTTTGATATGATTCTGAGATACACCTTTGCTATATGACCTTTTGTATGATATGAGACCTGACTCTTAGTTTTATACCCGAGCCACTTCTGTTTCCCTACCTATGGAGGTACCATAGGCGTGTCTGTGATGCACCACTGGCATGACTAGTGTGTGGCCCTAGTGATTTGGCTACACCGTCCCCTTTTCTGTTATATGATATGCGCGCTTTATGATATGATTTGTTATGGCCACTATGATTTCTGCGGGGGCGTATGGATGCATCCTAGATCTGTTCTGTTTAGTGGATTTAACTATGATTATGATTATGATTATGATATATGTCTGGTGACTGGTACTGTGTGCTATACATGCCTTTCACAATTTCTGGGAGTTCGCTACTCCACCCATTTGAAGAATGAGGACACCCCTCATATTATCTGATTATCTGAGAGGACTCCCCTCTATATGATTATGAAGAATTATGGTATTGACGGCTTATATGATATGATATGTTTCTGGGCTCGTGGTAGATGACTATCCTTTCTTCTTTCTATTCTATTACTCTTTTATCTATTCCTTATTCTATTTCCCCAATGCACTATATTTCAGTTCTGTTTCATTATCATTGCTTTGTATATGTATCTGTTCACTGGGCTTTTTAAGCTCAGCCGCATTTCCTTTTCCTGCGGCAGGTTTTAGTAGGAAGCTGGGTTATGGGAAGAGAGTGTGACTGGACTTAGAAGACTATGCTTGGACTAGAGACGATTAGATGAAGTTTCACTTTATTAGACATAGTATTTATTGTTTTGTAACCTTGTAGTTTCAGATTTTCATTTGTAACCCTGAATTTCGTTGTATGTATGAATCATATGCTTGTGTTTGTTCTGATATGTCACTGTAATGTAATACTTCTACCCTTATCGGGTTGGGGTGTTACAAAAAGAGTAGGGGCTATGACTCACCTTGAACTAATGATATCAAAAAGTATAACGGAATCGATGTATAAGCCAGGAAGTCTCTAAGCGCAACCTAGAATATGATGATATGTCTTAAGTTTGAAACAATGTCTAATAATACGAAGAATTGCCTATATATGTCTTGCATATAGTTCATGATGTAGTACTTAGTATATAGTGTAAGTTGTTGAATAAAATGGTTTTTGAAACATGTATAGTTTGTATATCGCTTACTACCATTCGGGCCGACATAATTCAGAGGCCAAGTAGTAAACGTTCGAGGAGCCATGACACTTTAATTCGTAAATCCACAACTCATCTCGACGGTTTACTTTAATGAACCCCTCAAATCAGGCTCCCTACTATTGTAGTATTTGATAAAAATATATATAAGTTTTTGATTTAGAAAGCCATAAGGTCTTTAGCCATGGCTTGCCCTTAGCCTTAGTTGGAAGCTAAGCCTAAGCTAAGCTTGTAGGCTTGTAGAGAAAGCTATTGTGCAGGTAGCCGTTGTAACACCCCCAAATTTGGGATACGCAGCGGAATTAAAGTTGGGTGTTACTCGACGGCACAATAGTTGAATAGTAGAAAACGATCACCAATTTAGTCGTTTTAAAAGATTTATCATTCGAATTTGTATAAATACCAGAGTTTACAAAATGAGGTCTCAGTAGTTTTACAGTTTGTTAAATAATTTTCGAATGATAATTAGATTTTAGCCTTCAAGAAGTATCTGTGCCCCTCCGTGCCATCCTCATTCATTATGGACCTGAGATAAACATGCTAAAAGCGTCAACACAAAGGTTGAGTGAATCCATAGCGTTTATAAATAAGTAGTAGTTTGAACACAAGTTAAATAGTTGCAAAATAATAGTATTGCAGCACCGCATATTGCCCTAAGTCTCATGACACGCAAACCTTAACAGTGGGACATCATAGTAATGAACTATAATGTAAGTTACTAACATTATAGTAATAATGTAAGTAATAATGCCCTCGAGTAGGAGCTTGCCAACTTCCTATTTAGTTTTCAAATATAATGCATTTGGTCACTTATCCAGCAACACAAATGGGGCGTCAACTGCCAATAGATCTATTCACTATATTCGCGTTCACTCGTAAGTGATTAATGGTTCATGATATGAGGGTCTTTTAGTGGCAACAAAGCTAACTTAGGCAATACCAGATCAGGATAGCATATAGAAAAATACTTGTGTTCGGTTTGTAGCATGTATCTCCCCACAAGTTTGAAAAACGTATAAAAGTGGGACTATGAACTCACCTTGGTGATAAAGTAATATGGATGGAAAACAAATGATGTTTATCGAATAAACTGCTCTGACACGTAACCTAGGGAACGATGTCAAGTATTTGTGAGTTTAATATTCGTATTGTGAAAGTTTGCCGATGACTAAATGTTTGAGTGAGTCAACATGAAGTCTCTTCAAAAATTAGTTGATGGTTAAGATTTATTTATGTTTTGTTAATTGGTTCCGACATGTCTCATAAAGGTTTTATATTAATTCCCGAGTTATCTCAGTGTTATAATTATATTCTCGTAATAAAATAAAATATTACACTTTTTACCCTGAAGTTTTAGATATTGACAACATTTACCCCTGAACTATCATTAAATGACAATTCATACCCCCAAGTTTTATATATTTACAACTTATACCCTTCAAGTTTTATAAAATTACAATTTATATCCTTCAAGTTTTATAAAATTACAATTTATATCCTGAAGTTTGGTGAAATGACAGTTTACCCCCTTCTACTATAGTGAAATGATAGTTTCCACCTTGAACTTTCCAATATAACACTTTCTACCATTTGACCTTAAGTTTATTTCATTTTAAGTCCGACTCATAAAATTAGTTTAGAGTTTTGTCATAAAATACCCTTCATGCAAAAATAACCTTTCACCCGAAGTCCTTTTTATACGAAAACGCACTTTTAGCTTAGGAAAAGGCACGACTTTCTACGACTCCTTTACATATGTTAAAACAAGTTTACAAATATGTTTTACGTAGCTTATCAGCTTATATTTCCAGCTTATTAGTTCAAAATAATTAAAAAAGACATGTTTATATATTACTCGACAAGGCCAAATTCAAGGGTGAATAAAGGCGAGGTGTTGAAATGTTTTTACTACGTTTTTAATCTTTTCAATAGTTTGTCACATGGTCTATCTATAGGTTCAAACTAGAGGTCGTGATTTGTTATAGTTAAGTCACAATAAATCTCTGAAGTTGGGCGTTTGAAACTTATTTTTAGTAAGTTAAACTAAGTATTTTAGTTATTTTTAGCAAGTAATAGGCCAAAAGTATGGCTCGATAAAAACGAGGCCTTTTAATGAAAATGAAAAGTGTTTGTTTCAGGTTAATCTATGCCATGAGGTCTCTATTTCCACCAAGTTTCGTAATTTATCAAGCTCGTTTACTAGTCGAAATAATTAGACAAAACGGGTCGGTTGGGGCTGTTTTTATATATAACTTAAACAGAAAACAGGTCCTAGTGCCCAGCCCCTGTGGTACGTTTTTAGGACCCGTGCTCCGGAGTTTTTGAAGAAAACGTCGTTCCGGACAACTTTCGTGTTTTAAGTTTTTGACGAAACGGAGCAGAAAGGCCTCGTTCCGCATGATTTACTTTGCTGTAACAGAAACTTTTTATAGTTTTTATTCAACTTCAATTTCCTATAACTTTTGACTCGTTTAATCATTTTTGATGATTCAAATTGCTACGTTCTTTAAAAAATATTCTCTTCAACAATATGTGAGTGTCCTATAGTCTAGTGTTCTTAAAATATCAACAAGAAAAACAATAGAGGGTGTTTGTTTGCTCGACCAAAACAGAAAAAAAAAAGAAAAGAAGAAAAGAAATGTTTGTGTTGATTTAATATTTGATTCAAGCTTGTTAAAATGAAGTATTATTATGAGCTAAAGAGATTATATAGGCTAGGACTTACAGAAATTGATGGTGGAAAGGTTCGACTATATTGAGGTTCAACAAGAACCAAAGCTTCCCAAGCTTCAAGCTCCTATCCCACTTGTTCCTATCTCTTCTAAGGCACTTCTAAGATCAGTAGGTGTATGAGTGAGTGAGTGGTTTGCTGTTTTGAGTGAGGGACGAGGCAAGAAGGGGTGAAATGCTTGGCTATTTATAGAGGTGGATGGCTAGGGTTTCATTAATGATCCATGGCCACTTGGTAAGTGTTGTGAGGGCTTAAGGGGACACAAGATCTGATTTTTCAAAGATTGTTGGCCATGAAATCCCTTGATCGATCTAGATTCATGGAATGGAGGTGTGTAGAAGCTTAGGGCACATGGGGAGCTTTACAATTTTGACCATGGTTTGAAAATGAAGGAAGACAAGTGTAGGGGAAGGGTTAAGTGGCTTCTAAGGGAAGCTTGCTAACATGGAATGGTATAGTTAGTTCCTAGTTCCAATCGAACCACTTAGTTAGGGTAAAATCGATTTATGCTTTAGGTAGTTGTACACAAGCTCTAGGGTATTGTACTTAGGCTAGGAAGTATAGTTACCTTTGGTTAGGGTTTAGTTTAAGAGAAGTGTGGTTAGAATCAAACTAGGGTTTGTTTAGGTTTAGATTTAGGTCGAAATTTATAAAAATTAAAGAGATATTTCGAATGGTGCATTAAGGTGTTGTACCATGGGCTATAATGAGTTGTACTTAAGGTTTGTAAATGTAGAAAATATATATCTAGAGTTTAGATTAGATTAACATAAGCTCTAGGTCTTTTTAGTTAAGTTAAAGGATGTAATTATAGTATTTTAGGTGTTCATGCATGAGACACTTGTACACTAGGTTTAGAGACTTGTACATTTTAGTTTAAATATTGTAAAAATATTAAGTTCAAGTTTTGGTGCATAAGGCCCTTGTTTTATGTGCTTTAGAGTAGATACACTGAAGTTTATAATGTATTTAAGTCATTATTATACTCCTATGCATTACTAACTTGTACATAGGCTTGAAAAACTTGTACCCTTATGTTTTGAATAAAACATGTTACTAATAGTTAGGGTTTGTGATTTTCTCACATGAAATCATAGATTTATGAAGTTAGAGTTTATATCGGGAGTTGAAGTGAAATTAGGGTTTTCGTGCTTTGATATCTTGTGCATTGTACTATAGAGTATTATACTTTGGAGTCTCATGGTTTTGATACTTAATATTAGTATTATATTAGTTTTAGGGTTTAACGGAAACCCCAATGGGTAGAAAACGTTTAATGTGAGCGTACGTTAACGAATTAACGTAAAGTGGCAAGTGTGTTGTTGTAATGTTGTATACTTGACACGTAAGGATGTTTATGTGAAATAAACATAAGTAAGTTGGTGTTGGTCTATGTGTGATCATTTTATCAAGGTGCGAGTTACGTCACATTAGTTGGTTGTGGTGATAATATAAACTGATAATGTTTAATCTTAAAGAAAAAAAATTATACGTGGAAAATGGATAAGTGTTCTCTCGTTAGAATATTAATACAAGTGGAAATTTACCGATGGTTACAGCCGTGGCTTTGGTCATGGCTACCATGGTCTTGAGACTCAACCTTGGCCTTAGCCATGGTTTTGGTCTCGGCTTAAAGGTCATTAGACCCCTTGGTTTTACTTAGCCATAACCAATACATGGTCAATAGGGTATTAAAATGGGCTGTTCAGAATTGGAAGAAAAATATCACTCGTTATGCATTTTCAGGGTTCGAGCTTCTTTGTTCCTGAATGAAAACGTCGTTCCGGACAACTTTTGTGCTTTAACTTTTTGATGAATCGGACCAGAGGGCCTCGAAAATAATCCAAATTTTGATCAGAATGCTATTAGGCAGTTTTGGGTTTTTAGGTTCGCTAACTTCTTTTGGCCATAACTTTTGACTCGTGTACTCGTTTTAGGTGATTCAAATTGCTATGTTTTCCTTTTTAAACCATCTTTAACAGTAGGTAAATGTTTCATATCATGGTTACTCTATTTTGGTCGTGGTTCTCAATATAAGTCACTAGTTTCCTTGTTTACTTAACATAAGTTAATATATAGTTTCCATAACTTGTTTTACCAATTTTTATACATCATGAACATAACACAAAGACCATATATAGAAAGAATGAAACATTATAAGCATGAAAATGATATTGAGAAAGAAAGTGTAATAGGGTTTCTTACAACTTTTGGCTTTCAAAAGAAAGGAAGTCAAGTATGAAACTAGGACACTAAACCTATGCTTGCAAACCCTTCACCACAACTCTTGAAACCCTTGCTAGCCTTGATATAGACCTTGTGAATACCTTATTAACTCAGCCCTAGTACCCTTGTATAGCTCCAAATTCAACCATTGAATCACCAATCAAACTCTTGATTCATGTAGTGACTAACTATGCCTTCAACATTGGTGTGTAACATATAACTTGGAAATCAAAGATGAAAGGTTGTGTGATTTAAGTGTGTGTTGTTTATGGTGATGATAAAAGGAAGAGGATGAGCTTGCTATTTATAGGAAGATGAGGAGATTAGGAAGGTGCCTAGGAAGGTGAAATGAGGAGGCTAAAGACTTAGGATATTTTCCAAGACATAGTGGCCATGTTTACTTGCAAAATGTTTAGCTTCCTATGTAAGCTTCCTATCCTAGACTTACTGACCATGAAAATGCCCCTATGTGGTCTAAAATTTCGTTCAATGCCTATCTTGGTTGACTAGATATGTGTTTTGATAATATTTTGCTTTTATGGAGTGAGTTTTGTCCCGGTAATCGCTAACGGTAAGTCGTTAAGTCATGAAACTTAAAATCGGGTATCCTAAAAATATGAAACTAATAAATATGTTAGAACTTATTAATATAACCTACCTTAGCATATTTAATGAGTGATAAGTTCTATCGGGTTGCTTAAACGCTGTTAAAACCGGAAACGCGGGTCTAAAACGCGTAATTCGCGTAAAACGCTGAACTAGAAAACGTAAAATTCCAAAAATTTTGGAATTATCGTAAAATGAGAGAAAATCATATTTCTATTGTTTATAGCATTTTATGGACATATCGGGATGCTGGAATGACATTTAAACCTAAATGTAAATCTCGGACACGGTTTTGTGATTTTTGTAGAAATGATCCGACGAGTGTCAAATTCTCGGATTATCAATAAAATAGTTTAACTTACGAGAATATGAAATAAAAATTTCGGGAGTTAATAGTGAAAGTGAATAGTAATAGTGAATAGTAAAAATGAATAGTAATCCGAAAATGCGAGTTGTTACAGTGTCTACCCCTTAAGGGAACTTCGTCCCGAAGTTCTGTTGATGTTAACTACTTACGGTATGTCTAAGAGAATTTGGGGTTTCAGGATTTCTAAAATAGTGGTGTTCACTCTGATTCGTCCAAGGTTGGGGTTAAGGAGTCATATCGGATACAAATAAGCCCACTTATTTATAACTCATTACTTACATAAAGAAGCGTCCAAATTTATGTAAGTAAGGGATCATAAACTCATGGTTCGGTGATTTACAATTTCTTTATTTAAATAAAGAGGCGTCCCAATCCATTTAAATAAGGAGATTCTAAATCATCCTACTTAAGAATTTCTGACACAAAAACTCGTTTTTTCAGACAGATAATAAGATAATCAAGCCATCAAATCCCTAAAGCTAACTAATAATATTATTTAACTCAAACCTTATGTCTCATCAAACAAGAACTGTCATAAGATCAAGTTAAATAATTAGTTATTACTGAGCTCCATATTTTTAATGACTCGACTAATCTCTCGGGTTCCTTATAATACTAAAGCATCATCTAACAGCGTGGAACTAAACCAACAACTAACAAAAAGCATATGCGTATGAAGTGTGTGTAAGGAAAATAAAGAGGATAGTCTTAACAGATATAGTAGTTATCGTCTAGGCACTAAATGCAACCTATTTCTCTATAACCAAGTCTCTGATACCAATCTGTAACACCCCCAAAATATCGCAGCGGAAGACTGTGTCACTTGGGGTGCTACTTCATAATACAAAGTACAAGTTATAGAAAACGACCTCTAAGTGAGACGTTTTGAAAAGTTACCATTCGATTAATGAATTCAAAGTTACAAACATGAGATTCCAAAGTATTATACATAAATGTATACAAAATGTTTTGAATGGTAAATGATAAAAGCGTAAGTCTTCAGAATATGCAGCTTGACTCTATGTTCCACGCACTAGCTATCGCCTTACTAACCTGAGATAAACATGCTAAAGTGTCAACACAATGGTTGGTGAGTTCATAGAGTTTTACTTAAAATAATTGAAAAGCCTTAAAGAATGTTCACACTGCAAAGGCATTGTGAATCCACTCAGTTGCAAGTCCCGCCCATAACAACACTTGCAACCTGTGTGTTCACAACCCACTGCTAAAATATAGTATGATAAAGACATGTATAAGTTATTCACAACAGTTAAGCAATTAGCCGTGAGTCTCTACCTCATCTCCGAAGACCTCACTTGGGAGCCAATTCCCAAAGACAACTGGGAGCCAATTCCGAAAGACAACTGGGAGCCAATTCCAAAAGATAACTACTAGCCACTAAATAGAATAACGCAATTAAGTATAACACAATCATGTATGTATGAAATCAAGTATAATGCAATCAAGTATAAGACAATCAAGTATAAAACAATCAAGCATAAAACAATCAAGTATAAATGTTTTGAGTATTTGTACAAGTAAGCAAGTAGTTGAGCATGTATCTCTCCGAAAGAGTTAAAACAAGTATAAAAAGAGTAGGGGCTATGACTCACCTTGAACTAATGATATCAAAACGTATAACAGAATCGCTGGATAAGCCAGGAAGTCTCTAAGCGCAACCTGGAATATGATGATATGTCTTTTGGTTGAAACAATGTCTAAGAATACGAAGAATTGCCTATATATGTCTTGCATATAGTTCATGATGTAGTACTTAGTATATAGTGTAAGTTGTTGAATAAAATGGTTTTTGAAACATGTATAGTTTGTATATCGCTTACTACTGTTCGGGCCGACATAATTCAGAGGCCATGTGGTAAACGTTCGAGGAGCCAGGACACTTTAATTCATAAATCCACAACTCATCTCGATGGTTTACTTTAATGAACCCCTCACATGAGGCTCCCAACTATTGTAGTATTTGATAAAAATATATATAAGTTTTTGATTTAGAAAGCCATAAGGTCTTTAGCCGTGGCTTTGGTCATGGCTACCATGGTCTTGAGACTCATCATTAGCCTTAGCCATAGTTTTGGTCTCGGCTTTAAGGTCATTAAACCCCTTGGTTTTACTTAGCCATAACCAATAAATGGTCAATAGGGTATTAAAATGGGCTGTTAAAAATTTGAAGAAAAATATCCCTCGTTATGCATTTTCAGGGTTCGAGCTTCTTTATACCTAAATGAAAACATCATTCCGGACAACTTTCGTGTTTTAACTTTTTGATGAATCGGAGCAGAAGGCCTCGAAAAAAATCCAAATTTTGATAAGAATGCTATTAGGCAGTTTCGGGTTTTTAGGTTCGCTAACTTCTTTTGGCCATAACTTTTGACTCGTGTACTCGTTTTAGGTGATTCAAATTGTTATGTTTTCCTTTTAAAACCCTATATAATAATAGATAAATGTTTCATATTATGGTTACTCTATTTTGGTCGTGGTTCTCAATATAATTCACTAGTTTCCTTGTTTACTTAACATAAGTTAATATATAGTTTCCATAACTTGTTTTACCAATTTTTATACATCATGAACATAACACAAAGACCATATATAGAATGAATGAAACATAATAAGCATGAAAATGATATTGAGAAAGAAAGTGTAATAGGGTTACTTACAACTTTTGGCTCTCTAAAGAAAGGAAGTCAAATATGAAACTAGGACACTAAACCTATGCTTGCAAACCCTTCACCACAACTCTTGAAACCCTTGCTAGCCTTGATATAGACCTTGTGAAAACCTTATTAACTCAGCCCTAGTACCCTTGTGTAGCTCCTAATTCAACCATGGAATCACCAATCAAACTCTTGATTCATGTAGAGACTAACTATGCCTTCAACTTTGGTGTGTAACTCATAACTTGGAAATCAAAGATGAAAGGTTGTATGATTTAAGTGTGTGTTGTTTATGGTGATGATAAAAGGAAGAGGATGAGCTTGCTATTTATAGGAAGATGAGGTGATTAGGAAGGTGCATAGGAAGGTGAAATGAGGAGGTTAAAGACTTAGGATATTTTCCAAGACTTAGTGGCCAAGTTTACTTGCAAAATGTTTAGCTTCCTATGTAAGCTTCCTATCCTAGCCTTACTGACCAAGAAAATGCCCCTATGTAGTCTAAAATTTCGTTCAATGCCTATCTTGGATGACTAGATATGTGTTTTGATAATATCTTGCTTTTATGGAGTGAGTTTTGTCCCGGTAATCGCTAACGGTAAGTCGTTAAGTCATGAAACTTAAAATCGGGTATCCTAAAAATATGAAACTAATAAATATATTAGAACTTATTAATATAACCTATCTTAGCATATTTAAGGAGTGATAAGTTCTATCGGGTTGCTTAAACGCTGTTAAAACTGGAAACGCGGGTCTAAAACGCGTAATTCGCGTAAAACGCTGAACTGGAAAACGTAAAATTTCAAAACTTTTGGAATTGTCGTAAAATGAAAGAAAATCATATTTCTATTGTTTATAGTGTTTTATGGACATATCAGGATGCTGGAATGACGTTTAAACCTAAATGTAAATCTCGGACACGGTTTTGTGATTTTTACATAAATGATCCGACGAGTGTCAAATTCTCGGATTATCATTAAAATAGTTTAACTTACGAGAATATGAAATAAAAATTTCGGGAGTGAATAGTGAAAGTAAATAGTAAAAAGTGAATAGTAAAAATGAATAGTAATCCGAAAATGCGAGTTGTTACAAACCTAAATATCAAGTACACCAAGGGGCTCTTATTCCTGTCAGTGACAATCAAATCCTGGCTAAGGAAATTGTTGATCACATGAAACCCATGACTGAAATTATTTACGAGAATGTTTTCTGTCTTGGAGGAAACCGTGATCACGTCCCTGCTTGTCTTAGTCACATTCTCTACTGTGTTGCCCTTACTGTCCCCTATAATCTTCGATATTATATGGCCAAGAAAATGGAGTTTCCCCGTAGCAAACCTATTATGGTCTTACCATATGGTATGCTCTTAACCCGCCTTTCCCTTCATGTCATGCATCACTACCCTGTTCTCAACAATGTTGAATATCCTTTGGTTGACCCTGTCATGTTTCCTCTAACCCAAAATCTAGAACGTAAGACTAGGTCTGATTATGGGTCAAGAAGGTTAGTAAGACCAGAACTTAGGTCTAGGACAAACTATGGGTCAAGAAGGTCGGTAGGTTCAAGCGCCTTTGCTCATAGACCATCATCTAATCCCAACGATGACGATGTTGTGTTCCATGATGAAGGAATTTCTCGTGATAGTACCCCATCTCTAGTCACCTATGTCAACTCTTTACCATCTGGGTATCCACAAGTCTTTCATGATCTTCCTCCTAAGGATCGGAACCTTGACAACTTTTTTGAACGCCAAACCCAAATAATGAACATGCAACATCAGTTAAGGGATGAAAGTCGTAGTACTTGGAAGTCAATTGGAAAAGGCTTACGCAAGTTGTTGGGAAGAAAAAGTAGAGACCTATCATAATATATCATTTGTTTGTGGAGAACATCTTTATCATGTATTTGTATTACTAGTATTTTGCTCTTTAACTGTTTGCTGGTGACACTAGGTGATCGTTTCATTACTTTATCGTCTGATAAGTACTTTGTATCAATTTTTGGCTTGATATAATTACATGTTATATGCCTACTTGTTAAACTAGTAGTTTAGATACGTTTACAATGATAGATGTGGATATGTATATCACTAGATTGGTCTGAAGGTGTCATTTTGCTGAAAAGGAAAAATTGAGCTGAAACTTGAGATCTTACTGCCGGCGGTCCCTTATCAAAATGACGGTCCCTTAACAATAAAGGACTGTCCAACATTTTAGGGACCGTAAGCCTCTGATCACGGGTTCCTGCACTGTTTCTCATTTCTTGCAAACCTGATCACCTATTACATGATTTTCATCACCATTCCTTATATTTGCAAAACATTTCTATGTGCTTATAATCTCCTAATGCATGCTTTACCCATTCCATAATCCCTCTTGGTTATTTAAACACCCATGCATCACACTAATCTTCATCACCTACATCCTCATCTTCCACAATGAAGTCTCCTTCAAAATCACTATCCCTACCAAACAAAAGACCTAAACTCAACCTTACACCACCACAAAGAAACCTTATTGACCTCACTCATGATAACCCATCTTCTCAAGCACCAAATTCACCTATTGAAACTCCCTCCATCAAAGGAACTTCTTCATCATCATCAAGACCCAAATCGTCACCATTCACATCATTTATTAAAAACTCATCACTCTTATTCACTCAATCCGGTCCGGGTGCTTGCACTCCTTTTGTGAGTAACTCATCTTGTTGCAATAACACATCAAACTCTCATAGTCCACAAATTGCTTCATCATCCCAACTTCCAAACCTCCTTGGAAACTTGTCTCCTCCAACAAGGATATCACATCCACTACCACCCAATACCTCTCTAACTCTTTCACCAAATGGGCATTTGGAAAACAATCCTACAACTCCACCATTATCTTCAACCCTTAACCATTCTATTCCTTACAACTTTGTAAACAACCACACCATGGGATGTGCTTGTTGCTATCATAACTTTCATCTCATTTCTTCCCTTAGAGATGATCTTCACTACATGTTTGGATATCTTGAGTACCTTCTATCCCAACAAAACTCTCAACCAACTCCCATCTCCACCATGCCACCATCAGCTCCACCTTCATCGCCATCATCATCCACTCCACCATCTAACTAGATATTCTCAAATATCTAGTTAAAGAATAAACAAGTGGATGTTATGTTTTGGACCTAGCATGCTTTGGGAGATGACTTGTAGTATTAGTAGATGGCCTTTGTTGTAGTCTAATGTTGCTTTGGCTATGTACTAATGATGTATGTGCTTCATGAAATGAAATGAATGAATGATTATGTTATAAGTTATGATAATTTGTTGTGATATTGGTCAAGGTTAAACATGAAAATGAACTGAAATTATCTAACCTTAAAAATGGGAAGTTACTTAAATCACAACATATCTGCCAACCCGGACGCCTACTGCCGACGATCCTTTAAATGGACTGGCGGTCCCCAAATAAATAAGGGACCATCCCCCTATTTACGGGACCGTCCCAGTAGTGCTCAAAATTAGATTTTATCATGTGTTTTTCTATCTAATTCCTGCACTACATAATTAATTTCACATCCATATCATCTTTCAATACCTTCATATATGTATATGAATGCTTGTGCTTTGTTCTAACTCTGTTTTGTAGCACATCACCATAGCGCAATTCCCCGATGCCCTCATTAAGGGGGAGTACTTAGCTACCCCGTTGATCACTCCAACGGTTCTCTTTCAAGGATGCTCGTGTCTCGTCTCCTCAACAACCACGACACACCTTTTTGATTCTACAAAAAGGGGGAGAAGTAACAGGAAAACTCATTAAAAAATTTTCAACGCATAATTTACCTAAAATGAGCTTATATTTTGTAATCATCAAAAAGGGAGAGATTGTTAATACAAATAATGTCAAAAACGTTAATCGAATTATTCGGTCTTCTGATGTTTTGATAATCACAAAATATAAAGACATGTTACTAAAGTTACGGTTTATAAGTTTTTAATCGAGGAAACTCGTTTCTTGTACGTAGCTGCTTCAACATCACTTCAGGTATGAACAAAATTTATACCGTCAATAGTTAAGTGATCAAAGAATTTTATTTTCACCTAAACTTACATTTTTAAGTTTGTCAAAACATTTTATCAAAAGTATTTTTGTGTTTCTAAAGAAATATTTTATTAAGAAAATAAATTCAAATTCAAACTTTATAACAGCTGGTTTTCCCCCCAAATCAGTTCAGTCTGAACCAGATAAGTTTTCACCACGTGAGGACAAAATGGGAGCGTTTTGTCTGGACGGTCCCTTATATAGGCGGACGGTCCCTTAGTGATAAAGGACCGTCTGGTATTTAAAGGACCGTCTCCCTCACTCTTGTCGTCTATAAATACTGAACTGTTACACTTCAAAAAACAAGGTTTTTCTCACCCAAAACTTTCTGGTCTTTGCTCATTTTAATCTTTGATCATTATAACATGTCGGCATATGTTTTGTTAGGATTAAGAAAAAGGTTCGGTCACCCATGTATTTACATACTTAGCATAGCTCTTAGTTTTGTATATATTAGATTAGATATAGTCAGACTGTGGAGGACGGACGGGTCTTTACCCACAGTACACCTGATCCACAGCCCGCAAGAGGGCGTATATTGTAATTGTATATATACCCTTTCCCACTCAAGGGAAGGGTTGGTTGTTTCAGTATTACACACACCTCATTAGGTGTTTTCTCTCACTAGAAACATCCCCTCTCTATTCTCTCTCTCTCTAACTCTTACCATGGCATTCTTGTTCTTCCATCATATAAGACCACCCAAATCACTACATAATCAACATAATATTTCGATCCTACAATTGGTACCAGAGCCAAGGTTGATATTTATGTTGATTTTTGTGGTTCGTACCTATTAATTGAAGCTGTTTACATCATGTTTCTTTATCTGAAAATTTATTTTTCCATGTTTACTAGTAACAGCTTCTTTATACTGTATACTGTCTAAATGATATCATTCTTTCATTTACAATCTCACAAATTCAGTTTTTGGTGTCCTTTTTGATCCAAATACATCCTTTTTTGTGTAACTTTAATCATTTGGTAAATTGCTTTGTACCATCCCGTGTAATGTGGTCAAATAATGGTCCGAATGTGGTCGGAAATACTTGGTTAGAATCTGGTCATCAGGTTGATATTTTCTTGGTAGCGATTAGCACAAAAGGAGATTCGCAAGACAGTGGCATTTTTGGTCCAATTGTGTTAGCTGTTAGCTCCAAAGCTAGCGATTAGCTCAATGGTAGCGGTTACCTCGTCAAGCGGTTACCTCGACTAGCGGTTACCTCGTCTATCATTTACCTCGACTAGCGGTTACCTCGTCTTGCTAGTTGTCCATAAATGTAAATAAGATGAAGAAACGTTAACCACAATACCAAAGACTCTAATCCTGGACTTCAGTTAATCATCTCACAACAACAGTCAACAACACAACAAGTCGAAATGAACATTAAATATAATATCTCAGGTTATAAGTATGTCATGACAAAGGATCGTTTATAGATCTATACTTTCGAACCCATCATTGATCTTTGTTTCAATATAAATAAAATATCATAATATCTCAGTTCTCTTTCTTTCGTATCAGTCAATGATACATCAAGACTGTTGAAGGTCTATCTATTGAAAGAATTGAAATCACCATCAATCATTTTTTGAAACAAAGCTTCTTTTAAATTTCCGAAACTAAATATGAAAAGTCCATAACAACTAGGTCACAAACGTTTTCTTGTTTCGTTAAGATCAAATCAAAATGAAAAGAACATAGGAAACCTACCCGAGATTCTATTAGGATCTTGAAGTCAAACCTGTCCACGAATCAGGCATGTAAAGGAATATTAAACGGTTCAAGGTTCAAGGTTCTGTGATTTCTATTTTTATTGATAACAAGTGGTGTGGTTATTATTCAGTTATGATTTGGTTTTGAGAAAGATGAGATTGGTGTATGTTAACTGATTTTGATGAGATGTGATTTAATGTGACTACGTAGTCTTTGTACGATATTGCTTATCTGGGTTTAAAGTTCATTTCAAGGGCCTGTGTACTTATTTATGTCAAAGTATAGGGGTGGATGGATGCATGACTTTCAGAGATACTTGTTTGGGCAAACACTGGTAGAGATAGTGATTACGACTTAGATTATCTAGTTATACCCGATGTAAGGAGTTACATTGTAGTACTCACGGGTTTTAGCTATCACTTTAAGGAGTTATGTTGTAGTACTCAGTGTCACACGAAGTTCTGGATAGTTCAAGAGGCAGAGATTTCATATACTGTTTGCACGTTTGAGTATATGGATCTACCTATGCTTAAAGGAGTTACGTTGTAGTGCTCAGTATAGGTTCTTAGTCACACCATCGTACAAGATTAAGTCACGTATCTAAGGGACGTTTACTTCATTTTCAGATTGGTTATATTGGGTTGTCTCCATACAGTGGTCATTTACTAGCTGGTTAGAGTTTGAAGAGGTCGCTTACAGGTTGAAGAGAAGAGATGAGATTGTAGAAAAAGAGAGTCATATCTTAGCGACATATACTCACAGAATGTGCTTCAAAAAGCGGTTATGGCTTCTAAATTACATCAAGTACAAGGTGATTATACGGCATGTACGATACATTATGATGATTCTGATACCTCGCAACCATCAAGAGGGAGAAGAACATGCCAAAAGAAGTAATATTTCGTCTTCAGCGATTGGATTGACCGAGAGAATTGTGCTTAACATCGTGAATGGAGAAGTAGTGTGTGTACATCAGGGCTTATTACCAACTTGGATGCAATGTTATGTGAGTTATATTGTTGTGTTGCTCCCCGAATGACGACCATGTTCCTACAATTTTGAATCTACTTTATCCGCTGCAAGATGAAAGAAGAGTTGTCGGTTTTGGAGGGAGCAGGAAAAAGAATAAAGGATCACTAGTTAGGAGGGTGCAATAACCTAACTAGACCATTACAGTTGAATTTCAGAGCTACAAAGACCTTTGCTGTCAGTACGCCGAGATCATCGGAAGAGAGAACTTCAAGTCTACCTCAGTATCTAGACTACAGAGACTCTGAGCTTCAACAACGTCAACATAGTTTACTATTGTTGTAATTTACATTGTTTATGTATATATAGGTCTCATTGTAACCATTCACGTGTGAAGATATCTTGGAGGGAGATTGTTAGCCTCACTATTTTATAAAGATAACGTCACACATGTGAAATGGACTAGATATGTAGCATGTTGTATCCTTAGGGACTACTTATGTAGATTAGGCAAACATGTAGTGTGAGGAGCCTATATATACCACTCATGACTCTCCATGAGGGGTGTGGGAAAGTGTGTAAGCTTCACTTCATTTGTCATATTAATAAAACACATAGTTTCTCCACCTTTCTCTCTCTACTTTCTCTCTCTAAAACTAACCATGGTTTATACATATTTCCATCAACCTCGACCTCCAGAACGTGTTTCTTGGTGGTAATACTAATCTTAAAAGAGAATGAGGAACTCAAATCTAAAGTGCTTGATTTGACAAAAACCAAGAATAATGAGTTTGTTTCAAGACGCCAGTTGGAGAATGCAAATTTTTCATACTTTTCAAATCAACCAACATTTTTGGCATCTTCAAAGCAACAAACTCATTTCTTGAGCCAAAACAAAAAGAGGTTTTAATTAATCCTAAAGTAATTGCTCCTGGTATGTACAATGTTGCTTCTACTTCTAAGTGTGAACCTTATGGTACAAATGATATGCTTTATAAGAAAGAATTAGAAAAAGCTAGGATGCAAGCATTACTTCGCAAGGATACACCTCTAGATGCACCAATGTGTTCTTTGACTCCTCCCCTAGTAGAAAACAATCCCAAAGAGTCAAGGAATCACATGTCTAAGAACCATAAGAAACAGAAATTAGTTCAACATGATCAATCTTCAAAATCTCCTAACAAAGATTTGCTTGTTGGTCCAGGTTTAGAAACTACTTGTAGCAAGGAGAGACTACTTAAGAGTAATGCTTGGAAGACTAGAGCCTCTCAGCCTCAAGTTGTAGACAAACCTAGCTATTTTAATGCTTTCAACAAAAAACGCTCTAAGCGAATGGATGAATGTGATAACCTTAAAATGCATGGATTTGTTGCTTCTAATAGCATGAATGCTTGTTCCAATTCTGTTCCTTTTAATTCGGTTTCTGATAAATGTGTGCATGCTAATACGAATTGTGTGAACATGAATGCTAAGACCACTACGACTAATACATCGAAGCCAAGAAACACTAAGAATCGACAACAAAAGCTAATGATTCCAAAGGGCAAGAATCTAGATCACTATGACTCAAACCCTAGATCATGCTTTAAGTGGGTTCCTACTGGAAGAGTGTTTAAACACGTAGGCTATAGATGCCAACCAGTTAAGAAGCAAGAATCACCTACTATGTCTCCTTTTTCTACATTTAATCCATTTGGTGTGCATTCTTTACTGTCTAAGTACGTGGAACCAATTTATCAGCGGATTCCCAATTTTTTGTGTCTTGCTTTGATGTGCAGCTTGTCCTAGTGTGCCTCTGGTAAGTCGACTCGTGGTGCACCCGACACATGACCAGGAACAGGGCACTGCTCAAGAACTTCGTGGCCAAATTCTTGGGTATAGTGCGTTTTTGGAATAATCACGTAGATAAAATCACCAGTTATGGAGATCTCATTAATAATAAGGTCACAATTCAACGTGTCTACTTTGTCGAAGGACTGGGTCACAACTTGTTTAGTATTGGTCAATTATGTGATAACGGCTTACAGGTGGTGTTTCGGAAACATTTGTGTATTGTTCGTACCCTTGAAGCCATTGATATTCTCAAAGGCTCCCAGGATTCGAATCAATACCAAATTGCACTTAATGAAATAACATCACCAAAACCGATTTGTCTGCTTGCCAAATAAACATCACAAGCCTGGCTATGGCATTGTCGCTTCTCTCATTTCAACTTCATAACGATCAATGACCTTGCTCAATATAATTTAGACAGAGGTTTACCAAAACTATATTTCAAGAAAGACCATATTTGTTCTACTTGTGAGTTTGGTAAAATGACACGTGCAACACTCAAATCCAAACCCGAACATAGTTCTGTTGCTCCTTTACATTTATTACACATGGATTTATGTGGTCCCATGCGCGTCTTCAGTAGAAATGGGAAGAAATATATTTTGGTTATTGTGGATGACTACTCATGATACACTTGGGTTCATTTTCATGCTTCTAAAGCCAAAAATCCAAGTGTCATCATCATGTTCATCAAAAGAATTCATGTTGGTTTACAAGCTCAAGTCAGATTTATTAGAACAGATAATGGAATGGAGTTCATGAATCAGATTCTTCAAAAAAATTTCGATTCGATTGGGATTACTCATCAGAAATCCGTGGCTTACACTCCTCAACAAAATGGTGTAGTTGAAAGACGAAACCGTACCTTAGTTGAAGCTGCCAGAACAATGCTATCCGCGGCAAACCTACCATTAAACCTTTGGTCTGAAGCTGTATCAACCGCTTGTTTCACACAAAACTAATCTATCATTAATAAACGATACAACAAAATCCCGTATCATATTATTCACAAACGAAAACCCGATGTAAAATATCTCCGCACCTTTGGTTGTAGATGTCACCCACTCAATGATCGAGAAGATAATGTAAAGCTCAAAGAAAAAGGGGATGTCGGAACTTTCCTAGGATATTCCACACAATCAAGTGCTTATCTAGTTTATAATCGCAGAACAAAGCTGATACAAGAAACAATCCATGTTCATTTCCATGAAGTAGAAGAAATGGCTTCTGATCATATATGTTCAGAACCCGTGCCAACGACTATGACTTCTGAACATCACTGTTCATGACTCGCACCTAACCTCATATCATCAACACCAAAACTTAACCGTATTCAAAAGGAAGTGTTAGACAGACTATTTGAAAACTTCTATGATGAATCATGTGGTGGAAACAAGATGAAAATGTCAACATTATCCATTGCACCTCTGATTATCGAAGTAAACAATCAAGAAGACATACCATCTCCTATATCTGGTTCATCAACAACTACTTATGAAGCTGTTGATCTCGTACCAGATACTTATCCATCCACTCACATTCAAATAGAACACTCACCAAACAATGTCACTCCAACCTCCCACACAAATGTTGATGATTAGATAATTACCAATGCATCATCTGAAGAAGATACATTCATTAATCCATTTGCGACTCCAGAACATGAGGTCGGTGAACCTTCAGAGCCGCAAACCATCAATCCTTCAAACACGCAACAACATTACCAACCACATCCGCATAGAAGAAGTAGGACCCATGATCACCCTTTACACCAAATAATTGGACATCCTTCTCAACCTATTCAAACACGAAGTTCCACAACTGATTTCTGTTTCTATAATTCTTTCCTAAGTCGAATAGAACCCGCCAATGTCAAGGCAACACTTGCAGAACCCGACTGGATCGTTGCAATGCAAGAAGAAATCAATCAATTTACACGGCATGACATTTGGCGAAGGGTTCCACGTCCTCTTGGAAAACTCATAATTGCTTTGAAATGGATCTTGAAGAAAAAACTTGTTGAAGATTGTGATGTAATCCGGAACAAGGCTCTTCTGGTTGCCAAAGGTTACAATCAAGAGGAAGGAATTCATTTCGATGAATCTTTTGCACCGGTTGCTCGGATCGAAGCAATACGCTTATTCTTGGCTTATGCAGCACACAAATCCATCACCGTCTATCAAATGGACGTGAAAATGGCCTTTTATATGGGGAGTTAGAAGAAGAGGTGTATGTAAGCCAACCAGAAGGCTTCGTTGATCTAGATCACCCGGATGATGTATATGTTCTTGACAAGGCCGTCTACGGACTCAAGCATGCACCTCGTGCAAGGTACAAAGTTCTGTCAGAATATCTCCTCATGAACAAATTCGTCAAAGGTTCAATCGATCCAACTTTATTTACAAGGCATAAAGGTGATGATACATGCTTGTCCAAATTTACGCCGATGATATTATTTTTGGATCTACGAATCCTAATTATTTCAAAAAGTTTGAAAAAATCATGCGACAGAAATTTGAGATGAGCATGATGGGGGAACTCAAATATTTCTTAGGTCTACAAATCAAACAAACTCCTAGTGGTATATTTATCTATCAGCATAAATACCCCATGGAAATCTTGAAGAAGTTTGGAATGGATAAATCTGACATAAACTAGATGAAGATAAATCAGGAAAACAAGTTGATCCTACAAAATTCCGTAGTATGATTGGTTCACTTATGTATCTCACATCTAGTCGACCAGATATTCAGTTTGCCGTCTGCATGTGTTCCCGTTACCAATCCAGGCCAACGGAAAAAATCCTCACTGCTGTCAAATGGATCTTTCGGTACCTAAAAGGAACAACTCACATGGGCCTTCAAAAGACACTGGTTTTGAACTTATTGCCTATTTAGATGCAGATTATGCAGGATGTCAAATTGATTGTGAAAGTACTTCTGGATCTGCTCAATTCTTGGGGGAGAAATTAATCAGCTGGTCTTCAAAAAAATAAAAACATACTACACTTTCCACTGCTGAAGCTAAATATATTTCCTTCTCTGGATGCTGTGCCAAGTATTATGGATGAAAACATAATTGACGGACTATGGTTTCTTTTACGACAAAATCCCAAATTATTGTGATTCAAAAAGTGCCATTGCCATCTCTTGTAACTCAGTACTGCATTCAAGAATGAAGCACATCGCAGTCAGATATCACTTTATCAAGGAGCATGTAGAAAAGCGGAAAGTGGAATTGTACTTTATGAAACCTGACTACCAAATTGCCGACTTCTTCACAAAATCTTTTCCTCCCGAGAGATTTGAATATGATGAGGCGAAAAGTGTACCGCTTTAAAGGGGTCATTTAAGCCCAAATTTGAGATAATTTGATCAATTATTGCCCTAAATCGTTCCTTTTGTCATTTTAGGTACTTTTGGAGAGAAATCTGGAAAAGGAAGAATTTTGGACGTTTTTGGAGCATAAAAGTGAAGAAAAATACAAAGTCTCAAATTTCCTTGTTGGAACAGTACCTGACGGCATCAAGGTTCTACAAGTGACGGCGTCAAGAGTGACAAAAGAGGTGGATGTGGAAAATACACATGACGATGCAGAAAGTTTTTAGGCTTATTGGCCTGACGGCATCACCAAGTCCGTCAGGGTCCAGTTACACGTGACGGCCCAGAGCTCTTTCCTACATGACGGCGTCACAATTGGATCTAAGCAATACGAATTTTATAATGGCGGCGAGTTGACGGCGTTAGAGGCTAATACATGACGCCGTCAGGATGCATAGTCTATATATATTTTTCCAATTTTTCATTGTAAAGTGTGGAACTTTGTGTGGGATACTAGGGGTTTCAACCCCTTGATTCTTCCATGTTCAATTGAAGATAAGTACTTATTCAAATCATTCAATATGTCTATGTGTTGTGTGATTATATCTTACGCTTGTCTTCTCTTTAACATGTTAGGCTAGATTTTTATTGTGTTTGCTTAGATATAGTGAAACCTAGATGTTGATTATGGGTTGATTGTTTGTTTATAATTGTTACGGTTGATTGTATACGATGTTAGGCTTAAGAAAACTGGCAGACTTCCATTGGTGAACGTCTTAAGAAACATGATCGGAGTTGTACTACGATTTTTGGTTGTATTTAATGCGTAAGAGAATTCTAATGATCCCATGTTAGGAGCTTCTAACGGCTCGACATAGGAGTGAAGTAGGATCTTATAGAGTTAGGGAATATTGTACACGGCCCTACGACTAGTATTATGGAATATAGCCCGTCATCCATGCAATTGTAACATGCTAATCAATCTGTGAAAGATATCTAGGGAGTAATGAAATCTAAGTAAACACAACTTTTCTCATTATTGTTTCCACCAAATTAGTAATTTAGTTTAATTTTCATTTCTTTTATTTTATTTTGACTGCATTAGTAGTTAATTGGGTTAGTTGGCTAGCAACTAATTCCGCCCACTCCTTCAAAACCCGAGATTTTACTTGCTTTCTATAAAATATAAAAATACGAAAAGAATCATCCCTCACCTCTAGACCTAGTTTAGTAGGCTTTCTAATCCTAGCGACACTATTCCTGAGTTGAACGATCAATCCCCCAGTACTTGTCAATATACTATACTACAACGATCATGTACACTGCCTGGTGGGGGTTGTAAGCTTCTCAAGATCCTTTGAGACGTAAAACTTGTTGCGAGGGCGCAATTCCCACGTATCAAGTTTTTGGTGCAGCTGCATAGGTTAGGATTTCTTTTTATTAGGTCTACTTCCTAGATTCCTTTCTAGTAAGATTTTAATTTTTATCTTTTAGGTTTTCTTTAGTCTATCTTATTTCTTCGTTTCTTTGTTCGTAACCATTACCATCTGACATCATGGAAGGTGGTAATATCTTTGAACCCATCAACCCACCACAACAAAACCGGCCACAAAACCCACCACTTGAAAACCAACCTGCTGGACCCCGAAATTTAGGAGAGTATTCCTGTACTAGCCACCAAGGCTATCGAAACACCATTGAGCTCACTCAAGGAGCCAATGTGTCCCCCTTGCAATCCGACACCATCCGGTTGGTGCAAAGCTGATGTGCATTCCATGGACTTCATTCCGAAGATCCTAATCAACATCTCAAGGAGTTCATAAAAATCGTAGATTCCATAGACCTTGTGTAACACCCCCAAAATACCGCAGCGGAAGACTGTGTCATAAGGGTGCTACTTCATAATACAAAGAACAAGGTATAGAAAACGAACTCTAAATGAGACGTTTTGAAAAGTGACCATTCGATTAATAAATTCCGAAATACAAACTTGAGTTCCATAATATAATACATAAGAGTTTTAAGACAAATCGAATGGTAAAGATAAAAGCATAAGTCTTCAAAACATGCCAAGCGACTCTATGCTCCATGCAACAGCTATCACCTTATAGACCTGAGATAAACATGCTAAAGTGTCAACACAATGGTTGGTGAGTTCATAGAGTTTGTCTTAAAATAGTTGAAAAGCCTTAAAGAATGTTCACACAGCAAAGGCATCGTGAATCCACTCAGTTACAAGTCCCGCCATAAGAGACTTGTAACCTGTGTGTTCACAACCCACTGCTAATATATATGGTATAATAAAGACATGTATAAGTTCATCAAAACAGTTTAGCAATTAGTCGTGAGTCTACACTTCATCTCCGAAGACCTCACGTTTATGATGTATCCAACATTCGCAAATGTTAGGATGTATCAATAGCCTCAATGGTCATCCAACAACTTAATGTGGAGCCACCGGAAGTCTCAATGGTCATCCAGCAACTTAATCTGGAGCCACTGGCAGTAACACAATCAAGTATAACGCAGTTAAGTATAACATAATCATGTATGTATGAAATCAAGTATAATGCGATCAAGTATAAGACAATCAAGTATAGAACAATCAAGTATAATGTGATCAAGTATTTGTACAAGTAAGAAAGTAGTTGTGCATGTATCCCCCCCAAAGAGTTGAAACAAATATGAAAAAGTAGGGGCTATGACTCACCTTAAGCTTAAGTGATGTGAAATCAAAGTGGTAGTCGAATCGTGAAAGTCTCTAAGAGCAGCCTATAATAGAACGTTGCGACTTAGGTTTTGAGTAACGTCTAAGCATACGAAGAATTGCCTATATATGTCTTGCATAATGTTCATGATGTAGTATGATGTATAGTATAAGTCTTTGAAAGAAAGATTCATGAAACATGTATGTTTTGGTATATCGTTTACTACCGTTCGGGCCGACATAATTCAGAAGTCATGTTAGTAAGCGTTCGAGGAGCCAGGACACTTTAACTCGTAAATCCACAACTCAACTCGACGGCTTACATAATGAACTCCTCACATGAGGCTCCCTACTATTGTAGTAGTTGATGAAATATATAGATATAAGTTTTGATCCGAAAAGTTACATGTCCGATATTTGAATAAACTTAGGAAAGTTTATTAGTACATGAAGATTGTTATTAGGGGTAGTTTATTATAACTTGTATCTCATGCTTCTTTAGGTGGAGTAGATCCAAATTGTTTGTTCAAGTTATCGTCAATTCCTTGTTTCATGTTTTCGCCTAAGTAAGTTTATATGGTCATTTAGTCATGGCTTCGCCGTGACCTTGGTCATTTTTCCATGGTCTTGAGACTCAACCTTGGCTTTAGCCATGGTTGTGGTCTCGGCTTTAGGTCATTAGACCTCTTGGTCTTAGTAAATCATAACTATAATATAGTGACTTTGGTCTAAAATGGGCTGTTAAGATTTTGAAGAATTTTATCACTCGGAAAGCATTTTTAGGTCTCGAGCTTCTTTGTTCCTGAACGAAAACGTCGTTCCGGACAACTTTCGTGTTTTAACTTTTTGATGAATCGGACCAGAAGTAGGACTTTCAAAACCCAAATTTGATCAGGAAGCTATTTGGCAGATTTGCCGGAAATCTTTGGTAATTTCAAATCGCCATAACTTTTGACTCGTATACTCGTTTTGGGTGGTTCAAATTGCTATGGTTTCCTTGTTAGGTCCTCTACCACAATATGTAATAATCAAATATCATGTTTTTACCATTTTGATCAGGTCTTACCAAGAAATTCATTAGTTTGCTTGTTTACTTGACATAAGTTAACACATGTATATTAATACTTGTTTTGTCCATTTTTATACATCATGAACTCCATACAAAGACCATATATAGCATGAATGAAACACAAAGAGTATGAAAATGATAATTAACAAGAAAGTATGTTAGGGTTTGCTTACAACTTTTGGCCTTAATGAAAAAGGGAAACTAGGACAAGAACTAGAACTTTGATTGAATAAGCTTTCCTCCACTTTAGTAACCCTTCTACCCTTGTATACTTGAAAGATATGTAATGAAAGTTGAGGTGTATTGAGTGGATTTAAACTCAAGAGAAAACACCAAGTATGTTAGGGTTTGGAAGATTTTTGGTGAAAAATAAGCTATCTAGGGTTTCTATCTTGATCTTGCACTTGATCCTTGCTATAACTAGGAAGAAATAAAGCTAAGTGTGAAGTGTTTTGGTGTGTTGTGATGGCCGGCCATATGGGGGGATGGGGGGCTTTTATAGGGTCTTAAGGAGGTTAGTTTTGTTGACTAGTCCAACCTTGGAGGCCAAGGTTAACACATGTAATGATCCTAGAGCACAAGTTAGGAGATTAAGCCACACAAGGGGTGACTCCCCCCCCCCCTATGGCGGTTCAACATGGATAAGGGGGAGTGACTAGGTTTTTGGATGAGTTATCTTACTTATGTGACTAGTTTTGACTCCGGGAAATGCCAACCGTAAATGATTAGGCCTCAAAACGTAAAACCGGGTGCCGTTAAATTATGAAACTTTAAAGTATTGTTAGACATGTCCATATGTCCCATAATAAAATATAAAATGAGTGGTAGGTTCCATTTGGGTGGTAAACCCTGCTAAAAACTGGAAACACGGGTCTAAAACGCGTAATACGTAAAACGTACGAAAGTTGCGTAAAATTGAGAAAAGTAAAATGTAACTTTTCTAATAGGATAATAATGACTTAAAATGACTTATAATGTCTAGGCTGGGCTCAGTCTAGTGTCGGTTGGTGTTAAATGTCTTTTAGACATCAAACCGTAAGCCTACAAATCAAGAAATGACTTTTGGTCAAAGGAGGAGGGAAAAATTATGTTGACTTTTTCTAATAAGTTTGAAAACTCAAAACTTCTTAGAAACTCGTTTCGTGGTCTAACGGTTAATCGCCCATTCGGTTAAGCGTGCTCATATGAGAATAGTACCGACATGGGTGACCTGCTGGGAAGTTTTGGTCATGTTTTTCTCAGTCACGATTAATTCTCTAATTAATCATGAGAGTACTAAACATTTTTCTGATGCGGGGTCACTTAACGCGGTCGAGTTTCGTTGTGCGTAGAATTTTTGAATGACGTTTTACCCTAAAACGTATAATTCCGTGTAATTCCTTAATAACTTTCACGAAAATAATCTAACGAATGTCAAACATTTAATTTGTCATGGAAATGATTTATCACTCGAGAATATGAAATAAAAATCAACTTTCGGGAAAATTTCAGGAAAAATGAATAGTAAAAGTGAATAGTAAAATTTTCGGGAATAGAAATAAATCTGAAAATGCGAATTGTTACACCTTGATGTTGCAACAAGAGAATCGACCCGATTACGTCTATTCCAATTCTCTCTACGTGATCAAGCTAGTCAATGGCTTGAACGTTTACCCACGGGATCCATCACCTCATGGGATGACCTCACTTCTCGTTTCCTTGCTTAATTTTTACCACCGGGGAGAACTACCAAGCTTAGAAATGATATCTTGATGTTCCAACAACGTCGAGGTGAAACTCTATATGAAGCATGGACTCGTTTAAAGGACTTACTCCAAAAATTTCCTCATCATGGCATAGATCTTTGGCTCCAAGTCAAAATCTTCTATGACCAAATCGATATCTCCACAAGGCGAACCATTGACCAATCGGCCGGTGGCAAGCTATGTTATCTAAGTGCGGAAGAATCATGGGAACTCGTAGAAGATCTTGCTCTCTATGACAACGAATGTTGGAATGATCCCCGTGATTTGAACAAAACGGTCAAGGCAATATCTTTGCCTTCGAACAATTCTAGCACTCTCGACCGTAGGATCATGGAACTTGAGGACTAAGTCAAGTTTATCATGAAATCCTACGTAGCTCCTAAGCCTTCAAGCCAAGTGAACAAAATCACTTCTTCATGCGAATTATGTAGTGGTCCCCATGACACTCGTGATTGCTAGGAACACCCCGGACAAGCTTTTGTGGATTTCGCATCCTCGCGTACCGACGAAGCGAGAGACAAGTGGTACACTTTCAAACCCGAGCCAAACCCTTACGGTGTTCCTATAACCCTTCTTGGAAAAATTATCCGAACCTTAGGTAGAAACAAAACCAATACATGCCCCAAAACAATTCTTGCAATCCACCTAATCGTTACCAACCAAACGGTCCACCCTTTAACCGTACTTTCAACAACAATCCTTCCAATAACTATGGTAGTGCCGATAATCTTGAAGGATAGATGTCAAAGTTTATGGCAACTCAAGAAGCTCACATATCTAAGTTTGAAGCCGATTTCAAACAAAACTAAAGTGAGATGACCAATAAAATTGACATATTGTTGAAATTTCTCAATGACCGAGAAATGGGAGCACTCCCAAGAGACACGGTCAAGAACCCGAAACTAAATGTTAATGCCATATCATCAGTTTTGTCACCCACTTCTTGTCCACAATACTATTCGGTCAAAGCAATGAGCACGTGTTTCAAGCAAACCAAAATTCTTCAAAAGGACCAGTTGAATAAAACATCTGATATTAAACCGGTCAATAACATAGTTGAAACACCTCTTACACAAGACCTTGACGATGAATTCAAGGAGCTCCACCTTGAACGTCCCGTCATTGATGTCTTAGCCCGTGCTCCCTACTATAGTGCCCTCATGGAAAAATATGAGAAACTTAAATTGGGTAAAAATGGGACCGCCTTCGTTCAAAACAAGTTGCCTAAGAAGCTTGATGATCAGGGTATATTTGTTTTGCCTTGTAAGATAGGAAAATCCGAAGCATTCGACACACTAGCCGACTTAGGATCAAGCCTCAACTTGATTCCCTTATCCCTTTTCACAACTCTTAAGCTAGGAAAGTTAGAGGAGATGGAAGTACTAATTGGTCTAGCGGATGGAAGTGTTGCCCACCCGGTCGGAATGATCAAGGATGTAGTAGTTCACGTAGGAAAATTAACTATCTTAGCGGATTTTCACGTCCTAGATATGGTTAGTGATACTAAATGCCCATTGTTAGTAGGAAGAGGAATTTTAGCAACCGCTAGTGCCATGATAGATTGTAAGGAGTCTAAGATAGCGGTAGGAGATGGTGAGACTTGGTCGGTTTATGATGTTACGAAGCATTGCTATGATTGTGAGGACGAACCGACACCACATTGGGTAGAGATGAATAGGAGACCATCTAGATATGGACCTTGGATAGAAAGGAACTTTATAGGACCTCAACGCCCATTCTATCTAGAAACAGATTTCCTTGATAAGACACATTCGGTGGAACAACTCATAGCAAGAGATGAAGAACTAAACCCTTTTGAGGATCCCCTAGTCTTTAGGAAAATGATTGAGTTCTTAAGCGTAATGCTTATCAACCTAGAGATGAACAAGTGGAAAAGGGAAGGGAATAAGTGTAAATGGAATTGGGACAAGCCACCTAAGGAAGGTGACGGATCATGGCATATGAAGATGATTCTATATGATCCGGATGGAGAAAAGTTTGAGAAGTCATATCGTACCAAGAAAACCAATAGGAAATTGAAACCTAAGTTTGATCCCAAAGATGTCCTCGACGAGGAGCTCACACATATAGGATAGCCCATGACCTTGAGTCTAGCTACAAGACTCGTAAATAAAGAAAAACGCTTCTTGGGAGGCAACCCATGTTTTGTGTGTTTTTATTTGTTTCCGTATGCATGTTTTATTTTTATTGTTGGTAGATCATGTTTCAAACTAAATTGTGAAAATGCTTTATTTTGTTGTTTAACTTCGTCTTAACTTCATATAAATGTATTTTGCAAAAGCTAAGTGTAAGGGGATACCCCAAATTTTTTATAAGAACGAAAATGATCATGATTCGCCACAATATTAAATGAACATGTATATTAGTATTTGTTAGAGTCAAATGCTTGTATCGAGTCATAATGATGTTTTGCAGGATTTTCCAGGAAGTAGGACATAAGTTTTTCAAGAAATTTTCCGGAAACTTAACATAAAGATTTCTGCAGGTCACTTCTGACGGCGTCAGGGTTTAACACCTGACGCCGACACATGTAAAATTCTAGAAATTTTGCGAGTTTTGTTTTTCTAACGGAGTCTTAAAAGTTTTTGTTGATTCTTTAGGTTTATAAACTCTAGGAAATCTGCAAACATTCATTCCACAAGCATTATATCTTAAATTGCTTTCTAGGATTTGTTAGTATATATAGATTGCCGCCGATTTTATGCGAGGTTGCCTTGATTGTTTTCTCAGGTTTAACAAGTTATAAATGACAAGAAGATGATTTGTATTTCTGGAAGGGAAGCTTTGAACGTTCATTTTCTTGGAGGAAGATCTAACTTTGTTGACACACTATCCACACCGAACGAATCAGGGGAGTATTTGTTTTCATTCTTTTACCTATTTTACTTTTACATTCTTTAATTGAACATTGGGGACAATGTTCATCCTAAGTGTAAGGGGAGGGTAAATGATTATACCTTATAGGATACAATTGCACTTGAGTTTGTTTGTTCGATGGTAGGTGTGTAATAAAACTAAGAGAAATACCTGTTAGTGTAATTTTAGCGCCAAATTTAAATTTTTTTACAACATTTAGGAGTGAAACTTTAGCCTTAACAAGCATCTCATGGATAGGAGTTGTATGACTAGCATAAAACCGTACCATTCAGAAAAATTTTCCACCCAAATATGTGAGGTTCGCCTTTAGATTTTATAGGAAAAGCATTCATTATTAGTGATTATGAGTGTACCGGTAGCATTTAGATTCTAGAACTTGCGTTAGTGATGCATCCCGAGACAGCTAGTGAGACTACATTCGTGTAGTAGGATTTACTACATGATAAGAGGCACTAGGATCACCCTTGTGTTTAAACCCGTATCATAATTAATTGACCTTTTAACTCATTTTTAGTACACGATACCCCTAGTACACCTCTCCGAGCTCATCTTTTCGTTTCTAACTTTAAGCATCTTACTTAAAGGAAGAATTTGTTACAACCCACCCAAATGTGCAACCAAATCGCCTTAGCCTTCCGTGTATGCACTCATCTTTAGTGCATTATTGTTACATGTTTAAACCCTTAGTTAATTATCTAATTGATTACATGGTTGCTAAGTCGAGTCATATCTTGTACATATTGTTTTGGGACGATTGGGACTCATGGGTAAAGTACTAGTGTTATGGAGTAATGGGGAAGAACATCATATATTACCCCCATATGCTAGTTAATCTTAAAAAGTAAAACTGTTTTGGTTATCTTGATTCGAGTCATTAGAGTAGTTTATTGTAAAGTATGTAATAATTCAAGTGTAAGGGGAATGTACATTCCCTATAATGTATTATTTTGGTTGGTAGGGTAAGAGTGTATGCACAAAAAAAATAAATAAAAATAAAATAACAAAAATAAAAATAAAAAAAATCGAAAAAAAAATCAAGAAAAAGAAAAAAAATAGAAAAAGAAAAAAAGAGAAAAACATACGGACTACCATCCCGTTTCATTCTATGTTTGTTTTATGGTTTTGTTATTTTTGATTTATTAGCTTAAGTCGAGTCGAGTCTTGGCTTAGCAACACCATATTGTACATGTAATTAATCAAGATGATTAACTCGCCACCAGTAAATATTGCCTTTATCAAATAAAATTGTGTTTTCCATATCCCTACACCTAACGTTATAACCCTTCAAAAGACCTCTTTGATAGTTTATCCTAGTTGCTTACGCCAAGTGGTGGAGGTTTGATCCTTTCCCAAGCCTATGGTAATCTATTTGCTATGACAGGTAGTGAGAGATGTTTTCCATTTCCATATTGTGATATATAATTTATTACACCCGAGAGACGTGAGTATCTATACACTATTTGTGAGGTGCTAGTGTATGACCTTCGTGCTTGTTTTTGGTTTTTAGTAGAACGATTATTTGTTGTAATTACTTTTATATTAGTGTTAAATGACCCCTAACTTGTATTTTGATTAGAATAAAAGCGCATTTGCTTGAGGACCAGCAAATCTCAAGTGTAAGGGTATTTGATTAGAATAAAACCGCTTTTAAGTTGTCATTTAAGCCCGAATTCGAGATTATTTGATCAATTATTGTCATAAATTGTTCCTTTTGTCATTTTAGGTACTTTTGGAGAGAAATCTGGAAAATGAAGCATTTTGAACATTTTTGGAGCATAAAAGTGAAGAAAATGGCAAAGTCTCAAATTTCCTTGCTGGAACAGTACCTAACGGCGTCAAGGTTCTATAAGTGACAGCGTCAAGAGTGACGAAAGAGGTGGATGTGGAAAATACACATGACGATCCAGAAAGTTTTTAGGCTTATTGGCATGACGACGTCACCAAGGCCGTCAGGGTCCAATTACACGTGACGGCCCAGAGCTCTTTCCTACATGACGGCGTCACAATTGGATCTAGGCAATACGAATTTTATCATGGCGGCGAGTTGACGGCGTCAGAGGCTAATACATGACGCCGTCAGGATGCATAGTCTATATATATTTTTCAAGGGTTTCAACCCCTTGATTCTTCCATGTTCAATTGAAGATAAGTACTTATTCAAATCATTCAATATGTCTATGTGTTGTGTGATTATATCTTACGCTTGTCTTCTCTTTAACATGCTAGGCTAGATTTTATTGTGTTTGCTTAGATGTAGTGGAACCTAGATGTTGATTATGGGTTGATTGTTTGTTTATAATTGTTACGGATGATTATATTCGATGTTAGGATTAAGAAAACTGGCAGACTTCCATCGGTAACTTGCTTGAACGTCTTAAGAAACATGATCGGAGGTGTACTATGATTTTTGGTTGTATTTAATGCGTAAGAGAATTCTAATGATCCCATGTTAGGAGCTTCTAACGGCTCGACATAGGTGTGAAGTAGGATCTTATAGAGTTAGGGAATATTGTACACGGCCCTACGACTAGTATTAAGAAATATAATCCGTCATCCATGCAATTGTAAAAAACTAATAAACCTATAAAAGATATCTAGGGAGTAATGAAATCTAAGAAAACACAACTTTTCTCATTATTGTTTCCACCAAATTAGTAATTTAGATTAAGTTTCATTTATTTTATTTTATTTTGATTGCATTAGTAGTTAATTGGGTTACTTGGCTAGCAACTAATTCTGCCCACTCCTTCAAAACCCGAGATTTTACTTGCTTTCTATTATATATAAAAATACAAAGAGAATCATCCCTCACCTCTAGACCTAGTTTAGTAGGCTTTCTAATCCTAGCGACACTATTCCTGAGTTGAACGATCAATCCCCCGGTACTTGTCACTATGCTATACTACAACGATCAGGTACACTGCCTGGTGGGGGTTGTAAGCTTCTCAAGATCCCTTGAGAGGTAAAACCTGTTGCGAGGGCGTAATTCCCACGTATCAGAATACCTCCGACAACGGTTAGGCATGGCAAGTATTCGTGATGATCATGACAAGGAAACTCCAAACGTCAAAGCTGTCATACAACGGAGCAGACATCACACGTACATCTGGTAACTCAAAACGGTAATTATTCAAACATTATCGCTATTGATCACATCACAGATCAACACCTATAATAAAAGAAAGGACCCTGAAAGTATGCCTCAGTGCGTCAATCAATAAGAAAAGGAGAGAAATCTTCTTATTATGCGCAAAATCTATACAAGATTTTACAAAAGATTTTTCTAAAACCCTTTTTATAAAAAATTTTTGCTCATGATGAGACGAAAAGTGTTACGCTTTTAAGGGGTCATTTAAACCTTAACTCATGATTATATGATCAAATATTGCATTAAATCGTTCCTTTTGTCATTTTAGGTACTTTTGAGAGGAATTATGAAAAAGGAAGCATTTTGGACGTTTTTGGAGCATAAAAGTGAAGAATATGACAAAGTCTCAAATTATGTTGGAAACAGTACCTGACAGCGTCACGCATTACTTGGTGACGGTGTCACATGTTGACAAAGAGGTGGATAATTATTTTACACTAGACGCGCCATAAAGGAATTTGGAAGTTAAAGAGTGATGGCGTCACGTTATAATTCACAAGACCATTACGTATTGGAGTAAAAGGATACGGCCCAAAAAACTTTACAAGCTGACGGCGTCAAGAGTGGATCTAGGCCATCAAGGAACCCTAAACAAGGCGAGGTGATGGCATCACGTCCCATAAGGTGACGCCGTCAAAGTTGTAAAATCTATATATACTCATCTAATTTTCATTCGTTGGGTGTGGAACTTTGGGGAAACTTAGGATATGAACCCTAGTCGACCTTAGCAGCTATTTTGAGGTTTCTAAAACTTTTTTCTTCCATGATTAATTGAGGATACGTATTCTATCAATCATTCAATATGTCTATGTGTTGTTTGATTCTATCTTACGCTTATCTTTCTTTTAACATGATAGGCTAGATTAGTTTGTGTTTGGTTAGATGTAATGAAACCTAGCTATTGATTATTGATTGATGGTTTGTTATTAATTGTTGTTGGATGAATGATATCCATGTTAGGCTCAAGAAAACTGGCTAATATCCTATTGGTAACTTGCTTGATGTCTTAAGAAACATGAATCGGATGTCTACTACGATTAATTAGTTGTGTATAATGCATAAGAGAATATTAATGAGGCCATGATAGGATACTAAACGTGTCATCATAAGAAGTGATAGGATCTTATAGAGTTGGGGAAGGATGTACACGCCCCCACAAATGGTATTAAGGAATACATGTAACACCCCCAAAATACCGCAGCGGAAGATTGTGTCACTAGGGTGCTACTTCATAATACAAAGTACAAGTTATAGAAAACGACCTCTGAATGAGACGTTTTGAAAAGTTACCATTCGATTGAAGAATTCAAAGTTAGAAACATGAGATTCCAAAGTATGATACATAAATGTATCCAAAATGTTTTGAATGGTAATGATAAAAGCGTAAGTCTTCAGAATATGCAGCTTGACTCTAAGTTCCATGCACTAGCTATCGCCTTACTAACCTGAGATAAACATGCTAAAGTGTCAACACAATGGTTGGTGAGTTCATAGAGTTTGTCTTAAAATAGTTGAAAAGCCTTTAAAAAATGTTCACACAGCAAAGGCATTGTGAATCCACTCTGTTGCAAGTGCCGCCCATAACAACACTTGCAACCTGTGTGTTCACAACCCACTGCTAAAATATAGTATGATAAACACATGTATAAGTTCATCACAACAGTTAAGCAATTAGTCGTGAGTCTACACTTCATCTCCAAAGACCTCACCTTTATGATGTATCCAACATTCGCAAATGTTAGGATGTATCAAAGCTAATGATCATCCAATAACTTAATTTGGAGCCACTAGATAGCCTCAATGGTCATCCAACAACTTAATTTGGAGCCACTGGAAGTCTCAATGGTCATCCAACAACTTAATTTGGAGCCACTGGAAGTCTCACAATTAAGTATGACGCAGTTAAGTATAACACAATCATGTATGTATGAAATCAAGTATAATGCAATCAAGTATAAGACAATCAAGTATAAAACAATCAAGTATAAATGTTTTGAGTATTTGTACAAGTAAGCAAGTAGTTGAGCATGTATCTCCCCCAAAGAGTTAAAACAAGTATAAAAAGAGTAGGGGCTATGACTCACCTTGAACTAACGATATCACAATGTATAATGGAATCAACGGATAAGCCGGGAAGTCTCTACGCGCAACCTAGAATATGATGATATGTTTTAGGTTTGGAGTAATGTCTAAGAATACGAAGAATTACCTATATATGTCTTGCACATTGTTCATGATGTAGTACTTAGTATATAGTGTAAATCGTTGAATAAAAATGGTTTATGAAACATGTATAGCTTGTATATCTCTTACTACCGTTCGGGCCGACATAATTCAGAGGCCATGTAGTAAACGTTCGAGGAGCCAGGACACTTTAATTCGTAAATCCACAACTCATCTCGACGGTTTACTTTAATGAACCCCTTACTTGAGGCTCCCTACTATTGTAGTATTTGATATAGTATATATATAAGTTTATGATCCGAAAAGTTACATGTCCAAATAATTGAATAAACTTAGGAAAGTTTATTTTAAATGAAGATTGTTATTATCAATGAGTTTATTAAGCCTAGAGTGGACATTACTTGTAAAGTTTCATGGTTGTTTGATAGAGCAGATCCAAATTGGTTGATTATGTTATAACTAAGACTTTAGTTCATGTTTTTTATTTTTAAAAGTTATATGGTCTTTAGCCGTGGCTTTGCCGTGACCTTGGTCATTGTTATCATGGTCTTGAGACTCATCCTTGGCCTTATCCATGGTTGTGGTCTTGGCTTTAGGTCATTAGACCTCTTGGTTATATTTAACCATAACTATTATATAGTCACTTGGATATTTAAAATAGCTATTAAGAGATCGAAGAAAATATCATTCATTCTTGGTTTTCTGGGCTCGTGCACCTGAGTTTTTGAAGAAAACATCATTCCTGACAACTTTCGTGCTTTAACTTTTTGATGAAATGGACCAGAAAAGCCTCTTTTTGCGTGTTTAAGGTTCTGTCACAGAAAGTTTGAGACAGTTTTGCCGTAAAGATTTTAGTAACTTCTAATAACCATAACTTTTGACTCATACACTCATTTTAGATGGTTCAAATTGCTATGTTTTCCTTGTTAAGTCCTCTACTACAATATGTAATTGTCTAATATCATGATTATACGATTTTGGTCGAATTTCACCATGGAAGTCACTAGTTTTCTTGTTTAATTAACATAAGTTAATATATAGTTTGCAAAACTTGTTTTACTAGTTTTTATACATCATGAACATATCACAAAGACCATTGATGAGGCGAAAAATGAACCACTTTTAGGGGGTCATTTAAGCCCGAATCCGAATTTATTTGATCAAATATTGCCCTAAATCGTTCCTTTTATGATTTTAGGTACTTTGGGAGAGAAATCTGGAAAAGGAAGCAATTAGGACATTTTTGGAGCATAAGAGTGAAGAAAACGCCAAAGTCTTAATTTTCCAAGCTGGGAACAGTAGGTGACGGCGTCAAGAGCAAAAGCTTGACGGCGTCAAGAGCAAATCTCATGAATTTCCATGACGACCCAGAACGGATTTGACGGCGTCACGTAGGAAGGGCGTCAAGAGTAAAAGAGTCATGACGGCCTGGAAGTACTTAAGTCTTGACGGCGTCAGAAGTGGATCTAGGCAGTCCGAGGAGAGTTTTGGCAGCGAGGTGACGGCGTCACGTTGTTTGTCTTGACGCCGTCAGACCTATTTTTCTATATAAAGTTTTCTATTTTTCACACAAAAGAAAAAAGTTTTGGGAGAAACCCTAAGTACGATTTTGGTGTAACTTTACAGGTTTTTCAAGGGTTCCAACCCCTTGATACCTTGCATGATTAATCAAGATAAGTGTTCTTCTAATTCAATCAATATGTCTATGTGTTGGTTGTCTATATCTTGTTTTTGTCTTAATTCTATCATGCTAGGCTAGATTTATCTTGTGTTTGCTTAGATCTAATGAAACCTAGATATTGATTATGTGTTGATTACTTGTTTATTCTTGTCTTGGATGAATGATTTATATGTTAGGCTTAAGAAAACTGGCAGATCTCCAAATGGTAACATGCTTGAACGTCTTAAGAAACATGAACCGAGGCGCACTAGGTCTTTATTGGTTGTATTTAATGCATGAGCCACTGTTTACAATCCCTATAGTTATGTTGGGCATGGTGTAGGAGGAGATAAGAGCTCATAGAATTGGGGAGTTATGTGTGCCACCCCATGAATGGTATTAAGGAATACGATCCGTCATCCATGGAATTATAACAAGTAATTAACGTGTAAAAGATATCTAGGGAGTAGTGAAATCTAAGTAAACACATTTTCTCCAATTACTGCTCACAACTTTAGTATAATTTAGCTTATTTTCATTTTTAGTATTTTATTTTGATTGCATCTTAGTATTGGGTTAGTTGAACAGCAACTAATTCCGCCCAAATCCTTCAAACCCCGAGATTTTAATTGCTTTCGATAAAATATAAAAACACAAAAATAATCATCCCTCACCTTTAGAACTAGTATTTAGGCTTTCTAATCCTAGCGACACTATTCCTAAGCTGAACGATCAATCCCCCGGTACTTGTCACTATACTATACTACAACGATCAGGTACACTGCCTGGTGGGGGTTGTAAGCTTCTCGAGATCCCTCGAGAGGTAAAGCCTGTTGCGATTCCCACGCATCAAGTTTTTGGCGCCGCTACCGGGGAAATAGTTATTTTCTAGGTTAGAATTTCTTTTTATTAGGTCTATTTGCTAGATTCCTTTCTAGTAAGATTTTATTTTTATTTTTAGGTCTTCTTTAGTCTATCTCATTTCTTTGTGTCTTTGTTCGTAACTCTTCACCACCTGCCATCATGGCAAATGACGAATCCCTTAACCTTAGGATCACTAGGAGTCGTAGTTCCACTCGAAACCTTGTCTTGCCCTATGCGGAACCCGTAAGAGAGATTCATAGATTGAGACAATATCACTCAACTTCTGAACCATCTAGCGTTGCCATCGATTTTGATGCACCTCTTTCTGATGAAAATTCAGAAAATCATGTCACAACCCCTAGCTCCCAACCCAATGACGAGATGAGTACTCCCGCAACCCCCATTCCTAAGCGCCTTAAGGACTACTCCTCCCCAACCTCTCGTGGCTTCTCAAACGCCATTGTCTACCCAAACGAACACACCAATGAGGTCTTGCATGCAAACGATGTTTGGCTTGTCAAAAATGTGTGTAAGTTTCGCGGAACAGATGAGGAAGACCCAATCCAACACATCAAGGACTTCCTGAAAATAGTAGACACCCTCCATACGGATGGGGCTACTAGAGACACATCCCGATTGCGATTCTTTCCTTTCACCTTATATGAAAAAGCCCAAGAATGGTATGACAAACTCCCTTCTGAATCTATCTTCACATGGGAGCAACTCATATCCAAGTTCTATGAGAAGTTCTTTCCACCTGGAAAAACCTCAGCACTTAGAGATAGGATCCTCCGTTTCCGGAAGGGGAAGGATGAACCCTTCCATAAATCGTGGACTAGATTCAAAGATTTAATAAGACAGGTTCCCTATCATGGCATTGAACTTTGGCTCTTGGTCCAAATCTTCTACGAAAATATCTCCTCTAATGACCGAAACGGAATTAACCAATCTAGGAAAGGAAGATTGGCCAATCTTAGTGCCGAGGAAGGATGAGATAGGATTGAAGAATATGCTCAAGACCAGGATGACACTTGGGATGAACCTGAGTCGACTGTCAGCATTTCTGAGATCACCACAGATCGGTTGAGCAAAATTCACAAAAGAGTGGAATACCTAGCTGGATCGCAATTACCTAAACAGCTGTCGAATCCTTACTTGATCTGCGATTACTGTGGAGGCCCGCATGAGGTAGAAGAATGCCGAGGAGCAGCCACAACTGAACATGCGTGCTTGTCAGGAGGGGACATTTATGCTGATCCCTCCCTTTTGCATTTTTACCAAAATGACGATTACACCCTTTGGGGAAATCTGGCAAAGAGAAAAGAAGGGGAGGAAGGCCCTGAATTCAAAATCAGGAGCAATTTCGAAGATGACTTTGGTCACTTCACTCAAAAAAAAGACTTGCAAATGAAAGGCCTTAATGAGCTTTTCGACGAGCAGCAGGAGGGTATTGGAGAATTTTTCAACAAGCTTAACTCAACCCTAGATAATCTTCAAACACCATCAGTAAGCAAAAATGACCCCATGCTCGCAATAACCACGCGAGCTGGAACGACAACCAAGGACCCTCCTTACCCAAACTCGTCCCCCATCACCCTCGACCCAAACAAACCTGGGGAGGAGTAGGATGTCGGCGGGGGTGCCCCAGACCAACCGCCTGTGACGACCCCTTCCCCATCAGCCCTGCCTGACCAACCTGTGAGAATCCCATTCCCGTCCTGATTAAGGAACCAGAAAACTGAGAATGATAACAAGAGGTTCTTGTCATACCTAAAAGACTCAGTTGTCACCATACCTCTCCTTGATGCTTGCTATCACATGCCAAAGTATAGCACATACTTCAAAAAGCTACTTGCTAACAAGAAGAAACTCGAGGGTCTTGTGACCCTGGGGGAAGAATGCTCAGTGGTAACGCATCGAGGGCTACCAAAGAAGGTTGACGATCCGGGCAGCTTCACCCTACCTTGCTCCATAGGACCTCTATCAATCAAGAATGCTCTTGCCGATTTGGGAGCAAGTATCAGTCTCATGCCTCACTCTATGTTCCGTAAACTAGGATACTCTGGATTGAAGTCTACCCGTATGAACATCCAACTAGCCGATAGATCGGTTAAGTACCCCGTTGGGAAATTCAAATTCCCGGTCGACTTCGTAATCCTGGATATGGAGGAGGATGACTTGGTACCTATCATCTTAGGTAGACCATTTCTTGCTACCGCTCGTGCAGTCATCGATGTCTACGATGGTAAATTGACCTTACGAGTGGGAGACGATAGCACAACCTTCGACATTAAGGATTCTATGGACCTCTCCCTCGAAGCAGCCAACCGGCTCTACTTTATCGGGGAAGTAGATGAACTCACAGATGTCATTGATAGTTGCGTCGATGAACAGATCGATGAAGGCTGGCTACAGGACGAGAGTTTTCTGCCTTTGCTAGAGGTAGAAAAGACGGAGGATGTTAATGCAGTCTCCTTCTACCCCATACAAGAGGCAACGGAGCATCTCGAGCTCTGAAAGCCCGAGAACAAGCTCAAACCCTCTATTATCGAACCCCCTAACGTTGATCTTAAAGAACTTCCTAACCATTTGGAGTATGCCTTCCTTCAGGGGAAGGACCAACTCCCGGTAATCATAAACTCTTCCTTGGAACATTAACAAAAAGTTAAACTCTTAGAGGTCCTAAAAAAATACCAGGGGGTACTCGCATGGAGTGTGGCCGACATTAAGGGGATTGACTCAACTTTCTGCACACATAAGATTCTCATGGAGGAAGATTATCAACCTACCGTGTAGCCCCAGAGGCGCGTGAACCCTAACATTAAGGAAGTAGTAAAGAAAGAAGTTATCAAACTTTTGGATGCAGGACTGATTTACCCGATCTCGGATAGCCCATGGGTCAGTCCTGTGCCGGTTGTACCAAAAAAGGGTGGAATGACTGTAGTGAAGAATGACAAGGGTGAGATGGTGCCCCAGAGAACTGTCACTGGATGGCGGGTATGCATCGACTATCGAAAGCTCAATGATGCCACGAGGAAAGATCACTTTCCCTTACCATTCATTGATCAGATGTTAGAGAGATTATCTGGACACGAGTACTATTGCTTCTTGGATGGATTCTCTGGATATTTTCAAATTCCCATAGCACCCGAGGACCAAGAAAGACCACGTTTACGTGCCCCTATGGAACTTTTGCCTACAAAAGGATGCCTTTTGGGCTATGTAATGCCCCCGCCACTTTCCAACGTTGCATGACAACAATATTTCACAAACTCATGGAAGACAGCATGGAAGTGTTCATGGATGACTTTTTAGTCTTCGGAAACTCCTTCGACCGCTGTCTTGCTAATCTAGAAAAGATGCTTAAACGTTGTGAGGAAACCAACTTGGTGTTAAACTGGGAAAAGTGTCATTTCATGGTAAAGGAAGGGATTGTGTTAGGGCATAAGATCTCAGGGAACGGAATAGAGGTGGACCAAGCTAAAGTTGAAGCTATATCTAAGTTACCATACCCCACGACTGTTAAGGCAATACGCAGCTTTTTGGGGCACGCCGGATTTTATCAGAGATTCATCAAAGACTTCTCCAAAATTGCCCGGCCAATGACTCAATTGCTTGTGAAGGATGCTCCGTTCGATTTTTCCCAAGAATGCAAAGATGCTTTCGATCTCTTAAAAAAGGAGCTCACACAAGCTCCAATCATGATCACACCCAATTGGGAGTTACCGTTTGAAATCATGTGTGACGCTAGCAATTTCGCTGTCGGGGCTGTGTTGGGCCAACGTCATGACAAGCTTTTCCAACCTATTTACTACGCTAGAAAGACCATGAATCCCGCTCAAGAGAATTACTCCACCACCGAAAAGGAATTATTAGCCGTAGTGTTTGCATTCGACAAATTCCGACAATATCTTGTCCTTTCTAAGACAGTCATCTTCACTGATCACTCGGCTCTTCGATATCTGTTTGCGAAACAGGATGCTAAGCAATGACTAATTCGGTGGATCTTGTTGTTACAAGAATTTGATGTTGAGATTCGCGATAAGAAGGGGGCAGAAAATCTGGCCGCAGATCATCTATCTCGTCTCGAAAACCCCTTGGATAAGCACGATAGAAGTGAGATTAGGGATTCGTTTCCTGACGAACAACTGATGTTAATGATTGATTCGGAACCGTAGTACGCCAATTTTGCTAATTACTTCGCAAGTAGATGTAGACTTGTTCCTGAACACCTGACTAGATACGAAAGAAAAAGGTTCTTTTCTCAGCTTAAATACTACTTTTGGGATGAACCATTTTTATTCCGAATGTGTCCTGACCAAATTATAAGGCGTTGTGTTTCGGAAAATGAGGCGGTGAAGATAATGAGGGAATGTCACTCTGGTCCCTCTGGGGGGCATCATGGGATAAACGTTACCGCCCGAAAGATTCTCGATGCAGGATTCTATTGGCCCACAATTTTCCGTGATGTAAAAGAAATGGTGCAGGCGTGTGATGCATGTCAACGTGCCGGAAATATATCACATAGGGATGAAGCACCTCAGAACTTTATACAAGTTTGTGAGGTCTTCGATGTTTGGGGGATTGACTTCACGGGACCCTTTCCATCTTCAGGGGGGAACGAGTACATATTAGTCGCTATTGACTATGTTTCAAAATGGGTTGAGGCACAAGCCCTTAGGACCAATGACGCCAGAGTAGTTATTCATTTCCTGAAGAAGCTTTTCACGAGATTCGGAATTCCTAAAGCTCTCATCAGTGATAGGGGAACTCATTTTTGCAATGCACAAATGGAAAAGGTCATGAAGAGGTATGGGGTACCCCATCGATTCTCCACCGCCTATCATCCACAGACCAATGGCCAAGTCAAAAACACCAATAGAGCTATTAAAAGAATACTTGAAAAAATGGTTAGTCAAAACAGAAAGGACTGGTCATTTAAACTCGATGAAGCCTTATGGGCATTCCGAACTGCCTACAAAACACCTATTGGAACGACCCCATTCCGCATGGTGTATGGTAAGGCATGCCACCTACCGATAGAACTAGAACACAAGGCTTATTGGGCGCTTAAGACATGCAACCTAGATTACACGACTGCTGGAAACAATAGGTTCTTGCAATTACACGAGCTTGATGAGCTTAGACTAGAAGCTTACGAATCCTCCATCACATATAAAGAAAGAGCTAAAAGATGGCATGACCAGAGAATTAAGAAACCCAAAGAATTTTCAGAGGGAGACAAGGTCCTATTATACAATTCTCGGTTGAGATTATTTCTGGGAAAACTTAAGTCTAGATGGTATGGACCGTTCACGGTAAAGAATTCTTCTAAATTTGGAGCGGTAGTGTTAATTGATGATGAAGGTAGGGAGTTCACCGTTAACATACAACGTGTAAAACATTACCAAGAGAATAACAATGAGATGATTAGTGAGGAGGATGTGACGTTTGATGATGAAATCACGTAGTAACCCATGACCTTGAGTCTAGCTACAAGACTCGTAAATAAAGAAAAGCGCTTCTTGGGAGGCAACCCATGTTTTGTGTGATTTTATTTGTTTGATTGTTATTTGCTTCCGTATGCATGTTTTATTTTTATTGTTGGTTGATCATGTTTCTAAATTAAATAGTAGAAATACTTTACTTTGTTGTTTTGGCCTAGTCTTAACTCCACCTAAAAGTATTTTTTCAAAAGATAAGTGTAAGGGGAAACCCCAAATATGTTTTTAAGAAACAACCGATCATGATTCTCCACAATATTAAATGAACATGTGTATTCGTATTTGTTAGAGTCAAATGCTTGTATTGAGTCATAATGAAGTTTTGCAGGATTTTCCAGGAAATAGGACCAAGTTTTCCCAGAAATTTTCCGGAAACTTAACATAAGAATTTCTGCAGGTCAATTCTGACGCGTCAGGGGTTTACTCTTGACGGCGTCAGGAGTTAAAAATCTGGAAATTTTACCGGTTTTGTTTTTCTAACGGAGTCTTATGGTTTTTGTGAATTATTAAGTTTTATAATCTCCAGGGAATCTGCAAACTTCATTCCACAAGCATTATATCTTATCTTGTTTTCTAGGATTTAGTAACTTATATAGAATGCCGCCGATTTTACGCGAGGTTGTCTTGTCTATTTTGTCAGGTTTTACAGGTTATGTATGACAAGAAGATGATTTATATTCTGGAAGGGAAGCTTTGATTGTTCATTTTCTTGGAGGAAGATTTAACCTGGCCACCCTATTATCCATACCGAGCGAATCAGGGGAGTATTTGATTTCATTCTCTTTACTTTTTCACTTTTACATTCTTTACATGAACATTGGGGACAATGTTCATCTTAAGTGTAAGGGGAGGGTAAAAAGATGATACCTTACATATGCACTTTCGCTTGAGTTTGTTTTGTTTAATGGTAGATGTGTAATAAAACTATGAGAAATACTTATTAGTGCAATTTTAGCGCCAAATTTAAATTTTTTTACAACATTTAGGAGTGAAACTTTAGCCATAGCAAGCGTCTCATGGATAGGAGATTGTATGACTAGCACATAACCGTATATTCAAAAAAAATTTTCCACCCAAATATGTGAGGTTCGCCTTTAGATTTGATAGGAAAAGCATTTACCATTAGTGCTTATGAGTGTACCGGTAGCATTTAGATTCTAGAACTTGCGTTAGTGATGCATCCCGAGACCACTAGTGAGACTACATTCGTGTGGTAGGATTTACTACATGATAAGAGGCATTAGGATCACCCTTGTGTTAAACCCATATTATAATTACTTGACCATTTAAGTCATATTACTTGGCTAGTTAAGTCAACTAATTTTTCCCACACCCTTAGCGTTGTACTCATTTTTAGTACACGAAACCCCTAGTACACCTCTCCGAGCCTATCTTTTCGTTTCTAACTTTAAGCATTTTACTTAAAGGAAGAATTTGTTACACCCCACTTAAATGTACACCCAAATCGCCTTAGCCTTCCGTGTATGCACTCATTTTTAGTGCATTATTGTTATTTGTTAAACCCTAAGTTAACTTTCTAATTGGTTACATGGTTGCTAAGTCGAGTCATATCCTTGTACATATTGTTTTGGGACGATTGGGACTCATGGCAAAGTACTTATTTTATGGAGTAATGGGGAAGAACATAATATTATTACCCCCATATATACGTTAATCTTAAAAGTGCTCCAAGTGTTTTGATTTTCTTAATTCGAGTCATTAGTTTAGTTAAATGTAAAGTATGTAAAAATTCAAGTGTAAGGGAAATGTTCATTCCCTATGATGTATTATTTTGGATGGTAGGGCAAGAGTGTATGCAAAAAAAAATAAATAAATAAAATCGAAAAAATCAAGAAAAAGAAAAAAAAATAGAAAAAGAAAAAGAGAAAAAACATACGGACTACCATCCCGTTTCATTCTATGTTTATTTTATGTTTTTGTTCTTTTTTATTTATTAGCTTAAGTCGAGTCTAGTCTTGGCTTAGCAACGCCATATTGTACATGTAATTAACCAAGATTGTTAACTCGCCACCAGTAAAACTTCCTTTATCCAACAAAACCGTGTATTTCATATCCCTATACCTAACGTTACAACCCTTTAAAATACCTCTTTGATAGTTTATCCTAGGTGCTTACGCCATGTGGTGGAGGTTTGATCCTTTCCCAAGCCTATGGTAATCTATTTTGCTATGACAGGTAGTGAGAGATATCTTCCGTTTCCATATTGTAATTTATACTTTATTACACTCGAGAGATGTGAGTATCTAAACAATATTTGTGAGGTGCTTGTGTATGACCTCCGTGCTTGTCTATTGGTCTTTAGTGGAACGATTATTTGTTGTAATTACTTTTATATTAGTGTTAAATGACCCCTAACTTGTATTTTGAGTAGAATAAAAGCGCATTTGCTTGAGGACAAGCAAATCTCAAGTGTAAGGGTATATGATGAGGCGAAAAATAAACCACTTTTAGGGGGTCACTTAAGCCCGAATCCGAATTTATTTGATCAAATATTGCCCTAAATCGTTCCTTTTATGATTTTAGGTACTTTGGGAGAGAAATCTGGAAAAGGAAGCAATTCGGACATTTTTGGAGCATAAAAGTGAAGAAAACGCCAAAGTCTTAATTTTTCAAGCTGGGAACAGTAGGTGACGGCGTCAAGAGCAAAAGCTTGACGGCGTCAAGAGCAAATCTCATGAATTTCCATGACGACCTATAACGGATTTGACGGCGTCACGTAGGAAGGGCGTCAAGAGTAAAAGAGTCATGACGGCCTGGAAGCGCTTAAGTCTTGACGGCGTCAGAAGTGGATCTAGGCAGTCCGAGGAGAGTTTTGTCGGCGAGGTGACGGCGTCACGTTGTTTGTCTTGACGCCGTCAGACCTATTTTTCTATTTATAGTTTTCTATTTTTCACACAAAAGAGAAAAGTTTTGGGAGAAACCCTAAGTACGATTTTGGTGTAACTTTACAGGTTTTTCAAGGGTTCCAACCCCTTGATACCTTGCATGATTAATCAAGATAAGTGTTCTTCTAATTCAATCAATATGTCTATGTGTTGGTTGTCTATATCTTGTTCTTGTCTTAATTTTATCATGCTAGGCTAGATCTATCTTGTGTTTGCTTAGATCTAATGAAACCTAGATATTGATTATGTGTTGATTACTTGTTTATTCTTCTCTTGGATGAATGATTTATATGTTAGGCTTAAGAAAACTGGCAGATCTCCAAATGGTAACATGCTTGAACGTCTTAAGAAACATGAACCGAGGCGCACTAGGTCTTTATTGGTTGTATTTAATGCATGAGCCACTGTTTACAATCCCTATAGTTGTGCTGGGCATGGTGTAGGAGGAGATAAGAGCTCATAGAATTGGGGAGTTATGTCTGCCACCCCATGAATGGTATTAAGGAATACGATCCGTCATCCATGCAATTATAACAAGTAATTAACGTGTAAAAGATATCAAGGGAGTAGTGAAATCTAAGTAAACACATTTTCTCCAATTACTGCTCACAACTTTAGTATAATTTAGCTTATTTTCATTTTTAGTATTTTATTTTGATTGCATCTTAGTATTGGGTTAGTTGAATAGCAACTAATTCCGCCTAAATCCTTCAAACCCCGAGATTTTAATTGCTTTCCATAAAATATAAAAACACAAAAATAATCATCCCTCACCTTTAGAACTAGTATTTAGGCTTTCTAATCCTAGCGACACTATTCCTATGCTGAACGATCAATCCCCCGGTACTTGTCACTATACTATACTACAACGATCAGGTACACTGCCTGGTGGGGGTTGTAAGCTTCTCGAGATCCCTCGAGAGGTAAAGCCTGTTGCGATTCCCACACATCAACCATATATAGCATGAATGAAATACAATAAGCATGAAAATGATATTGAGGAAGAAAGTGTAATAGGGTTTCTTACAACTTTTGGCTTTCTAAAGAAAGGAAGTCAAGTATGAAACTAGGACACTAAACCTATGCTTGCAAACCCTTCACCACAACTCTTGCACACTCTTGCTAATCTTTACATAACCCTTGTGAAAATCATTTAACCTCATCCCCTAACATATTGTGTAGCTCCTAATTTAACCATGGAATCACCAAACAAACTCTTGATTCATGTAGAGACTAACTATGCCTTCATCTTTGGTATGTAACTTATAACTTAGAAATCAAAAGATCATGGTTTATGGATTTGTGTGTGGCGTTTTTATGGAGATGAAAGGAAGAAGATGAGTTGCTTTTATAATGTAAATGAGGAGGTTAGGAAGGTGTTAGGAACGTGCCTTATGGAGGTGCAAGAGTTGGGATATTTCTAAGGCTTGGTAAGTAAGTTTCAAGACTTTTCAACACATGGACTTATCTTAAGTGATCAAGGCCTATCTCAATCCAAAAAGGCTTGTGACTTATCATAAAATTTCGTCCAAGGTCTATCTTGGATGACTAGATATGAGTTTTGATAATATCTTGCTTTTACGGAGTCAGTTTTGGTCCCGGTAATTGCTAACGGTAAGTCGTTAAGTCCTGAAACTTAAAATCGGGTATCTTAAAAATATGAAACATATAAATATGTTAAAATTTATTAATATAACCTATCTTAGCATATTAATGAGTGACAAGTTCTATCGGGTTGCTTAAACGCTGTTAAAACTGGAAACGCGGGTCTAAAACGCGTAATTCGCGTAAAACGCTGAACTGGAAAACGTAAAATTCCGAAACTTTTGGAATTGTCGTAAAATGAAAGAAAATCATATTTCTATTGTTTTGAGTGTTTTATGGACATATCGGGATGCTGGAATGACGTTTAAAGCTAAAAGTAAATCTCGGACACGGTTTCGTGATTTTTGTAGAAATGATCCGACGAGTGTCAAACTCTCAGATTATCATTAAAATAGTTTAACTTACGAGAATATGAAACAAAATTTTCGGGAGTGAATAGTGAAAGTGAATAGTAATAGTGAATAGTAAAAAATGAATAGTAATCCAAAAATGCTAGTTGTTACATACAACCCATCATCCACGCAATTGTAACAAATCTATCAATCAATGAAAGATAGCTAGGTTAGTGAAACCTAAGCAAACACGTTTTTCTCCATATTAGTTTTACACACATTTATTTTCTTGTTATTTTATATTTATTGCATTTGTAGTTAATTGGGTTACTTGACTAGCAACGAATTCTGCCCACTCTTCCAAAACCGTGATTTTTACATGCTTTCCGAAAAATATAAAAATACAAAAAGAATCATCCCTCAACTCTAGACCTAGTTTAGATCGTTTTCAATCTTGAAGAACACTATTCCCTATGGAGAACGATCAATTCTCTGGTTCTTACCACTACACTATACTACATCGGTCTGGTACACTTGCCTGGCGGGGATTGTAAGATTCTCAAGATCCCTTTAGAAGTAAAACTTTTGTGTGACAATCCAAATCGCATCAATGTTTTTAGCGCCGCTACCGAGGAATTGTTATTGTTTAGGTTGAATTTTATTTTTGTTAGATCTACTCAATAGATTCCTTTCTAGTAAGGTTTTTATTTTATTTTTATAGGTTTTTTTTAGTCTATCTTTCTGCCCAATCCATTGCTCAAATCTTCCTTGGCCATCATGGTAAACGAAGATCTCTTTAATCTTAGACTCACTAGGAGTCGTAGTTCCATAAGAAATCTTGTTCCGCCCTATGCAGTACCTGAAAGGGAAATGCGTAGGCTAAGGCAAAATCTCTTCCAACATCCGAACCGTTTGGGACAACCATTAACTTTGATGAAGCTCTTTCTAAGGAAGACTCCGATCATCACCTTACACCCCTAGCCCCCAATCCAATCATGATATGGAAATTCCAGAAATTCCTACCCCTAAGTGCCTTAAGGATTACTCTTCCCCGAACCCTCGCTGCTTTCAAATGCTATTGTTTTTCCAAATGAACACACAGATGGGGTCTTGCCTGCAACCGATGTTTGGCTTGTCCAAAGTGTATGCAAGTTTCACGGATTGAAAACTAAGGATCCAATCCAACACATCAAAGATTTCTTGAAAATAGTGGATACCATCCATACGTATGGAGCCACTAGAGATACCTCCCGCTTAAGATTCTTTCCTTTCAACCTTCAAGAAAAAGCCAATGAATTGTATGACAAACTTCCTTCTGAATCCATCTTCATATGGGAATAACTAATCTCAAAATTATATGAAAAGTTCTTTCCCGCAGGAAGAACTTCAGCAATCAGGAAAAAAATCCTTCATTTCCGCGTTGGGCAAGCAGAACCCATTCATAAATATTGGATTAGATTCAAGGATCTAATAAGACAAGTTCCCCATCATGGCATCGAGCTTTGGCTTCTTGTCTAAATCTTCTACGAAAATGTCTCTCAAACCGACCAAAATGGGATCAATAATTTGGTAAAAGGAAAAATAGCCAAGTGCTGAGGAAGGATAGAGTAGGACCGAGGAATATGCTCAAGAGCATGATGATACTTGGAATGAACCAGATTCAGTCATGAGCGTATCTAAGAGCATGAAAAAACCCTACCTTGAAGGCCGGCTAAGAAAGTTGCAAGAAAAAGTGTCATACCTAACAGGGTCACGACTATTGTGGAGGCCCGCATGAAGTGGAAGAATGCGGGATTGAAACCACCACCGAACAAGCATGTTTGTCAAGCCATGACGTCTTTGATGACCCTTCTTTGTTAACTTTTTATCAAAACTATGATTTCACCTCATGGGGAAATCTTGTGAAAAAGAATGAGGGGGAAAAGGTCCTGACTTCAAAATCAGGAGTACTTTTGAGGATGACCTTGGGCATTTCACTCATGAAAGAAGTCTAATGCTAAAAGATCTCAACGACCTCATCACTGATCAGCAAAATGACTTGAAAACCAAGTTCATGGAACTAAATGTTGCCCTTGATAGTCATGGCAAACCCCAAGTGAACCAAAATGACCCGTTGCTTGCCATTACCACACGGGCTGGAACAACAACTAAGGATCCACCGTACCCAATCTAACACCCCTCTACCATTGAACCCGATACCTCTCACGTGGAAGAAGGTAATGTGAACAATGAGATTCCTGAGCAGCCCCCTCAAGTAACTTCCTCTATATCAACTCCACCCAGGCAACCAGTAAAAGTCCCATATCCGTCCCGCCTCAAGAATCAAAAAGTCGAAAATCATAATAAAGATTCATGTCATACTTGAAGGATTCGGTTGTCACCATACCTCTTCTCGATGCTTGTTACCTTATGCCCAAGTATAGCACATACTTCAAGAGGCTCCTCGCCAATAGAAAAAAGCTTGAGAGTCTTGTAACGCTAGGAGAAGAATGTTATGTGGTGACCCAACGAGGACTACCAAAAAAGGTGGACGACCCTGGTAGTTTTACCTTGCCCTATTCCATAGGATCTTGATGACGTATAGTCCATACTCGGGTCACGAACCCAATTAATGAACATTACTGAGACCTAAACCCACCACGAGTGGGCTATCATAATAATGATGGGCTACCATACTAACGGTTTGGGCTCACGAAAGCCCAAACCCAAAGTTATTTATGGTTTTGATATAGATATCTCTTATTTAAGAGATATATGTAAAAAACAACCGGATATATACCGAAGAGTAAGGCGCACGTATCCAATAAGGATTTCGTGGCTATATAAAGAATATCATAACCCTTATTAAAGGTACGACTTACAACCCTAACTCTTCAATATGACCCTAAAAACCGATTACTTACTCTGACACCAGAGGATAATCGTGGGAGACAATCCCACGATAAGCCTAACGGTGTTTGTTTGTTTTCTTAGTGTGTAGGTCTCAAGCATTAAGATCTGATTGGTACGAGAATAGGAACCCAAATAAGGAACGCCCAACTTTTGTATCAACAAGTGGCGCCATCCGTGGGACACTACACTAAGAACTACAATGACGAAGCACAAAAACTCAAGCCAACGGACTCCGCAATTGGAAAAAAAACATGGTGACTCCCAGAGGAGGAAGAATCAAGATTCAATCCATAGACAGGCCTTTGGAACAACCAGCGCGCCTGATCACCAAGAAACGGGCCCAACTCTAATTCTCCCAATAGTAGAATTGCCCGCAGGGACTACCCAGACCACCACGGTGGTTCCAAGCACCGAAGAACTTCAGCGCACCCTTTTCACTACTCCCCATCAAACGGCACCCATTGTGGACAACACTGTGCAGCCAGGCGCGCCTAATCGAGAGAGGGGACCTAATGTTGAAGCAAATATTCTTGCATTGGGAGAGGATGCGCCCGAGTTAACGTTAAGTAATTTTGTATCTCAAAATTACAAAACTTTAACCAACCTCATGCAAGAGGAAGCAAGGAGAAGGTCAAGTCAGAGCCTACAAGCCCAACTTAACTTTAACCCAGAATACAAAACATCCTCATCGCGCTACCAGAAGGAGGGGCGCGAATGGCGTACCAACGTCCACGCTAGACTTGCTACAGCATCTGATTCACAATACTCGGAGGATTACGAGGACAATGAGAGGCGTACCAATGTCCACGCTAGACTTGGTAATCGCAGGATGCAAGATAGACTTGGACGACAACGCTCACCGAGCGAGAGTTCTTCAAGGTCTGGGAGCAGAAGGATTCATGATAGATTGGGAAGACGAATTTCCCCAAGTGAAAGCCCCTCAAGCTCGCACTCTGAGGAAAAACGGCGTAAGCGCCGCAGAAGAGAAGACTCTTCCTCAAGTGACTCCTCGGATAACGAGGACAGAGAGACAGGGCACTGGAAGTCCAGAGGAAGACGTCTCGAGGAAGAAAACGAAGACATATCTCTTCCTTGGTGCCGCTAAAAGGTTGATGCATTCACACGACGCATCAGCGACTATTCGGATGACAAAAAAAGGCGCATGCCAGCCAATGTTAAAACATATGATGGAATGGGTGATCCTAATGATCACCTAAAAATTTTCGAATCTACTGCCACCATCGGAAATTGGCCACAACCTGTGTGGTGCCGTATGTTTAACTCCACATTAGCAGGGAATGCGTGAACTTGGTTTAGCAAGCTTCCACGAAGAAGCATAAACGGGTTTGTAGAGTTGCGAAAAGCATTCCGCTTAAACTTCACTCAGAGAAAGAAGTGCGCAAAGAACCCTGTTTAACTGGCCAGAGTAAAACAGCGCCAAGGGGAATCAACAAGTGCTTACGTGGAGCGCTTTAAGGATGAATGTATAAATGTCAAGGCGTGTCCTGAAGTACTAAAAATCTCAGGGTTCATGAATAGGATTAATAACCAGAGCTCATCAGGAAATTAAATGATAAGGTTCCCTAAACCTTTGATGAACTAATGAAGCGCACAAGGTCCTTTATCCAAAGAGAAGCAGCTGCTGCGGATAGCCCAAAAGGCTACTGAAATTATAGGCCACAAGAACAGCCTAGGAGACAATCCAATGACCAGAGTACCAACCGCAGCAAGAATTATCGCAGTCAGGGAAATCATAAATACACCCCCCTCACGGAGACCCCGAGGGAGATATTTGTAGCTGAAGGCGCAAACTTTTCGAAACCTCCGCCAATGCGCACCCCGGAGGATCGACGCGTAGGGAATGGATACTGCGAATACCATGGACAAAAGGGCAATACCACCAACAAGTGTGTCCAACTACGACAACTAATCGACAAGTTAGTAAAAGAGGGTAGAATGGATCACCTCGTTAAGAATATCAAAGAAGGAAAGGACAAACAAAAGAACGGAGGTAAGAAGGAGACACCCAAAGACAAGGCTGACACCATCTACATGATACAATCATGGTTGCGAAAGACGAGGCAAAAAGTCAGCCAAAAGTTCTCCTTTAAGAATGAAATCTCTTTGCCCACTCTCGCTGCGGACAACGCAGTAGTAGAGCCGCTCACCATTGAAATACATACAGGGGGTCACGATATCCATTTCATGTATGTACGAACATTGTTTCAAAAGGCTGCGACCTGAAATACAAAGTCAGTTAATTCCGGCCACGACGTCGCTGACAGGCTTCACAGGAGAGAGGATATGGCCCATGGGGAAATTGCGCTTACTTGTGGTCATTGGTAATGAGCAACACTCTACGGCAGCTTGGATTAACTTTATGGAAATCAAATCTCCCTCGCCGCACAACGGCATCATTGGGAGACCTGGAATGTCATCCATGCGCGCTGTACCGTCCACAGCGCATGGGATGCTCAAATACCCAGTAGAAGGAGGCATTCTCACCCTCTATAATACCACTGTGTCACCTAAATAATGCAACACAGTAACCAATAAAGTGGAGGATATTCCAGAACAGCGCGCAGCCAAAGTACCAAACCTAAAAGTTGCCATTCACGCTGACTACCCAGATCAACAAGTATCAATTGGAGGGTCTCGGTCTGACAAAGGCAAAGCAGCTGTGTGCACACTCTTGCAAAAGAACCTAGATATCTTTGCATGGGAACCAAAGCACATAACTGGAGTGCCACGATCTATCACGGAGCACAAGCTACAAATCCGACATGGATATCCCCCAATATGACATAAAAAGTGCGGACAGGCTCCAGATCGCGCAAAAGCCATCCTGGAAGAAGTACACAAACTTGTAGACGCATGCATCATGTGGGAAGTCTACTACCATGACTGGCTTTCCAATCCAGTAATGGTAAAGAACAGTGATGGCAGTTGGAGAATATGCGTGGACTTTACTAATCTGAATAAAGCATGTCCGCAGGATTGTTACCCGCTACCAGAGATAGACTGGAAGGTAGAATCCCCGTGTGGATATCCCTTTAAATGTTTCCTAGACGCTTACAAAGGGTACCATCAAATTCAGATGGCTAAGGAAGATTAAGAGAAAACAACCTTCCACACAAGTCAAGGGGTCTATTGCTATACAAAAATGCCCTTTGGTCTAAAGAACGCGGGAGCAACATACCAGCGATTGGTGGACACAACATTTGAAAAGCAAGTAGGTCGCAACCTGGAAGTTTATGTCGATGACCTTGTCATCAAGAGTCATACTGAGGATGAATTGGTGCTCGACATCGAGGAGACATTCAAAACACTGGGAAAGATAAACATGAATTTAAACCCCAAGAAGTGTACTTTTGGCACGACAGAAGGCATGTTTCTTGGATATCTAATAGAACCTGATGGCATAAATCCCTGCCCAGAAAAGATAAAAACTATCATCGATCTCCCTTCACCACGCACATTGAAAGAAGTCCATTCATTAAACGGAAAGCTAGCTGGGCTAAATCGATTCCTGTCCAAATCAGCAGACAAGTCACTCCCCCTCTTTAAGACACTCACGAAGTGCACAAAAAAGGGAGACTTTCGTTGGACTGAGGAATCGGAGGAAGCTTTTCAACAGCTTAAGTAACATCTTGCAGTGCTTCCCAAACTTGTCGCACCATGACCAGGGGAAGAATTCGTCATGTACTTATCTGCAACTCATGGAGCAGTCAGAGCGGTACTATTGACAGATAGGAACTCCGTTCAAACACCCATATACTTTGTAAGCAAAGCACTTAAGAAGACAAAGACTAACTATACTGTGATGGAAAAGCTGGTCCTAGCTTTAGTATTTGCATCTAAAAGACTGCGCAGATACTTTCAAGCGCACCCAATAGCTGTAATAACGGACCAACCTATCAAAAAAGTTATCTCTAAACCTGACACATCAGGACGGCTACAAAAATGGAGTGTATTATTGAGCGAGCATAACATCTCGTATAGACCACGCACTGCAATCAAGGGGCAGATATTAGCTGACTTTATTATTGAGAAGCCAGATATCGATACTCCACCTTAAACGAGAAAGGCAGAATTACAAGAACCATGGATTCTATTCACTAACCTAGACGGAATGGAATTCACTTACGAACTGCATTTTGAATTTACAGCCACAAACAATGAGGCAGAATATGAAGCCCTACTTGTTGGACTACGCATTGCAACTCAAATGGGTGTACGCAACTTAGAGGCAAATGTAGATTCCCAGCTAGTAGCCAATCACGTGTTATGTGAATATGAGGCTAAGTAGGAAAACATGGTCCAATACCTCGAAAAAACCAATTCTCTAATTCAAAATTTTGACAGGTTCACCATTAAACAAGTCCCTAGACGAGAAAACAGGAAAGCAGATGCACTTAGCAAGATTGCATCTACAAGCTTCGCGCACCTGTTAAAACAAGTATTGGTGGAAACTCTGTAGAATAAATCGATCTCGGAGATGGAAATATCCACTATGATAGAAGAACCGGACCCTACGTGGATGACACCCATCATTGAATTCATAAGCAAAGGGATCTTGCCACAAGAACAGAAGGACGCTCGTAGGGTACGACGCACAGCGCAGAGATCTGAACTCCAAGATGGCATCCTATATCGACGTTCATTCCTATAACCATGGCTCTGTGCGTTGGACCTCTTCAGGCAGATTATGTACTCCGAGAGATTCACGCTGGTTCATGCAGTATGCAATCAGGACCACGGTCTGTCGTGGCCCGCGCCCTACGGTCAGGCTACTATTGGCCCACTATGCACCGTGATGTGCGGGATATGATAAAGAAGTGCAGCGATTGCCAACTTCATAGACCAATCCCACGCCGACCACAACAAGAGCTCACCCCCATCACCACACCATGGCCATCTTATTAATGGGGCATCGATATTGCAGGCCCCTTTCCAGTTGCAGTGGGGGGCTAAAATTCCTCATAGTGGCCATAGATTATTTCACTAAGTGGATTGAGGCAAAAGCAGTGGCAAGTATCACAGGTAACCAAGTCAAACGCTTCGTTTGGGACAACATTGTATGCCGCTTTGGCCTACCTGGAGAAATTATTTCGGACAACGGAAAACAATTATGTGACAATCCGTTCAAAGACTGGTGCGCACAATTACACATTACACAACACTTTGCGTCAGTTAAGCACCCACAAACCAATGGTTTGGTTGAACGCGCGAATCACACTCTGGGCGAAGGAATAAAAGCGCACCTTGACAAACAAAAAGGAAGGTGGGTAGATGAGTTGCCGCATTTCTTATGGGCGCACCGCATGACAATAAAAACTAGCACTGGTGATGCACCATTCTCTCTTGTCTATGGGACAGAAGCTATCATACCAGCCAAGATTGGAATGCCAACTATCCGTACGGTGGAAATCAATGTTACAAAAAATGGTGATGAGTGGTAGCCTGGAAATTGCACCAGGCTTTACCTCTCGAGGGATCTCGAGAAGCTTACAACCCCCACCAGGCAGTGTACCTGATCGGTGTAGTATAGTATAGTGACAAGTACCGGGGGATTGATCGTTCAGCTAGGAATAGTGTCGTTAGGATTGAAATTAATCTAACTAGGTCTAAAGGTGAAGGATGATTCTTTTTATATTTTTATATTTTATGAAAAGCAAGTAAAAATCTCGGGTATTGGGAGAGTGGGCGGAATTAGTTGCTAATTAACTAACCCAAAAGCTACTAATTAAACTAATAAACAAGAAAATAAACTAAGGTTCTACAAGATAAGTGAAGCATGTCTACCAATGATATGTTACTCCTTGCTAGCTATCCAATTCTACATATTGAATTGTCACACCTTGTTTTAATTGACGGGTTGTTTTCCTTAATACCATTCATGGGGTGGCATACTTACTTCCCCAATTCTATAAGCTCCTACTTCACTCCTATGTTGAGCCAGCTAAGAAGCTCCTAACATGGAATCACTAGAATTCGCTCATGCATTAAATACAACCATAAAAACCTAGTACACATCGGCTCATGTTTCTTAAGACGTTCAAGCAAGTTACACAATGGAGATCTGCCAGTTTTCTTAAGCCTAACATTGATAAGACATTCAATCAAAACAAGAATCAATAGGAAACAAGAATTATAAACTAAACCAACTAGATCTATTGAAGTTGTCACGCCTTAATTGATGGAGATAGACACACAGATCAACAAGCCATCATTGATGGAGATAGACACAAACGTCAACAAGAAATCATCAAACCAATCATAAGTAGACACAAAGTGAATTAGCCAAGCATAATTAATAAAGAACAAGCAACAATAATGATAATTGAAGACATGAATTAAGATAGAATCATCAAACCATTACAAGATGTTTATGGAGTGATTGAAACCCTCTAAGTTTCTGGGAAAACACCTACCTAAACCCAGGAATCGACCTTACGGTTTAGGGCTTAAAAAAGTGAAGTTATGATGTTATATTTATAGGCATGTTTTCTGTCGGCCCATCTTGACGGCGTCAGCTCGTTTCTCTTGACGCCTTCATGACCATTTTTCACCAAATTGTAGATCTCTTCGTCCTCTTCGCGTGGGCTTTTGAATCACCTAAATCCGAGTTCGAATGCAAAAGTTATGACCAAAACAATATCAGCTACTCCGCGCGCAAGTTTTGACAAGTTAACACGTGACGGCCTTGGGTGACGCCTTCACGTTTCTTCTAGGCCGTCACCACTTTTACTCTTGACGCCATCATAAAAAGCCTCTTGACGCCGTCAGGTACTATTCCCAGCAAGGAAAATTAAGACTTTACCATTTTCTTCACTTTTATGCTCCAAAAACGTCCAAAATGCTTCCTTTTCTAGAATTCACTCCCAAAGTACCTAAAATCACAAAAGGAAAGATTTAGGTCAATATTTGATCAAATAAATTCAATTCCGGGCTTAAATGACCCCCTAAAAGTGGTTCATTTTTCGCCTCATCATATACCCTTACACTTGAGATTTGCTTGTCCTCAAGCAAATGCGCTTTTATTATAGTCAAAATACAAGTTAGGGGTCATTTAACACTAATATAAAAGTAATTACAACAAATAATCGTTCCACTAAAGACCAAAGACAACCACGGAGGTCATATACTAGCACCTCACAAATAGTGTTTAGATACTCACATCTCTAGGGTGTAATAAAGTATATATCACAATATGGAAATGGAAAACATCTCTCACTACCTGTCATTGCAAAATAGATTACCATAGGCTTGGGAAAGGATCAAACCTCCACCACATGGCGTAAGCACCTAGGATAAACTATCAAAGAGGTCTTTTTAAAGGGTTGTAACGTTAGGTGTAGGGATATGGAATACACGGTTTTGTTGGATATAGGCAATCTTTACTGGTGGCGAGTTAATAATCTTGGTTAATTACATGTACAATATGGCGTTGCTAAGCCAAGACTAGACTCGACTTAAGCTAATAAATGAAAAATAACAAAAACATAAAATGAACATAGAATGAAAAGGGTTGGTAGTCCGTATGTTTATTTTTTTTTTCTCTCTTTTTTTTTTCCTTAATTTTTCGATTTTTTTTTCATACACTCTTACTCTACCATCCAAAATAATACATCAGAGGGGATGAACATTGCCCTTACACTTGAATTTTTACATACTTTACAATAAACTAATCTAACGACTCGATTTAAGATAATCAAAACACATAGAGTACTTTTAAGATTAATGCACATATGGGGGTAATAATATGATGTTCTTCCCCATTACTCCATAAAATAAGTACTTTACCCATGAGTCCCAAAACAATATGTACAAGGAACTCGACTTAGCAACCATGTAATCAATTAGATAATTAACTTAGGGTTTAATAAATAACAATAATGCACTAAAGATGAGTGCATACACGGAAGGCTAAGGCGATTTAGGTGTTCATTTAAGTGGGGTATAACAAATTCTTCCTTTAAGTAAAATGCTTAAAGTTAGAAACGAAAAGATAGGCTCGGAGGGGTGTACTAGGGGTTTCGTGTACTAAAAATGAGTACAACGCTAAGGTGTGGGAAAAATTAATTGACTTAACTAGCCAAGTAATATGACTTAAATGGTCAAGTAATTATGATACGGGTTTAACACAAGGGTGATCCTAATGCCTCTTATCATGTAGTAAATCCTACTACACGAATGTAGTCTCACTAGCGGACTCGGGATGCATCACTAACTTAAGTTCTAGAATCTAAATGCTACCGGTACACTCATAAGCACTAATAGTAAATGCTTTTCCTATCAAATCTAAAGGCGAACCTCACATATTTGGGTAGAAAATTTTTCTGAATAGTACGGTTATGTGCTAGTCATACAATCTCCTATCCATGAGACGCTTGCTATGGCTAAAGTTTCACTCCTAAATGTTGTAAAAAAATTTAAATTTGGCGCTAAAATTGCACTAACAAGTATTTCTCATAGTTTTATTACAGATCTACCATCAAACAAACAAACTCAAGAGAAAGTGTATCTGTAAGATATCATCATTTTACCCTCCCCTTACACTTAGGATGAACATTGTCCCCAATGTTCAAGTAAAGAATGTAAAAGTGAAATAAGTAAAACGAGTGAAATCAAATACTCCCCTGATTCGCTCGGTATGGATAATAAGGTGGCCAGGTTAGATCTTTCTCCAAGAAAATGAACAATCAAAGCTTCCCTTCCAGAATATAAATCATCTTCTTGTCAAACATAACCTGTTAAACCTGAGAAAACAAACACAAAAACCCAAAGCATCAATCTGAACAAAGAAAACTCACAACTAGATGTAATTCCAGACTTAGGAATAGAAACAAAACAATTAAAGGTATAATGCTTGTGGAATGAATGTTTGCAGATTTCCTGGAGTTTATAAAACTAAAGAATTAACAAAAACTTTAAGACTCCGGTACAAACAAAAACTAGCAAAATATCCTGAATTTTACACATGACGCCGTCAAGAGTAAACTCATGACGCCGTCAGAAGTGACCTGCAGAAATATTTACGTTAAGTTTCCGGAAAATTTCTGAAAAAACTTATGTCCTACTTACTGGAATATCCTGCAAAACATCATTATGACTCGATACAAGCATTTAACTCTAACAAGTACTAATACACATGTCCATTTAATATTGTTGTGGTTCATGCTCAATTTCGTTCTTATAAACAAATTTGGATCTCCCTTACCCTTATCTTTTGCAAAATACCTTTATATGCAATTAAGACGGGGTTAAAAACAAAATAAAGCATTTTCACAATTTATTTTGAAACATGAGCCACAAGCAACAAAAATAAAACATGCATACGGAAACAAATAAAATCAAATAAACAAACAAACAAACAAACAAATAAATAAAGCTTGGGTTGCTTCCCAATAAGTGCTTGTTTTTGTTCGAGTCACGAGCCTGACTCTACCCTTATTTAATGGAAATAGGAGAGGTTTTCCCTACACTTTGAATTAAGTGCGGGTGGAAGTAGCGATACACACCGTTAGGGTGGAAATATGCCACGTGAGGTGAAGGGGGTAAGTGAATGGCTTCCTTCATCCTAAAACTACCCGGATAATATTGGTTGATGGGTGGGTCGGTTCCTCTTTTGTCTCCTAGATGTATATCTAAGGATGGAAAGTTGTGTAATGGTTGAGGTTCCGGTTCATCAACACTAGGAAATTCCCCGGCAGCGACGCCAAAAACTTGATGCGTAGGGATTGCAGCATGCTTTACCTCTCGAGGGATCTCGAGAAGCTTACAACCCCACCAGGCAGTGTACCTGATCATTGTAGTATAGTATAGTGACAAGTACCGGGGGATTGATCGTTCAACTCAGGAATAGTTTCGTTAGGATTGAAATTAATCTAACTAGGTCTAAAGGTGAAGGATGATTGATTGGTCCCGAACCGTCAGATTATTATTGACCAAGGTCAATAAGTCAAAGACAGCCTAGAATCAATACTCCGGTGATAGTGTAGTGTTTTCCCGGGTCGTTAAAGTCCCAGCGAGATTGCAATGGTGCTTTTGAGAATCGTTTGTGAGAAAGTGGCACTAAGGACAGTAACCAGATGATGTGGAGATGATATTACTACTGTTATGATGGTATTTGTACACAGATATAATATTCACAAAAACCAGATATACAGATATATGCAAGTATTCACAATTCAGATTTACGCAATCGGACTGAAAAAGTGGGATTTTGGTATTTATCAAACTACAGGGGGTGCTTTTGACACTTTTTAAAACTTAAAATTAAAAATGAAAATGAAATTATAAAAATGATTAAAATACTATTTAAATATTATTTAATTAATTAAACTATTTAAAATCTAAATTAAAATCTAATTTTAAATTAACTAAAAATTATAACTATTACAAATTAAACTAAAAACTTATAAAAATAATTTCTAAACTTAAAAATGAACTTGAAGAAAGTATAAAAAATAAAAATAAATGTTTTAGTCTTTTTATGGGTTTTTTATAAATTGAAAACTATTTAACTTAATTAAACTAATTAAACTACTTTTAATTAATATTAATACTAAATTAACTTAGAAAATTAAGATAAAATTTACAAAATTACTTAACCATCACAGGAATCCTAAAAAATTATAAAAACTCTAACAATTATGTTTTAAGATTAAACAACTAATTATTTACCTTTTAATTACTTTAATTCTAATTTAAACAAATTAAATAAGAAAAATGGAAAATGAACAGTAGAATTCAAAATTATATTTTCTAAAAGTCTAATGTACTATATTAAAGCTAGGAAAAATATAAAAACTAAGTTTTACCTTATAAAAACTAAATATGATATTTATTACTTAATATTAATTAATAATAAAGAAAACTAAAATTAAATCTAATTAACACTAAATGACAAAATAAAAATCTGAAAAAATTATCAAAATTACTTTACTATATAAGGTAATTAATAAAAATATAAAAACACTAGTTACTTAATTAAAATCTAAAAATGAAAATTAAAGTTAAAATGAATTAAATAGAAACTATCACTTATTTTAAACTTGATTTTTTTGGATTTTTCTTTTACAAACTTGATTAATACCTAAAAACAACTACTTTTAATGAAAACAACTTTTTTGTAAATGAAAAATAAGCACTTTGCACCCCCTTATCTGAAACAGTTGACTTTTGTTGACTGTTTGGGCAAATGAGCTCAAATGAGCTTGTGTGAGTCCCACAATGGATAAATCAGGTACAAATAAGTTTGACACACTCAAATAAGCCAGAAACAACAAGGAGTGAACACCAATAAGCAGATAAGCACAAATTAAGCACTTTGCAAAACCAAAGGGTACTCAGATTGGGGACAAACTTTAGGTGTGGTTTTAAGTGGGTCCCAGTGATCACTAGGTCAAACTTTTGGTCAATTGTTGTTCTCTGGTAGGAGGGGGATTGGGAGAACCAAATTCTAGAGTGTGGGGCCCACTGTGGTGGCCACAAACCACCACCAATGTGGGTGGTTTGGGTGGTGTAACTGCTGCACAGAGCAGTCCTTGCCCTGCAGTCCTCTTTTGAGGGTTGTGGGGCCCACAAAAAAAATCACAAAAATCTAGGGACAATGGGATCTTAAGGAGGAGGTGGGGGGCTTCTAAACCTAAAAGTTTCAAGGTCTCAATCACAGTACATAATTCTACAAAAATCTTGTAAGATTTGAGAAAATTGAAAATATGCAATTTTGACTTTTGATATAACCTTATAAGTTTGACTTATATGAACTTAGATTGGATCTAACTGACTAAACTTGTTATGTTAAGCTACTATAAGGCTAAAATGAGCTATATGGATTACTTATAAGCTAATGTGCAAGGATTTGGGGTACCCACTGTATGACAGTTAACTCATAAGCTCAATCAAGAGTGAATTTTGACTTTGGTATACAAGACATGCAAGTTTTATTGTCAAATGTCCTAATTATACCAAATAAGACATGGTTGAGTCAAAACTTCAACAAAACAACAGGAGGAACACAGGTAACCAAGCTGTTCCAAACACCCCTAAATGAACCTGATATGGTGATTTTGTGAAGCAGATAGCAAATATAAACCATAAAACTGATAGGTAAACTTATAAAAACATGAAATTAGCATTTATAATCAAAAATACACAACAAACAACAGCAGAAAATACTAGGAGCAGATTATGCTAAAACTTGTAAAAATTCTTACAATGGATTCACATGGGGAACAAGTGAGAACCAGATCAAATACCATACCCTAAGTGCTCCCAGGAGCTCTAAACCATGAAGATCCAAATACCACAGGTCCCTTATCTTCTCTTCATTCTTCCATTGCTTTTTATATTTTTGAGATTTTTTTCTTTGTATTTTTTTTTTTCTTTTTCTTTTCTGAGTGAATACGTCCTTTAATCTTTAAATAACTTTTAAGAAGGTTAAAGGCTACTACTGAGATAATTTAAAATGCAATTTGAGCAAGATAATAAGAAACTTGAAACTTAAATTTGAAATACGATTTGCTAGAAATTAAGAATAAACTTGATTTAACTTGAGATAAGGTTTGAATTACATGAGACTAAATGGATACAAGCTGTTTAAATTGAAAAGTACAACTAAAAGATTAAATTACACTAATACGAAATTAAGCTATTCTAAAAACTACTCTAACTGCTTCTCACTTCTGCTCCTCTTGCTCTTTATAGCATCCCATAGAGTTTGTGGGTCCCACAGGGTCAAATCCCACCATGTTGCTTGACTTTTAGATCACCTCAACTCTGTTTCCATTTTTGGCGGGAAAGGATGCTATTTGCAAATTGCTTCTGAAACAGTCCCTAGGGGGGGGTGGATGTGATTGGTGTATTGGGGAATGTAGTTGGCAGGGATAAGGGTGTGGGTGGATAGGCAAGTTGTAACACCCCAACCCGATAAGGGTAGAAGTATTACATTACAGTGACATATCAGAACAAACACAAGCATATGATTCATACATACAATGAAATTCAGGGTTACAAATGAAAATCTGAAACTACAAGGTTACAAAACAATAAATACTATGTCTAATAAAGTGAAACTTCATCTAATCGTCTCTAGTCCAAAGCATAGTCTTCTAAGTCCAGTCACACTCTCTTCCCATAACCCAGCTTCCTACTAAAAACCTGCCGCAGGAAAAGGAAATGCGGCTGAGCTTAAAAAGCCCAGTGAACAGATACATATGCAAAGCAATGATAATAAAACAGAACTGAAATATAGTGCATTTGGGAAATAGAATAAGGAATAGATAAAAGAGTAATAGAATAGAAAGAAGAAAGGATAGTCATCTACCACGAGCCCAGAAACATATCATATCATATAAGCCGTCAATACCATAATTCTTCATAATCATATAGAGGGGAGTCCTCTCAGATAATATGAGGGGTGTCCTCATTCTTCAAATGGGTGGAGTAGCGAACTCCCAGAAATTGTGAAAGGCATGTATAGCACACAGTACCAGTCACCAGACATATATCATAATCATAATCATAGTTAAATCCACTAAACAGAACAGATCTAGGATGCATCCATACGCCCCCGCAGAAATCATAGTGGCCATAACAAATCATATCATAAAGCGCGCATATCATATATCAGAAAGGGGACGGTGTAGCCAAATCACTAGGGCCACACACTAGTCATGCCAGTGGTGCATCACAGACACGCCTATGGTACCTCCATAGGTAGGGAAACAGAAATGGCTCGGGTATCAAACTAAGAGTCAGGTCTCATATCATACAAAAGGTCATATAGCAAAGGTGTATCTCAGAATCATATCAAAGGTTCATAATAGCAGTTCATAACAAAGGGTTCATATCAGAAATAGTATTCAAGGTCCAATCAGAGTTTATCAGGTCAAGGTTCATATTCAAAAATCAATTCATGGTTCAGTTCAAAAGTCCGTTTCAAAAGTTTCTATTAAAAGTCCAATTTAAATAATCTTTTAAAACAGTTTTCATAAAAATGGTCTTTCAAAATATAGTGTTCATGAAAGTTAAATAACCTTTCTTTTAAAAAGAAATTTAGCATCATTTATAAACATCTTTTCAAATCGGTTCTTCTCAAAACATTTCCATGGTATCATTAAGAAGGTTTTCATAGCATAGGTTCATAACGGAGGTCATATCAAGTGGGATCAACAGAGAAAGTTCAAGTAAAGGGGATCATAGCAATGGCATCAATTCGGGAACTAACGGATCAGAATATGAAAGAGATCATGAGAAACCTTTTGAGAAAGGTCAGAATATCTGTACCTTAAACCGCCAACGAAACCATATCATAACATAAGAATAGGAAGTCACTCCTTCAGCGAATCTACACGAATTAATGATCGGCTTAATAATTTATTTTAAATCAGATTACTCATTAAAGTCAGCTTTCCATTTTTCTGTAATTTTCCATTCATAGCAGCTTTCCAAAAATAGTAAGTTTCCATATTTAGTAACTTTTCTAATTTAGTAACTTTAATAAGTTAGAATTTCAATTGACAATTAAATAAAATTAAAGGCTTATATGGCAAATATCATAGCTTAGGGTTAAATGTAACACTTAGTAAAATATAGGGTTTAAATGTGGAAACCACCAAAGTTTAGGGTTTAAAGTGCAAATTTGGATTAATTAGTAGTCTTCTAGGATACGTAATTCATATATATGGAATTTCATATTCACTTAGTTTTGGCTAAATGCATGCATGCTCATCACGTATGAAATAAACCCGAAATCGATTCGCACTCTATATTACTTTTCAAATCACGAAACAAGAATGATCAAGCGTGGCAAGGTTTTTATTTTTATCTTCGTATAACCCTTTTCTAAAAATGAAACAGAACGAGATAACATATTAAAGCTTTGGTACATATATAAGAGTTGTGATTAGTTAACGTGACAAGTTTTATTATCTTCGCATACTTGTTCTTTAACAAGAATAACCTATTTAGTGATATATATATATATATATATATATATATATATATATATATATATATATATATATATATATATATATATATATATATATATGACTGGCGTGGCGGTTCATGCGCCATGGTTTTATTTTTCATTGTATCACTTTCGTAAGCTAAACAAAAACAAGGTGGTGATCGAACATGAAGAACATCAAAACAGTCTTGGGAATACCTTATGTCGGCTTAAACGAATGGAAAAGAGAAAACGAGAGCTGTGTGACCCAAGTCCCCAACCGTACCAAGCACTACGAACCAAACACGTCCCATACAAAACGTTCACCATCATCGGGCCAAGCCATGCGTATAACAATCGTTACTAGGCACACAAAATAACCGATGCCCTTCGAACTAAACCACGAATGAAACCTTCCCTCCTTTCAAACAGCTTCTTGTCGAGTCTCCTGATAACAAAAACAAATGGTTCGGTTTGTATATATATTTTCGATGTGTGTGTTTGTCTTTCAAGTTTACAAGATGGGAGGACTAAGGGAGAGGAGCATGTCGTGTAATAAAAACAAGATGAGACTCAGTTTTAGTTATTGTTGTGTGTATGGTTCTAATGTTCTGTTCATCCAAATTGAAGGAATATGGGAGAGGATGCTTGCTGTTGATGTTGTTGTGTGTTTCTTATGTTTGCCGTATGAAAAAAAAAAGAGCCGAACCATATAGGGGACACAAGAGGAGCGTGTACAGGTTTGGAAAGTTGTAAATGCAAATTGATTATGACTGATTGTGTCTTGAATAGTGGGCCGAAAATCAAGGCTAGTATGAGGAGATAAATAATATACAGCCTATAAAATAAAGGGTGAAGGCGTGTATTATTTCTGGTAAAGTCGTGTATAGTGATAGACTTAGAGGATACATACAATCTTTTAAAATATGAAAATTATTTGGTTCATTCTTATCCTATATTCACATGACACAAAAGATATGGCCAAAGGAAATATTCGGTTCATTCCATAGCTTAGGAGACTAAAAAAAATGTGACATATGCCTTAGTAAAGTTGACTAGGATTAGAATTATTAGGACTTATATAGTTTAGGAAGCTTAGGATATAATTTACTTTATGATTTAATTTATATGATGTAATTTTTAATCATAAGGTAAAGTTTAAAATTGCATTTAGTTGCTATATTTCATACTTAGGATAAAATTTAAAATGGTGCAAAAATTTATGGTTCAAATATTCAGGGTTTTACACAAGTGGTGCAAGGGGGGGGGGGGAAACCAGTGGTGGTATGGTGGTTTCTGGTTTTGGAGGTAAAGGGGAAGAAGGGTGGTATATGGTTTTGGTTTGACTGGGGTCAAAGTTGGGAACGGGTTTTATTATTTTGGAGTGGGCTGGGTGAGATTTAGGCTTGGGGGTGTTTGTTGGACCAGATCAAAAAAAGGTGAGCAGATTTAAGTGGACTAGGCTTAGGTTTAGGCTATTATAATTAGGGTCCGTTTGTTTATTTAGCTAAGAAACCACAAGGACCAATTTTGCAATAAGTTGAAAGTTGAGGGCCTGTTGTGACATTTTTCCAAAGATCATCATAAGGACAATATTTGTCATTCATGAATAGTACAAAGGCCATTTTTGATAATTTCCCATTTTTATTCCCGGGGACCTTTTCTGCCAAACTTTCAAACTTCGGGGGCCAAACGTGTAATATCACCAAACTTTCTAACCAAGGACCAAACCTGCCATAAAAGATTAGTATAAGGACAAAATTTGTTTTTCTCAAAGTTTTAATATCCTAGGGACCATTTTTGATGATTTTCCAAACTTCAGGGACTAAACTTGACAATTTGTGAAACTTTGCACCAAAGGACTAATTTTGTAACTTTATGATTTAAAAGGACCTTTGGTGACTTTTTCAAGTTTTTGGAACAACCAGGGACTAGATTTGACAACTTTTGAAAGTTGAGGGACTGAAACTGCCAATTATGCAAACTTTGTGCGTTTTTCATCTGTTTTTGGTATTTTTGCATTTGAAACATGTAAAACACTTTCCTAGGATATTTTCACTATTTTGATTCATTATTGAGTGCTTTTTGGATGTTTTGGCAGCTCAGAAATGGTAAAAATGATGAGTATTTACACACTCATCAATGATTCTTTTTGTGTTTTTATATTTAATGAAAAGCAAGTAAAATTCGTGGGTATTGGAAGGAGGGGCGGAATTAGTTGCTAATCAACTAACCCAACAGCTACTAATTAAACTAATAAACAAGAAAATAAACTAAGGTTCTACAAGATAAGTGAAGCATGTCTACCTATGATATGTTACTCCTTGCTAGCTATCCAATTCTAACTATTGAATTGTCACACCTTGTTTTAATTGACGGGTTGTATTTCTTAATACCATTCATGGGGTGTCGTACTTACTTCCCCAATCCTATGAGCGCCTACTTCACTCCTATGTCGAGCCGGCTAAGAAGCTCCTAACATGGGATCATTAGAATTTCCACAAGATAAGTGAAGCATGTCTACCTATGATATGTTACTCCTTGCTAGCTATCCAATTCTACCTATTGAATTGTCACACCTTGTTTTAATTGACGGGTTGTATTTCTTAATACCATTCATGGGGTGTCGTACTTACTTCCCCAATCCTATGAGCGCCTACTTCACTCCTATGTCGAGCCGGCTAAGAAGCTCCTAACATGGGATCATTAGAATTTACTCATGCATTAAATACAACCAAAAAAACCTAGTACACATCGGTTCATGTTTCCTAAGGCATTCAAGCATGTTACACAATGGAGATCTGCCAGTTTTCTTAAGCCTAACATTCAAATCATTCATCCAATACAACCATAAACAAGTAATCAAAACATAATTAACATCTAGGTTTCATTAGATCCAAGCAAACACAAGATAGATCTATCCTAGCATGTTGAAATCAAGACAAGTAAAAGATATAATCAACCAACACATAGACATATTGATTGAATTAAGAGAAGACTTATCTCAATTGAACATGAAAGGATTCAAGGGGTGAAAACCCTTGAAAGTACTGTAAAATATGACCTAGGGTTTACAAAGTTCGGCCCTAGTTTCTCCACACAAGTTCCTCTTTTGTCTCCTAGAAATATATCTAAGGATTGAAAGGTGTGTAAAGATTGAGGTTCCGGTTCATCAACACTAGGAAATTCCCTAGAACTAGGAGTAAGGTTATCACTACAAGTGTTCAAACCTATATCCTCAAGTGGTGCCTGGTCCAAGGGTTCTACCTCCATCGGAATTCCAAAAGTTTCTTCTGCTACTTCCAAGTAAATCATGGGCGGTGTGTGTGCCTCAAATGATGGTTGAGTATTTTGTGGGCTTATGTTATTGACCTCATCATTCCATGTGTCAAGATCACCTATATCCTCATCATGTGTTTTGGTAGAATCTATCCTAAGCATTCTCCTAAGTATCTCACGTGCTTCTCTAGGCATCTCAACTTCTATGTCTGAATCATAAGAATCATCCTCAATATTCTGACTGCTATATACAAATTTCCCAAGAGATTCATCATCTGTTTCTTGAGATTCATCTTCATCGATCATAAAACCTAGGTCTTTTTTATCAATGTGATCATGCTCGGCTAAATCCTCCTCAATTATTTTCTTAGGTAGTGATAATAGCAAACCTAGTACTTCATCCAACTTATGATTTGTTGTAATGACTCTCTCCATAATTCCTTGACAAACTAGGTCGCACTTCCTATTGGCCTCACTAAAACTAGATCTTAAACATGGAGGTTGTTCATAAGAATCTATCCTAGGTGAAGGCTCATATGATTCATAGGTGTCTCTAAATGAGGTTTTTTGAACTCTTTGGTGTCTTAGCCGCTCAACCATATCTTGCAACCTTAGAAGTCTAAGTGTAAAGTCCATTTAATGAGTAGACCTAATAAAAATAAAATTCAACCTAAACAATAACTATTCCCCGGGCTGCGGCGCCAAAAACCTGGTAGCGTGGGAATTGCACCAGGCTTTACCTCCCGAGGGATCTCGAGAAGCTTACAACCCCCACCAGGCAGTGTACCTGATCGTTGTAGTATAGTATAGTGACAAGTACCGGGGGATTGATCGTTCAGCTAGGAATAGTGTCGTTAGGATTGAAATTAATCTAACTAGGTATAAAGGTGAAGGATGATTCTTTTTATGTTTTAATATTTTATGAAAAGCAAGTACAAATCTCGGGTATTGGGAGAGTGGGCGGAATTAGTTGCTAATCAACTAATCCAAAAGCTACTAATTAAACTAATAAACAAGAAAATAAACTAAGGTTCTACAAGATAAGTGAAGCATGTCTACCCATGATATGTTACTCCTTTCTAGCTATCCAATTCTACATATTGAATTGTCACACCTTGTTTAATTGACGGGTTGTATTCCTTAATACCATTCATGGGGTGGCGTACTTACTTCCCCAATTCTATAAGCTCCTACTTCACTCCTATGTCGAGTCGGCTAAGAAGCTCCTAACATGGGGTCACTAGAATTCGCTCATGCATTAAATACAACCATAAAAACCTAGTACAGAATGGAGATCTGCCAGTTTTCTTAAGCTTAACATTGATAAGACATTCAATCAAAACAAGAATCAATAGGAAACAAGAATTATAAACTAAACCAACTAGATCTATTAAAGTTGTCATGCCTTAATTGATGGAGATAGACACACACATCAACAAGCCCTCATTGATGGAGATAGATACAAACATCAACAAGAAATCAATGAGATCTAATTAATTATACACAAGTTTCACACAATCATAAGTAGACACAAAGTGAATTAGCCAAGCATAATTAATAAAGAACAAGCAACAATAATGGTAATTGAAGACATGAATTAAGATAGAATCATCAAACCATTACAAGATGTTTATGGAGTGATTGAAAACCTCTAAGTTGCTGGAAAAGCACCTACCTAAACCTAGGAATCGACCTTAGGGTTTAGGGCTTACAAAAAGTGAAGTTATGATGTTCTATTTATAGGCATGTTTTCTGTCGGCCCATCTTGACGGCGTCAGCTCGTTTCTCTTGACGCCGTCACGACCATTTTTTCACCAAATTTTAGATCTCTTCGTCCTATTTCCGTGGGCTTTTGAATAACCTAAATCCGAGTTCATATGCAAAAGTTATGACCAAAACAATATCAGCTACTCCGCGCGCAAGTTTTGACAAGTTAACACGTGACGGCCTTGGGTGACGCCTTCACGTTTCTTCTTGGCCGTCACCACTTTTACTCTTGACGCCGTCATAAAAAGCCTCTTGACGCCGTCAGGTATTGTTCCCAGCAAGGAAAATTAAGACTTTACCGTTTTCTTCACTTTTATGCTCCAAAAACGTCCAAAATGCTACCTTTTCCAGAATTCACTCCCAAAGTACCTAAAATCACAAAAGGAACGATTTAGGGCAATCTTTGATCAAATAAATTCAATTCCAGGCTTAAATGAACCCCTAAAAGTGGTTCATTTTTCGCCTCATCAATGAGCGGCGCATAGACTTGGATCTGTTGGAAGAAAGGCGCGAACGCCCAGCCCTTTGAGAAGCAAAGGCCAAGTCAAAGATGAAGAAGTATTATGATGCAAAAGACAAAACTCTTCTTTCAGGCCAGGAGGCTTCGTATACCGCGCCAATGATGCAAGCCACGCAGAAGAAACGGGAAAGATCGGACCCAAATGGGAAGGACCCTATGAAGTCACAGAAGCACAAGGCAACGAGGCATACAAGCTGCGTAATATGGAAGGCCATGAGCTAGCACGCACTTGGAATATCTGCAATCTCAAGAGATGCTATATTTAGGAAAGGTTACGGCCCACACACAGACAACTCAGCACTTTAGTACGTGCCTAATAAATGTCCGTGCATTTGAATTTTCTTTTTTAGGAAATTGTCTTTTATTTTCAAAAACTTGCAAGTGTTAATAAAATGTTGTGGTTTCTTGCTAATTCCATAATACACTTAACTTTATTGCTTACATTTTTTCTTATGTCTCAATACTGTTACTTTATATTTTGCCTACACGGCATGCATGCACTTCCTAAGACCTACGATGGCAGAAAGGATGAGTAAACCTACTAAATAACTCGTTGAGTATGAGGGTAACCCATCAACACTGGATCATGCATCCTTGCTAAGCACCTTACTTTCAAGACGTTGAAGTAAGTTTAAATGCACATCCCACAAAGGATACGCAAAATAATGTACACTGTACATGTTTAGCAATTTACGCGCAAGCCTTGTCTCATGCGCTTCGAAATACTTCTTCAAAGAAATTTCCTTCTCAAGGGTGAAGGGACTGAGCATGTGGCGGGGGCGAGCAAAGATAGGCACCTTCAGCTGCGACTCATCTGGCTTCAAAAAGAAGTCAGGTTGTACCTCGGCATCTTCGGCTATGTGTCTGGCCAGAGTCAGACCCTGCATGATCACGCTGATTGGATAATCTTGATCACGCTCCAATCGGGCGATATGGGGAAAGTTGAAGACCTCCATCTTCTCAATAGCCTCCACAAGCTCATCATAGGCATCCGCCTTATAACCAGGCACTTCTGCAAGTGGCACCGTCAGCATCTTGTTCTCATGAAGCTCCTCCACAGCCTGCGCCTTGCCACGGGCCATGGCGCACTCCACAACCTTCCCAAAGGCCTCCACGACCTATGGGGACTCCAGCGTGCCCATGGTAGCCAAGCGCAGACCATGGCTGATCAACCACCTATGAATACAACAACGCACGCGTTAGAAGATAACAAAGGAGTTAAAAAAAAAGAGAATCAATAAATACATGCGCTCAGCAACAAAGGAAACTAGTTAAGGATACAGTTCCTCATCGTACTCAATACTCAACTTCCGCAGCTTGCTCTCCGACACCTTCAGAGCCGCCTCCACACGCTCGTGGAATTCATCAAGTTGGGCGAAATGCTTACTCCTATTCTCTTGCAGGTATTTCAACCCCCAAGCACAGCTAGACCTATACTGCTCAGTAGCAGCACGCTCGCGCTACAGCTCCACCTTCAAGGACTACTTCTCATCCGCGAGCCTTCTAGCGTGCGTAGTTGTGGACTCTACATCCGTCCGCGCATCAGCCAACTGCGCCCTCAGCAAGGCAATCTCCTCATCCTTCTGTGCGAGGCTGCTACTTTCACCAACATATTACGCCTTGAGCTGAGTAACCAACTCATCTTGACACTTAGCAGCCGCACCCAACTCTTCCATCAGTTGCTGCGCAGACATCTCCTCAATCGTCCTCAACGGCTCCTCTACATGATCATGAGCCGCTTGGGGTGGCACTGACCCCTCCACAAACGCTGCATCACCCCCTGAAGCTTTGTCACTACACGCAAAAAGAAAGAAGTCAAGGCATTGTATGGCGAGTAAGGAAAAAGAAAATAGATAATACAACAATTATCACTTACGTAGGAAAGGATATCAATGCCTCCTCATCTGTGGACTCATACACAATGATAGTATGACGTCTGCGCTTGGAGGTACCCTCACCACCATCATCATCAGCCTTGCGCTTAGCACCTTGGCGCTCCTCTTCAGAGTCGGTGTCAATCTTGAGGATCCCAACACTCTCAAATGACTCGGTGCGCATGAGCTCAGGAGCCGCCACTCCCTGCGCGGGAATAGTCTGCACCGAAGTTGCATTCACAATAGTTACCTGCGTGGGCTTTGTCAACCTCACCACTGAAAACAGATCCATCTCTGCGCAACACATGAACAAACAAAAAAGAACAAGTTAGTTGATAAAATTATTACAAGTGCGCTTAGATTATAAACGCGAGGATAAGAAAGGACAAGCACCCACCCCGGCCGCTTCCATCCAAAAATGTTGGCACTTCATCACTTCCTCCGAAGTAGTTGCGACTCATTCCCATATGAACTAAAAACTCGTCGGGATAGGAGTTGATTGGGATGCAGTTACCGTTAATGGTCTCCGCATCCTCCATGGTGTACGTACCGGGATCTGGGCGCTCATCCTTTGGAAGCGTCCCTTGAGTATAAAACTCCGAGAGCGTGGTGAATACCCTATTATCTATCCAGAAAGATTTTTCCCTCCAACCCCTAAGGGCGTCTACTTTTTCAGTGTAACACTGATAGCGCCCTGGGCACTTCGAAAATGTTATCCACCCGTTTGACCACGTTGTGTTGTAAAACGCGCGGAAGAGGCTGATAGTAGGATTTATCGTAAGTAAGCGACAATTTACCTCAAAATTTGTTATTTCTGCCGCACCTATACAGTGCAGCTGAGAGATATGCAGACGGTAGAAGTTGAGCACGTCGCTCAAAAATAGGGATACAGGCACGCGCTGGTTCGCAAACTCAAAAAAGCGCGTGTATACCCCTATTTTCCCCTCAGGGAAGTCTGCGATACATGCGTTCGCATCCGGTAATTCGGATGCACAGCGAGAGGGATGAAATAGTCGGAGGTGAACTGACGAAGTTCTTCCTTGTTCATCTCAGAACGGAACTCTTCTAATTGAAGAACCATTTTTCCTAAGGTGCGCACACGCAATTACCTTTGAAGATACTAGCTTTTCTTGAACAAGGATTCGTAATATGGAGGAAATGGTATTTTTCACTGTGGTAAACACAGTGAAAATGGGAACCCTTTATATAGGGTTTCCCCTTGCCTTGGATGAAAGACACGTGGATCCCACTACCTCCATCGTATGGTTAGAATACCAACAGGTACATGCACTTTTTCACGTATTTCAAGGGATACGTGGGACACTTGGAGGCTAGATACATTGTATCTCCCCTATTGGGCGGGAAATACAGGAATCTCTCCCGCCACGCTTGCCGCTAATATTACTAGTCTAGCATCCGCGATTACTACCTACGTGTAACACCCCGCCTTATAGACCACAATATTGTCCGCTTTGCCCGAAGGCTCACGACTTTGCTATTGTGGCCCTCATGTGCAGACTTCCCGACAGGTCACCCAAACTAGTACTACTCTCACATGAGCACGCTTAATCGTATGGGCGATTAACCGTTAGACCACAACACGCGTTGTTGTCATATAAGGCGAATGTTAACATATGTCCCAACATTACTCCAAGTCACTGCCAATGTGGGATTTGCCTAGGGTATTACATTCACCCCCCTTAGGGAGTCATCGTCCTCGATGAGGTTTGGCCCACATCCCGAATGGCTTGGAGTGGCTCTTCTAGTGATGGAAAGAAACATACCATCTCCCTTGAAATAAGCAATCTAATATGTCCATTAAGATTAAGTCTGAATACTCTACCAAAAGGCATTCTATGTATGAGCTGAATGATAGGAAAACCCTGTTCCTATGGCAAATCAATAGTGCTAATGGTGGTGTAAGTGCAACTGGTGGTATAATGGTAGTGGAAGATGACAAGGCATCTTCAATGTCGGAATCCGATAAAAGGATGTCAGGGTGAGTATCTGAAGACATGTCACTTGTGAACCAGGTCAACAAAATGATATATATATATACAAATATGAGTATAAATAACTCGCACAGGGTATGCATGAAACAACATGTATCATGATTATGCACTTATGATGAAATGATGAGATGCTATGCTGATGTGGTTATAGTCTAGGTTCCAAGATACATCCTAGTTCGCTATAACCTTAGCTCTATGTCATCAAATCACAAAATCCTAAATGTATAAGTGATGTAATATAGTGATTGATTTACCAAAGATCGATGTTTAAAATTTCTTAGCATCCAGTAGTTTTGTAAAAGATTAACCAAAAGGAATTTGCTTGTCAAAATAAGTGCCTCAGAAAAGTATTTCTTACAAGATAAATGTTTTGTATAACGGTAATTTGGAGAAAAAATCCCTTTAAAAGTGAAAGTATTAAGAGGATAAAATAGAAAGGTAGGTATGTCTGCACAAATGCATAGATGTCTAACGTTTAGTACCTGAGGTTGAATAATGCCTATTGGTGGGTACTAGGCAAAACTACACGCATAAATATTCAACTAACTTAAGTCCTGAAATGATTTATCGTTGAAATTTGTCATCACATTGACAAAATATATGTTCGGGTCTGATCCCTTTCTTGGTATGAAAATGAGGTTATCTGGAATTTCTAGAGAACACAACGCCTTAGGGGAATTTATATCGATATTCTTACTTCAAATCAATTATCCTTGGTGAAAACTCATTGCAGGGAAGTTTGCGTTTAGATGAGACCATGTTTAATAAAAATACTCTACAGTATCGGTTAGAAGGCTTGGTTTATTTCTATAGTGTTGTTAGCGTACCTTAACATTGTGTTCGATCCTGTAGCTCAGTCTAGCTAGTACCTTTGAATGATAAAATTTGACAACTAGGTCAGAGATGGTGATTCGGATGGTCTCGTGGTATCTTAGGATTGTTGTTGAGTTATGAGTTTTCTGACTATATACTTCTAGTCCTGGTTAGTAGTTCTGTAATCCTTTCATTGTTTTTCTTGTATCGAGAAATCCTCCTAGTAATTGATGGTATGGAAAAATCTTTCCTAGGGAGGTCATTGATAATATCCACTTATCGATATTGGGAGTACTGAGGGATGAGTGGCATAGGAATCTATAGAGTGTCACCTAATTCCTTGTATATATAGGGATGGGGAAGGGAAATGATAGTGATGGTGAGAAGGGAAAAGAATGTGACAGCTGCGACATAATGTGATTGTGATGAAAGTGACTACTGTGATGTAAATGTATTATGCATAAATGTGAAGATTTATAAGATGAAATGACCAGTTGACGTGCTTCTAGGTGGCTGTTCACAAGGAGATAAAATGTAATACCCTAGGCAAATCCCACATTGGCCGTGACTTGGAGTAATGTTGGGACATATGTTAACATTCGCCTTATATGACAACAACGCGTTTTATGGTCTAACGGTTAATCGCCCATACGATTAAGCGTGCTCATGTGAGAGTAGTACTGGTTTGGGTGACCTGTCGGGAAGTCTACACATGAGGGCCACAATAGCAAAGCCGTGAGACTTCGGGCAAAGCGGACAATATTGTGGTCTATAAGGCGGTGCGTTACAGATTGGCATCAGAGCTTTGGCTATAGCGAACTAAGTGTTTTTAAAACCTAGACTATAGCTACTTTCAAGAAAACTTAACCCTATGACCGTCACGTGCCTGCCTGCCAAGATGATGCCTCATTTGTGGTTAGTTGCTGACATAGGTGATGAGATTTGTGTCTCAGTATCTTATATATTATATTCATTTATTATTGTTGATTACTATAATTGTCTTTCATATAAGCATGTTCACGTATCGTATATGTCACTGCGTTATGTTTTTCTTTGCATAGTTTCATCATTTGACCTCGAGTTTAGTCATTTGCCTTAGTCTTTCAGAACGTCTTGGTATTTGTGAAGGACATAGTATTTGTATAACTGAACTTAGTTTTTCAAAATTCATGGAACCTCGGTGGAATAGGCTGACTACCTATGTCTGACTCAGAAATGAATTTTGCAACACTGAGAATGGTTATAATAAATTTTTGTCTGGATTGAATCCTTTACTCATTTTCCAAATGTTTCATGCATGTGTGAGTATACCCTCGTTGTCAGAACATTCACGGCTATATATCTTTATTATCGAGACCCGTATGGACAAACTTCAGTTCTATGACTTTTTAGTTAAGGTGAAAGTCTTTCTAAAACTACTGAGCTTCTTTCCTAACACTTAATATTCACCATTTCGCGACTAGTTTTGAGAGACCACTTTGGCCATAGTTTTCAAGTTATGAAAAGTGTCATTTTACGTCGAAAACCTTATATTTGCCGATAGAACACCAAACGAGGATCGTGGAGTACCGTTTCAACATATTTATACGAAAAGTGGTTATTAACTTCATGAGACGTCAAAAACGTATTTTTCGACGATAAGCGTTATTTTCAAAACTAACGAGTGGTATCGATAACATACATATTTGCATGTGTAGCATCATTTCATTTCTTACATTAGACCGTATCATCCATATTAGGTTGCGGTTAGAGATCAAACCTCATTTCTGTGTATCCACTTTTGTCATCATAGCTATCGCACCAGGTGAGTCATAGCCCCTACTCTTTTAATTGTTTTATCAACTCTTTGGGGGAGAATACATGCTCGTTTTACTTAAACGCATTACTCGCTTTACATGGTTGATTACCTGCATTTCATTGGTATGTTTGTTTACCTGCATTTCATTGGTATGTTTGATTACCTGCATTTCATGGGATGGTCATCATTGTTTATATAACTTCATTGTTAAAATTGTTTATATAGCGGTTTTGCTACCCTTATCTTTGAATTGAGATTCAAGCATTATTTTGTTCACAAACCAAAACACATTTGGTAGTGGGTTGTAAACACACAGGTTACAAGTCTCTTATGGTGGGACTTGGAACTGAGTGGATTTACGATGCCTTTGCTGGGACATCTTCATCCATATACATTACATTCTTTCTCACAAGACTCTATGAACTGACCAACCTCGTGTTGACACTTTAGCATGTATTTTCAGGTTTTAAGCAATGGCACGCTACAGGAGGTTTTGGCAGGGTATGGCATGGTCATAGAAGACTCTGATTATTCATTTGGGGACCGTTTTTAACGATTTTAAGGGCCTACTTCCGCACTATTTTTAACGATGTAAATTCAACATTTTGATTAAACAATTTTATTCTAAATGATTGAAGTAAATACCATTTTTGTACTTGTGTTGTGGTACCAATTGAGTTACACCCCAGCTACATGTATGCTTCTGTTGGACCCGATTATAGGGGTGTGACACTACGCATACTAGACTGGGGGGACATGATGACGTATAGTCCATACTCGGGTCACAAACCCGATTAATGAACTTTACTAAGACACAAACCCACCACGAGTGGGCTACCATAACAATGATTGGGCTACTATACTAACGGTTTGGGCTCACGAAAGCCCAATCCCAAAGTTATTTATGGTTTTTATATAGATATCTCTTATTTAAGGGATATATATAAAAAACAACCGGATATATACCGAAGAGTAAGAAACACGTATCCAATAAGGATTTCGTGCCTATATAAAGAATATCATAACCCTTGTTAAAGGTACGACTTACAACCCTAACTCTTCAATATAACCCTAAAAACCGGTTACTTACTCTCACGCTGGAGGATAATCGTGGGAGACAATCCTACGATAAGCCAAACGGTGTTTGTTTGTTTTCTTAGTGCGCAGGTCTCAAGCATTAAGATTTGATTTGTACAAGAATAGGAACCTAAATAAGGAACGCCCAACTTTTGTATCAACAGATCTCTATTAGTAAAGAGTGCTCTACCTGACTTAGGGGCAAGCATCAACTTCAAGCCATATTCCATGTTCCTTAAGTTAGGATATTCAGGATTGAAACCAACCCGTATGAATATCCAATTGGCTGATAGATCAGTCAAATACCCCTTAGGAATATGTGAGAATGTGCTAGTTAAGGTAGGGAAGTTCAAATTTCTAGTGGACCTCATAAGCTTGGAGATGGAAAAAGATAACCTAGTGCCCATCATCCTAGGAAGACCATTTCTTGCCACTACTTGTGCCGTCATTGATGTTCATAACGGCAAGTTAACCTTACGAGTAAGGGCCGATAGCTTAACCTTTGTTATCAAGGATACAATGGATCTTTCTCATCGGAGAGGTCAAGGAATTAAATATGTCATTGACAAATGTGTAGATGAACAAGTCGAAGAAGTTTGGTTGCGAGACGAAGCTTTCTTGCCCATCTTTGAGAAGGAAAGGATAGAGGGTGTCAGCGCAGTCTCCTTCCATCCCGAACAAGAAATCGTTAAACCACTCGAGCTCTGAAAGCCTGAAAACAAGCTCAAACCCTCCATCATAAAACCACCAAAGTTAGAGCTTAAGGAACTTCCAGATCACCTGGAGTATGCTTTCCTCTAAAGAGGTGATCAACTCATGGTGATTATAAACTCTTCCTTAGAATATGGACAGAAAGAAAAACTCCTGGGAGTCTTAAAAAAATATAAAGGGTTATCGCATGGAGTGTAGCCGATATCAAGGGAATCGACTCAACCTTTTGCATGCATAAAATCCTCATGGAGGAGGATTATAAACCGACCGTGCAACCCCAGAGGCAAGTAAAACCAATCATCAAGGAAGTTGTGAAGAAAGAAGTCATCAAACTCTTGGATGCAAGGCTAATTTACCCAATTTCAGATAGTGCATGGGTTAGTCTTATACAGGTTGTACCAAAGAAAGGAGGGATGACAATAGTAAAAAATGACAATGATGAGTTAGTGCCCCAAAGGATGGTCACCGGTTGGCGAATGCGCATTGATTATAGGAAGTTGAATGACGCAACTCGAAAGGACCACTTTCCTCTCCCATTCATCAATCAAATGTTGGAAAGATTAGTGGGGCATGAATACTATTGTTTCTTAGATGGGTTCTCAGGATATTTCCAAATCCCTATCGCTCCTGAGGACCAAGAAAAGACCACGTTTACATGCCCTTATGGGACATTCGCTTATAAGAGAATGCCTTTTGGATTATGTAACGCCCCCGCCACTTTTCAGCGATGTATGACCGCAATCTTTCACGAATTAATGGAAGATAGCATGGAAGTCTTCATGGATGATTTTTAGGTCTTTGGAGACTCTTTCGATCGCTGTCTTGCTAACCTTGAGAGAATGCTCAAACGTTGTGAAGAGACCAACTTGGTCCTAAACTGGGAAAAATGCCATTTCATGGTAAAAGAAGGGATCGTACTTGGACACAAAGTCTCAGTAAATGGAATTAAGGTGAACCGAGCGAAAATTGAAGCAATATCTAAGCTGCCTTATCCAACTACAGTCAAGGCAATATGTAGCTTCTTGGTTCATGCTGGCTTCTATAGGAGGTTCATTAAAGACTTCTCAAAGATAGATCGACCAATGACTCAGTTTCTCGTAAAGGATGCTCCGTTCGATTTCTCTCAAGAATGCAAGAATGCATTCGATCAGTTGAAGCAGGAACTCACGCAAGATCCAATTATGGTTAAGCCTAATTGAAAATTTCCCTTTGAGATCATGTGCGATGCTAACGACTATGTTGTTGGAGCAGTGTTAGGCCAAAGGCTCAACAAACACTTCCAGCCGATATACTATGCTAACAAAACCATGAATCCTGCTCAGGAAACTACACCACCACTGAAAAAAGAGCTATTGGCCGTGGTATTTGTTTTTGATAAATTTTGTCAATATCTTCTCCTTTCAAAAACAGTTGTTTTTACAGATCATTCGGCACTTCGATTCCTCTTCGCTAAATAGGACGCTAAACCAAAATTGATTCATTGGATCTTATTTTTGCAAGAGTTTGATATTGAAATTCGTGATAAAAAGGGCACCGAAAACCTAGTGGCTGATCACCACTCTCGACTTGAAAATCCCAGATTGGAAGAATCAGACAAAGTGAAATTCCGGATTCATTTCTTGAAAAACAACTCATGTCAATAAATGATTTGGAGCCATGGTACGCGGACTATGCTAACTACCTGGCAAGCAGGGTTATTCCAGAATACATGGGCAGCCAAGAAAGAAAAAGGTTCTTCACTCAATTGGAATACTACTTTTGGGATGAACCTTTCTTGTATCGTAGATGCCCCGACCAAACAATTATGCGGTATGTCTCTAAAAAAGAGGAAATCAGAATCATCAGAGAATGCCATGCTGGTCCATATAGGGGATACCATGGGGTAAGCACCACTGCGCGAAATTTTTTTGATTCAGGATTCTACTAGCTTACAATATCTCGCGATGTGAAAGGAATGATACAAGCTTGTGATGCTTGTCAAAGAGCTGGAAATATTTCCAGGAGGGATAAAGCACGTCAAAATTACATAAAAGTTTGTGAGATTTTCGATGTTTAGGGAATAGATTTCATGGGACCCTTTCCATCATCAGGAGGAAATGAATACATTTAGTTGCTATTGATTATGTCTCAAAATGAGTAGAAGCACAAGCCCTTAGGACTAACGATGCCAGAGTGGTTATTCATTTCCTAAAAAAATTGTTTGCAAGGTTTGGAATTCCAAAAGCCCATATTAGTGATAGAGGGACCCATTTCTGTAATGCACAAATGCAAAAGGTCATGAAAAGATATGGAGTCTCCCACCGATTCTCTACTGCTTACCATTATCAGACCAACGGTCAAGTTGAAAACACCAATAGAGCAATAAAATGAATATTACTGAAGACGGTGAACCAAAATAGGAAGGATTGGTCCTTAAAACTTGATGATGCATTATGGCATTTCAGACTGCCTACAAAACACCCATCGGAACAACCTCATTCCGTATGGTCTACGACAAGGCATGCCACCTTCCAATTGAATTGGAACACAAGGTGTATTGGGCGCTCAAAGCCTGTAATTTGGACTCTAAGGTCGCAGGGGCAAATAGATTCTTGCAACTTCAGGAGCTTGATGAATTGAGACTGGAAGTTTACGAGTCCTCCATAACATACAAAGAAAGGGCAAAAAGATGGCTTGACCAGCGGATTAAAAGCCCTAAAGAGTTCTCAGAGGGAGATAAGGTTCTACTATATAATTCTCGTTTAAGGTTATTCCCTGGGAAAATAAAATCTAGATGGTATGGACCATTCACCGTGAAAAGCTCCTCAAAAGCTGGAGCTGTCGTGCTAATAGATGACGAGGATAGGGGATTCACTGTAAATATACAATGCGTTAAGCATTACCAAGAGAATGGTAACGAAATGATTAAAGAAGAAGATATAGCCTTTGACAATGATGGAGTCACGTGATGAACATGACTTTGAGTCTAGCTACAAGACTCGTTAATAAAGAAAAACACTTCTTGGGAGGCAACCCAAGCTTTTTATTTGTTTGCTTGTTTGTTTATTTGTTTTATTTGCTTCCGTATGTGTGTTCTTATTTCTATTGTTTATAATTCATGTTTCAAATAAAATTGTGAAAATGCTTTATTTTGTTTTTAACTTCGTCTTAATTACATATAAAGGTATTTTGCAAAAAGATAAGTGCAAGGGAAATCCAAATTTGTTTTCAAAGAATGAATTCAGCATGAACGATAACAATGAGATATAGACATACATATTAGTATTTATTTGAGTCAAATGCTTGTATCGAGTCATAATGATATTTTGCAGGAATTCCAGGAATTAAGGTATAGGTTTTTCAAGAAATTTTCTGGAAACTCAACATAAAATTTCTATCAGATCAATTAGGACGACGTCAGCAATTAAAACCTGATGACGTCAGGTACAAATTTTCTGGAAAATTTTGCAAGTTTTGTTTTTCTGCCGGAATTGTAAAGTTTTGTTAAATCTTTAACTTATAAACTCAAAGAATCTGCAAACATTCATTCCACAAGCATTATATCTTTATTTGCTTTTTAGGATTTTATTTTATGTAGATTTTACTGTCGATTTTACACTAGGTTTTCTTGTTTGTTTTCTCAGGATTAATAAGTTATATTGGACAAGAAGACGTACATGGATGGTCAAGTGTTTGAGCATCAAAGTCTTAAGTTATTGGCATTGCTTTAATCTTGAAGTTGTTACATTCTTTTGGAGGAGGATTTAACCATGTTACCGCATTATCTACACCGAATTAATCAGGGGAGTATTTTTTTCATTCTTTCATTTTCTTTACTCTTACATCTTTTAATTGAATATTGGGGACAATGTTGAGTTTAAGAGTAAGGCGGGGGGGGGGGGGGGGGGGGGGTAAATGAAGATATCTTAGAGAATACCATGACACTTGATTTTTGTTTATTTAATAGTAGATGTGTAATAAAACTGAGAGAAATATTCTTTAGGGTAATTTTAGCACAAAATTTAAATTTTTTTGCAACATATAGGAGTGAAAATTTAGTCTTAATAAGCGTCTCATGGATATGAGTTATATGACTAGCACAAAAACCGTACCACTCAAAAACTTTTATGAATAAGGTAGTGACCATCCGAGTATGAGATTAATTGACTAACGTGCCAGCAATTTAGTGTATGACTTGGTGACCATCCGTTATGCAAATAACGCGCCAGCGATCCAAGAAGTGCACTAGTGATCATTCGTTAGTTAAAGCGTCAAAGACTCGTGCCAGCGATCTACTAAATTTATACAGGTGAGGTTCACCCCTAGACTTGTTAGGAAAAGCCTTAGTGCTTATGAGTGTACTGATAGCACTTAGATTCTAGAACTGCATTAGTGATTCATTCCGAGACCACAAGTGAGACTACATTCGTCTAGTTAGATTTACTATATGATAAGAGGCATTAGGATAACTCTTGTTTTAAACTTGTTTTAAAATTACTTGATCAATGAAGCTAAGCTACTTGACTAATAGAGTCAAGTAATTTTTCCCACACCTTTGCGATGTACTCATTTTTAGTACACGATACCCCTAGTACACCCCTCAGAGCCTATCTTTTTCATTTCTAACTTTGAGCATCTTACTTAAAGGAAGAATTTGTTTACAATCCACCCCAAATTTACACCCAGATCGCCTTAGCCTTCCTTGTATGCACTCATCTTTAGTGCATTATTGTTACAACATTTGTGTAAACCCCTAGTTAATTATCTAATTGATTATATGGTTGCTAAGTCGAGTCATATCTTGTACATATTGTTTTGGGACGATTGGGACTCATGGGTGAAGTACTAATGATATAGACTAATGGGGAAGAACATCAATTACTACACCCATATGTGCAAAATATTTTAAAGTACTCCAAGTGTTTTGATTATCTTAATTAGAGTCATTAGATTAGTTACATGTAAAGTATGTAAAAGTTCAAGTGTAAGGGGAGACCGAGGCCCCTATGATGTATTATTTAGGATGGTAGGACAAGAGTGTATGAAAAAAATCGAAAAAATCAAGAAAAAGAAAAAAATAGAAAAAGAAAAGAAAAAAACATACGTACTACCATCCCGTTTCTTTTATTTATGTTTATGGTTTTGATTAGCTTAAGTTGAGTCGAGTCTTGGCTTAACAACGCCGCATTGTACATGTAATTGACCTAGGTGATTAACTTGCCACCAGTGAAATATCCTTTATCCAGCAAACCGTGTTTTCCATATCCCTACACCCAACATTAAAACCCTTGAAAATCCCTCTTTAATAGTTTATCTTAGGTGTTTACGCCTAGTGGAGGAGGTTTTGATCCTTTCCTAAGCCTATGGTAATCTATTTGCTATGACAGGTAGTGAGTGATATTTTTTCCATTTCCATTAGTTATGTAGGTTTATAACACCCGAGAGATGAGAGTATCCAAACACTATTTGTGAGGTGCTAGTGTATGATTTTCGTGCTTATTTTGATTAAGGTAGAACGATTATTTGTTGTAATTACTTTTATATTAATGTTAAATGACCCCTAACATGTATTTTGAGTAGAATAAAAGCCAGTGTTGCAAAAATTGGCCTACAAGGCCGATTAATCAGCCATTACAAGCTGAACGGCCTTGGACCTTGGAGCGAATTACAAGGTAATCGGCCGATTAATCGGCCTTGGACCTTGGAATCGGCGATTAATCGGCCTAAAATCGCTACATGGCCCTCGACCGCCTCGGGACCGATTCACGATTTTTGCAACATTGATAAAAGCTCATTTTCTTGAGGACAAGCAAATCTCAAGTGTAAGGGTATTTGATGAGATGAAAAGTGTTATGCTTTTAAGGGGTAATTTGAGCCTTAAATCATGATTATATGATCAAATATTGCCTTAAATCGTTCCTTTTGTCATTTTAGATAGTTTTGAGAGGAATTATGAAAAAGGAAGCATTTTGGACGTTTCTGGAGCATAAAAGTGAAGAATACGAGAAAGTCTCATTACTTGGTGACGGCGTCACTTATTGACAAAGAGGTGGATAATTATTTTACACCAGATGCGCCAGAACGGAATTTGGAAGTTAAAGAGTGACGGCGTCACGTTATAATTCACCAAGGACATCACGTATTTGAGTAAAAGGAGACGGCCCAGAAAACTTTACAAGGTGACGGCGTCAAGAGTGGATCTAGGCCATCAAAAAACCCTAAACACGGCGAGGTGACGACGTCACGTCCCATAAGGTGACGCCGTCAAAGTTGTAAAATCTATATATACTCATCTAATTTTCATTCATTGGGTGTGAAACTTTGGGGAAACTTAGGGTACAAACCCTAGTCGACTTTTTCAGCTATTTCTTGGTTTCTAAACCTTTTTTCTTCTATGATTAATTGAAGATAAGTATTCTATCAATCATTCAATATGTCTATGTGTTGTTTGATTCTATCTTACGCTTATCTTTCTTTTAACATGCTAGGCTAGGTTTATTTGTATTTGTTTAGATGTAATGAAACCTAGATATTGATTATTGATTGATGGTTTGTTATTAATTGTTGTTGGATAAATGATATCAATGTTAGGCTCAAGAAAACTGGCTAATCTACTATTGGTAACTTGCTCGATGTCTTATGATACATGACTCGGATGTGGGCTACGATTAATTGGTTGTGTTTAATGCATAAGAGAATATTAATGAGGCCATGATAGGATACTAAACGTGTCGTCATAGGAAGAGACAGGATCTTATAGTGTTGGGGAAGGACGTACACGCCCCACGAATGGTATTAAGGAATACAACCCGTCATCCACACAATTGTAACAAATCTATTAATCAATGAAAGATAGCTAGGGTGTAGTGAAACCTAAGTAAACACGTTTTTCTCCATATTAGTTTTACACACATTTATTTTATTGTTATTTTATTTTTATAGCATTTGTAGTTAATTTGGTTAATTGACTAGCATCTAATTCCGCCCACTCTTCCAAAAACCGAGATTTTTACTTGCTTTCCAAAAAATATAAAAATACAAAAAGAATCATCCCTCACCTCTAGACCTAGTTTAGATCATTTTCAATCCTAACAAACACTATTCCCTATGGAGAACGATCAATTCTCTGGTTCTTACCACTACACTATACTACATCGGTCAGGTACACTTGCCTGGCGGGGATTGTAAGCTTCTCAAGATCCCTTGAGAAGTAAAACTTTTGTGTGACAATCCAATCGTATCAGCTCATGATAATCAAATCTTGAGAATAGCTTGAGTAAGAATAAAACTTTCAAAAACAATGCTTCACCTCATGAATAGATCAAAAACAATTTAAAAAGCATTAAGCTATTTTGAGGGGCAGAAATTTAGAAGTTTGCTTTTGAAATTAAGAATAAGTCGCAAACAAGTGTTGCTAAAAGGTTGTTAAAAAGAAAAATGAAAAACATGATAAAAATTTGTTGTAAATGTTGAAAAATTCCATCACTTCGAGGGGGAGTGATTGAATTTATTTTTTTTAAATCAAAAACAATTTTGATATAAGACAAACGTTCAATTATTTGAACCAAAATGTTTTCTAAAACTTGTTAAAAGTTTAAGAATAAAAGTCAAAAGTTTTAAGTGTAAAAAGGGCTAATGTCAACGGGGAGTTTTGCTAAAATACTCAAAAAGCTTATTTGAACCCTCCCCTTGTCCAAAAACTTTCGCAGACCTGAGTTCAAAAAAAAAGGGGTCAAAATGGAAAAAACATGGGTCAACAAACCCCACATATGTGATGCGAGAAAACCACACACACCTTACCAATAACTTGCATTCTCTCTCTCCTAAACAAACACACATTCACTCGCATCCACAAGAACTCTCGTATCACTGATTTTATTGCGTATTCACACCATTTCGTGCAAAAAGTAAGCTTTCAAATCAGTTTTAAATGATGTTTTACATATATTTCTTGTTTATCTACCTTTAATTTTAAATGTTTCATGCCCAAGTGGGATGTTAGGGTTTAGAGACCAAGAATACGTATGTTTCACTATTAAGATTCAATTGTGGTGTGTTTGTGTCAAATCTTTGTGGTTAGATGACTGAGATAGACCGGTTTGATCACTAATTTGAAAGAAAATAGGTTTTTGAACGGTTTGATTTGGTTAAAATGGGCGGATTTGGGGAAGAAGATGAACAGTTCTCAGTGTGACATCGTATTGGATGCGATACCAGACTTTAGGAAAGAGGTAAAATGTGCATTTAATATTATTTTAAAAAATTCGAGAGTTTTAACTACGATGAAAAAAATTTCTTCGCATCGCGTATAAAAGCTCAGCGATTCGAGCCTTTCTAAATGTCATGCGATGGCTTACCATCACATATAGTTTTCAATACGAACATTTTGGATCTGAAACTTTATGTGATGGCTTACCATCACATATAGTTTGGTCCACGATACCTGTCTCACCTTCAATACGAAGTTGACTTTCATTGACCATTTGCCCGCGATACCAAATCCGCGATACCAGATATTGCGAAGCTTTTTCATCCGCTTAAACTAAAGGTTACTCTGCCTAAATTTTTTAAAATCTTTGCAAAACTTATATAAATCTTCTATTTATATAAAGTATTTCAAACATTTTAATTAATTTTTACTAAGTAACAAACATTGATCAAACATTCTTTCTCAAATTAAGTCACAATTTGTTCTTAATGATGTTAAGTAATGCATATGTCTAATTACTAGACTTAGACTCTTCTATGATTGCATTTTTTATGAATACTTTGTGTACATGACTGATTTGACGGATATGTTCACAAAATGTTAGTGATTGCCAATGCCACGAATCTAATTTTAAACAAATTCATGCAATCACTTAACAGATTTTTCACTCATACTTGTTTTGATTCAAATGGTTTTGAGACGACTCGACACTATTTAAACTAAGGGTATCTCATCTTCAAGGTAGTTATTAGGGCTAGTTATCACCTAAAAACTGATAATGCAACCCTTTAGCTACACAACGTAACAGAGTATCCAAGGTCTAGATATGTTTTGAGAAATCTCACACTTATGCAACAAAATCTCTTTTAAGATGTATTACAGTTGACTTCACCTAAGACTTCTCATCATCAAGATGGTTACAAGGACTAGTTATCATCTAAAAGCTGATAATGGAATCCTTTAACTAGCCCATGTAATAGGGAGTCTAAAGTATTGTCATTTGTTAAGAAATCTTACGCTCATGCAACAAAATTTTCTCTGGCAGTTTGACTTCCAAAATCAAGTTCTCTAGTTTAACTAGAAAACTTATGTTTCAATACAAGTTGATATTTTTCCCAGAGCTTCAAAAGGGTTAGATAAACGTATTTTCTAAAGCATGAGCATTATAAAACAACGTTTAATCGATATCTTAAACAATTTTTGAAAAAGTATCACAAATCAACAAATTTTTGGTGAGGAAAATAAAAACAGAAAAGAGCATGCGCTTATGCTACAAAAGTAAGAAAGCATAAGAATCGAAAAAGAAATGCCAGATCATATAAAAACATACCGAGTGAAAAGTAAATATTGTAAACTTTATCAAGATTCTTACATCTTTTATGTCATTTCAGAATTAATCATTACAATGGCTCAAGAACAACAAAAACCACAAGAAGTTCTAGAAAATCAAAATGAATCACAACAACAACTCACCTCTGAACAACTCCTTCCCTCCACCAATTATGTCAGACTGGGTGATTGCAACTTGTTAGCATTATAATATTTATATATAGAAGTGATGGTCATTCTCATATTGTAACTTTGTGTCGTTTGTTAAGATTAGTAATAGTTTAGTCATTGGGCATTGGACTTGGCAAGCTAATATGTCATGTGCTATGTTTCATAAGCCTTGTTATCTAAACCATGTAACCAAGTCCAAGCCCAAGTCCATTAGAAAGCCCATGAGGCCTTTCTCTCTAACTATAAAAGGCACCTTACCTCTCATTTGTAAGGTGTGCTTGTGTGTGTATTGTGTGTGTTTTTTAATAAAAAGCTCTCTTCATCTTTATACTCTTTTTCTCTCATATTAACGCCACACATATTGCATCAAGTCACCATCTTTACTTCATCTAGTGCTAATATTTGTGTTAAAGTTGATATATCTAAGGTCCAACAAGTGGTATCAATCGCCTAACAATGATTTAGGAGTGTTTTTATCAAGTTTTTTGTTAAAAAATTACACTTTTCATTCATTTTGTGTACTTTTTCTTCAAAAAGTTTTGATCTTTAAGTGTTTTACTGTTAAAGTTGTTGTTTTTCTTGAAGTTTTAGTGATTCTAAGTGTTTTGGGAAAGATTTGATCAAAAGAATCAAGTGGAAAAAGTGTTTTTGGTTGAAAAAATCGGATTTTTCAAGCTTTCTGGTCTCCTTACGCGTAACTTGGGTGAATAGTACGAATCTACAGCTGTGAACAATACTTTCTGTCCTTTTTACGCATAAGATTTGGTCAAAACCCTTTTCCTACGCGTAACTTTAGTCAAAACCCTTTTCTTACACATAAGTCTGATTTCCTACGCATAAGTGAAGATCCTACGCTTAAGTCCCTACGCATAAGTTCTACGCGTAAGATTCTACGCATAAGTTTTTCTACGCATAAGATCCTACGCATAAGTTTTCTTCAACGATCAGAGATTACTCAGTACTTCCCTGACTTGGATAAGTTTGTGGAATACTTCGACACGGGATATCTTTCAAGCTTGGATAAGTTTGAGAGATCAATTTGGTAGAAAAAAACCTTACGCGTAACATTCTACGCATAAACTCTAAGTTTACGCGTAAAATCAAAGTCTACGCATAAACAATATTGTTTACGCATAACTTTAGATCTTACGCATAACTTAAAGGTTACGCATAACATCTTACGCGTAAGATTATTCAAGGTTTACGCGTAAAATCAAGCTTTACGCGTAAGTTTTTGACTTTTGACAACCAAACTTCAAACGGCCATAACTTTTGAACCGTAACTCCGTTTTCGACGAATCAGCTGTCAAAACGACCGCGAGACCGAGAAGAAGGACACGTTGAATCATCTAAAGATCATTCAAGCCAAGCTTCGAGGCCCAAATCCACTCCGAACGGAAGTTATTGAGGTTTTAAGGTTCCAGATCAAAATTTTCACCATAAAAACTTGCATCAACTTACACTAAACACAACTTCTACTTCGTTGAAACGATCCGAGAATCAACTTTATCCATCTACACTTCATCAATGGCAACTCAGCAAGACATTCATGCAGCCGGTGCAGAAAACCGACCTCCAATGCTTGAAAAAGGTGGATATCTCCCATGGACAAGCCGCATGCTTCGTTACATCAAAACAAAGCCTGATGGTAAATTAATGATCAACTCCATTACAAATGGTCCATTCAAGCCACGACAAGTTCAAATTGAAGGTAATCCAAATGCAACACCTCCTACTCAACCATTCGTGCGTGAACAAACAGAAGCAGATTACACAGAGGAAGACAAGAAGCAGATCGCCGCTGATGATATGGCAATGCATTTAATCCAACTTGGATTACCACGGGAGATCTTTGCTGCGGTCGACAGTTGTGAAACTGCTTATGCTATGTGGGAACGTGTCAGAAGGATATGTCATGGAACAGAGATTGGACAACAGGACGTTGAGAACAAACTTCTTACGGAATGGGAGAACTTTACATCCACTAAAGGTGAACAGATTGAATCTTACTACACAAGGTTTTGCACTTTGATGAATGAGTTAATCAGAAACAAGTTGACACCTCGAACAATTGCAACAAACATCAAATTCATCAATAACCTTCCAGAAGAATGGGGTCGTTATGTTACAATTGTCAATCAAACAAAGGATTTACATAAGGTGAATTATGATCAACTCTATGACTTTTTGAAGCAAAATCAAGCTGAGGCTAATGAAGAGAGGAAAGAAAGATTGGCAAAGAATCAAGATCCTCTTGCATTAATTGCTACTACACCAACACCGCTACCAGTGAACACACAACAACCATCATCATCTTCCACTCACAACTACATGCAACCATCATACATTCAACAACCAACACCGGTCTACCAACAACAGTTCTACCCACAGCAACAACAACATGTTATTCCACAACAGCAATACCAACAATTCCAAGAACCAGAATTCACTGAAAATGATGAAGCTACTGAAGCATTGACCCAAGCGTTTGCTTTTCTGTCAAAGGCATTCCAAGGACGCTATTCCACAACAACAAACAACAACCAAAGGATTTCATCGAACACTCGCAATAAGCAGATTGCTCAGCCGAGTTTCAATATGGGCAACGGAGGCCAAATGGTTGGAGTTTATGGGAATCAGCAAGGCTATGCTACTGGAATTAACATGGGGAATCAGAATGCAGGAAATCAGTATGGTCAGTATGCAGGGAATCAGTTGGGTCAGTTTGTTGGAAATCAGAGGGGTCAGAATGTTGGTAATCAGGCAATGGGGAATCAGAATAGAAATGTTGCAGCTCCAGTAGTTGGGAATTTGGGAAATGTGAATCAGGGTAATCCGGTTAAGTGTTTCAACTGTCAGGGTGTAGGTCATATGGCAAAGAACTTTCCTACTAAGCCGAACAAGAAAGATCTAGCGTACTTGCAGAAAGCAGTGATGTTGGCACAAAAGGCAGAGGCAGGATTTCAGTTGAACGCAGAGGAGAATGATTTTATGGCTCTTATGGATGACATGGAAGATAGAGAGGATATCGATGCGAACTGCATATTCATGGCAAATCTTCAGGAAGCTAAGTATGACACGGATTCTGACACACTTCCTGTTTATGACACCAATGCACCATCTGAGGTATCAAACTTCAACACATGTCACAATAATGATATATTTGATATGTCTCCTCATGAGGAACAGCATTCTGATAAGCTAGCACCCACTTATGATACATACCTGGACACGCCAAGTAGTAGCAATACTCCTTCAGCAACTCCAGATATGAATCATAATGGAGGCTTCGTTTCACAGCATGCTGAGAATGATGAGGAAACACGTGCTTTATTTGAATCATTATTGAATAATTGTCGTATTGAAATTGAGAATGTGAAAAAGGTCAATCGCGATGTTAAGGCCGCGAATGTTAAATTGACCGCTGAGCTTGAGAGTTACAAAGAAAACGTTAAAGCTTTTGAATTTCATAACAAAAGATTGTCTGAATTAGAAACTGGTTATCAAAATTCCGTTTCAAGGGAAAAACAATTGCAACTCAAGTTTGATACACTTGATGTTAATTCTTTCAAAAAGATAAAATCTTTAAACGCGGAAATTTCTGATTTACAAAACCAACTTTCTAAACAAAAAACAGCTTATGCCAACCTTGAAAAAGAAAGGGATGAGTTGAAAAAGGAATTTGCAAAGAAAGAAGACAAACTTTTGGCCGAAATCGTAGAGTCAGAACACATGATTGCTCATTTAGAAGAATTAGTGGTTAAATCAGGTCAGTCAAGTCAAACAATGAAAATGATCTCAAATCAAACTAATCCGGTTTACCATACGAAACATAAAGTGGCTCTTGGTAACAACACCTCCAGTAATCTCAAGAAAGCTCAGCAAGAACAGAATGTTTTGTATAATGGTAATATGATTTACACCAAACATGATCCTCCCGTCGGTCGGGATTCTGTGCAAACGATAGAACATGTCGAAGAGAGCATTACTAAAATGAAACAAAAGGATTTGAAACCCATTGATTACAACAAATTGAACAAACTTTCGGGAATTACTTTTGTTCCACAAAAAGAACCATCTGTGTTTTCCATAAAACGACCATTCTTAAAAATGTTTTCTAAGAAAGTAATTGTTTCCAAATCTCTTTCAAAAATGGAACAAATTTCTTCTAACAACACTTTCAATACAAGTGAGGCTAGAGAAATTTTGGATGACGTTAAAAAGAGAATTCAAGAACTTCAAAATATTGTTGCTTCTAAAACTACAATCAACATCAACAACTGGCATTCCAGTTTTCATATTGAGTAGAAAAAAGTTTTTGAAAACGAAATTACTATCCCACTGAATAACATCTGTGCGAGGGTAATCCATTTTGAACGAGCTTTCTTAAAAGAAACGGCCGACTTTGTCAAGGACCACAAATCCCTGGTAAAAGAAGCTAATGATACTCGTGAAAACATGAATGTTTTGGAAAACCTAAATGATTCTCTCTTCGAAGCTGTTATGACCACTGACATTATGTCCATCATTTTACAAACATACTCTGTTCAAGACGATGAAAGACTGAGAGCTGAGACCTCCGAAATTGTTTCCAAATATGAAAATGCTCTTATAAAGCTTGAAAAAGAAAATGTGTCATATTTTAAACAACTTGATCGAAAAAAGGAAGAATGCAAGTATGACAAATTGTCGTATGAGCGTGCCTTAAAGAACATGAAAGAGCAAAATGATCTTTTGAGGGCTCAGCTTGAAAGTCAAAAAGGAAAGGGTGAGGAAACTAAGTTTGCAAAACCGTCGACTTCGGAGAAACCAAATGTTTCAAACACGGTTCAAAAACCAAAAATGTCAATTTCAAGGTTTGCTCCAAAAGTCGATGAGAAAAAGAATTTGTCAAAACCAGTCACTCCAACACCCTTGCCCAAGAAAACTGAAAATGATAAGATTGTTGATAAAGGAAAAGCGGTTGTCGAAACACCAAAAGTGATAGCACCTGGCCTTTTTAGGATTAGTCCCACTAATGCGTCTGCCTCCACTTCTAAGACAAATGCGTGCAAAAAGGATAAGTCTAAATAGTCTAGTGATGCTAAAAAGGACAACAATATAAATCCTAACGTGTGTGCCTTACCTTCTACAGGATTAGAATGCACCTCTAGGAGCAGTAGACTAAAGCCTAGGAGCAATACAAGGAACAATAGAGTCTCGTCTGCCTCTACGAGTAGTAGCAAGAATAAAGTTGAAGAAGTAGAAGAACACCCTAGGAATTTATCACTTTGTATTAAGAAACATGATTCATCTGAATGTAATGTCGAAAGTACTGGTTCTAATGCATGTAATGACTTTGTTTGTTTAATATGCAAGAAATGTTTAATTAATGATGTTCATGATGAATGTGTTTCTAAGAATGTGAATGTTTCGCCTAAACAGAAGTATGTTCCAAAGGGAACTAGTGCCAGATCTAGATCTATAGAAAGATTAGTTGCGCGCTTTAGGTCTACCACTAGTAGTCGAATGCCTAGGAACTACCTTAAGTTTTGTATGTGGATACCAACGGGTAGAGAGTTCACTCTTCAGAACGGCAAATTAGAAATAACTCAAGCTAAACAAGTAGCAACTGTCTATGAGTGTGATTCTGATTTTACTCCTAACCCCACGGAACCAAATTCAAAACGGTTTCCAAATCCAAACTCTTCTATTCTTGGCAGGTTATCGAAATAAGTCTTTGGATCGTCGACTCGGGTTGCTCCAAGCACATGACCGGGAATTTAAAGCTGCTGATCAATTTCATCTGGAAATTCATGGGAACTGTACGCTTTGGAAATGATCATGTAGCAGCTATTCAGGGTTATGGAGATCTTCAGTTTGGGAATTTTTTAATCACTCGAGTTTACTACGTCGAAGGGTTGGGACACAACTTGTTTTCAGTTGGGCAGTTTTGTGATGCAGATTTAGAAGTTGCATTCAGGAGAAACACGGTTTTTATAAGAAATTTGGTTGGTGATGATCTCTTAACTGGTAATCGTGGTACAAACTTGTATGCTATCGACATCAACCAAATGGCTTCTACATCACCAATTTGTCTTATGACAAGGGCAACCGAAACTAAGTCCTGGCTGTGGCATAGACGTTTATCCCATCTCAATTTCGACACCATCAACAAGTTAGCCAAAGACAACATCGTCACCGGACTTCCTAAGTTCAAATACACCAAGGATCATCTATGTCCATCATGTGAACAAGGAAAAAGCAAAAGAGCATCATATAAACCCAAAACCGTACCTAGTTCGGAAGCAAGGTTACATTTGTTGCACATGGACTTATGTGGCCCAATGAGAGTTGAAAGCATTAATGGGAAGAAGTACATTCTTGTTATTGTTGATTATTATTCAAGATATACTTGGGTAAAGTTTTTGAGATCAAAAGACGAAACACCAGGCATCATCATCACCTTTCTGAAGCGTATCCAAGTTCTACTTCAAGCTCCAGTAAGGATCATAAGAACAGATAATGGCACAGAATTCACAAATCAGGAGTTAAGAACTTACATTGAAGATGTTGGAATCACACATCAAACATCAGTTGTTAGAACTCCACAGCAGAATGGGGTAGTTGAAAGAAGAAATCGAACTCTTGTGGAAGCTGCTCGCACAATGCTGATTTTTTCTAGTGCACCACTATTCTTATGGGCTGATACTGTAGCCACTGCTTGTTTTACTCAAAACCGATCCCTAGTCCATCCAAGATTCAATAAAACCCCATATGAGCTAGTGAACAACCGTAAACCTGACATCTCTTACCTTCACGTATTTGGCGCTTTGTGCTATCCGACGAATGACAGAGAAGATCTAGGGAAGTTAAAAGCTAAGGGTGATATTGGAATCTTCATTGGATATTCAGAAAACTAGAGGGCATTCAGGGTGTACAATAGAAGAACGAAAAAGATAATGGAGACGATGAATGTGAAGTTTGACGATATTTCACAAATGGCTTCTGAGAGATACGCTCTAGAACCCGCGCTTAATCCGATGGCTTCTAATCAAAACAGATTAGGACCCGCACCAAACATGCAGACTTCTGGACACATCAGTTCAGGACTCGTGCCTCAAGGAGCTCAGTCAACAAACACGGACAAACCTTCAGAACAAGAACTGGAAAATTTCTTCGAGTTAATGTTTGATGAATATTATGGTGGAACTTCGACAAATGCATCTCCACAACATTCCGCTGCACCCGCTTAAATTCAACCACCACCACCACCACTGGATGCATCTACAACAATCGAAGCTGAAGCACCAACTACCTCAACATCATCTACATCTAATCAAGCCACTCCAGAACTTGAAACTGAACTACCAAGAGTTGATGAGCAAAATCAAAACACAAATTTTCAAGAAGAACCAACAAATAATTCAAACGATGTTGCGTTAGAAGAAGAAGAAGAAATATTTGAAAACCCATTTGCAACAGACTCTGCTGAATCTTCTTCAAGGTTACAAGAACCATCTAACACACATTCGTTACACCCAAGGTACCCTTCTACGTTTCAATGGACAAAAGACCATCCGTTAGTACATATTATTGGTGATCCTTCAATGCCAGTTCAGACGAGGAGACAACTTGCCACCGATCTCGAATTGTCCATTTACATTTGCTCAATAAGCACCAAAGTACCTAAGAACATTCGGGAAGCAATGGCAGAAAACCCATGGATTGAAGCGATGCAGGAGGAATTTCTTCAATACCTGTTACATGACAGTTGGGAACTTGTTGAACGACCACTTGATAAACGAGTTCTTGATCTCAAGTGGTTGTGGAAGAACAAACTGGATGAGGAAATGACTGTCATTCGCAACAAAGCTCGTCTCGTGGCTAAAGGATATCCACAAGAAGAAGGGATAGATTTCGAAGAATCATTCGCGCCTGTAGCTAGACTTGAAGCAGTCCGGATTTTCTTAGCCTATGCAGCTCACAAAAACATCACAGTCTATTAGATGGACATTAAGACAGCTTTCTTGAATGGAACTCTGAAAGAAGAAGTGTATGTGAGTCAGCCAGAGGGATTCATCGACAGAGATCATCCAGACTACGTCTACAAGCTTAAGAAAGCAATTTATGGTCTAAAACAAGCTCCAAGAGCGTGGTATGATGAACTATCATCTTTCTTGCTCAAAAACAATTTCACAAAAGGAACGGTTGATGACACCTTGTTTATCAAAAAGTTCAAAGATGACATTTTGATCGTTCAAATTTACGTGGACGACATTATTTTTGGATCAACCAATCCTAACCATTCAAAACATTTTGAAAATCTCATAAAAAGTAAATTTGAAATGTCCATGATGGGGGAACTAAAATTCTTTCTTGGTTTACAAATACATCAATCCCCTCGTGGTATTTTTATCAATCAAGCAAAATATACAATAGAGATTTTGAAAAAACATGGAATGGCAAACTGTGATTCTGTTGGTACACCAATGGTCACTTCACCAAAAATAGGCGCTGATTTGTTTGGGAAACCTATCGATCCAAAAAAATATCGGAGCATGATCGGTTCTCTCATGTACCTAACTGCTAGCCGACCCGATATTCAATTTGTTGTATGTTTATTAGCACGGTTTCAGGCAAAGCCTACCGAACTTCACCTCAAAGAGGTTAAACGGATCTTTCGATACCTACGAAGCACCATTAACATGGAACTTTGGTATCCGAAGGATTCGGGGTTTAATCTAACAGCATTTTCAGATGCAGACCATGCTGGTGATCAAGTTACAGCAAAGAGTACATCAGGTGGAGCACAATTTTTGGGTGAAAAGCTTGTAAGCTGGTCTTCAAAGAAACAGGACTGTACTGCGCTATCAACCGCCGAAGCCGAGTATGTGTCTCTATCTGCGTGTTGTGCCCAAGTTCTTTGGATGCGGACACAGCTCACAGATTATGGCTTTACTTTTGACCGAATACCTATGTATTGTGACTCAAAAAGTGCCATAGCCATCTCGTGCAATCCCGTACATCACTCTAAGACGAAGCATATCAAAGTCCGCTACCATTTCATCAAAGAACACGTGGAAGAGGGTACTGTTGAATTATTTTTCGTTAAGACTGATTATCAACTCGCCGATCTTTTTACTAAAGCCCTTCTAAAAGAACGGTTTGACTATTTAGTTCGACGAATTGGCATGCGAAGCCTAACTCCTGAGGAGCTAGAACGTCTTCTCGAATTTTCTTGAAAAATGTTTTCAAAATCGCTTCGCTGTAAATATTTTTGAAAAACAAAATACAAAATTTGAAAAACCAACAAAAACAAAATACAAAAATATAAAATTTTCAAAAAATCCAAAAACAATATAAAATCAAAAAATCCAAAAATATTCTTCTCACGACATGTCTCTCGTATAAATCAATATTCTGTACGTTTCTAGAAATGTCATTCAACAATGATACGGACATGTACAGATGCTTGAGCGGGAGTTCTTTTTAATGTTTTTCTAAAACATGTCGTTTCTCAAAAGTTTCTTCACTATGGCTTTCGTATACATCAGTACGAAACCCGTACTTAAACGATGACTTCTGACTATTTTCAAATCAAGGACTCGTACGTTCAATGACGAACACTTTTTCAAAAAGTTCGAGTCTAAACAAACGAAAAAGATTTCAAGCATAAACTCGTTTTCAAAAAGAATTCTTGAGCACTTTTTCAAAGATTGTTCAAAAGATTTCTCAAAATCTATCAAAATTAGTGCTCAAGATAACTCCCTCAAAACCCTTAATTAATGTTAAATATGCTATCATTAAGGGGGAGTATAAAAAGAAAAAATGTTCCAAATTCATGCAGAATCTGTCTTTCTCTCCAAAAGCTTTTTCTTAATCTGTTGATATAAAAAATATCACGATATGCTATTTTTTAGGGGGAGAAGACATGATTAAAATGTGATCGAAGATGTTTAAAGTTTTTGACTGAATCTCAAAAGAGCTCGACTCAGTAAGTACCAATGAATTGACGAAGCTTAAAATGTCTGTAATCGAAAAGACTTGTCCTGGACGGGTAATAATTTCAAGCTAGTCTAACTAGTGATGTAAGCGTGTCTCGAATAGGACTTGTCTGAGTAGAATGTACCAAATCGAGAGACTTTCTTTGGACTTGACCAGGACGGGTAATAATTTCAAGCTAATCTAACTAGTGATGTAAGCGTGTCTCGAATCGGTCATGTTCACTGAAAGTGGATCAATTCAAAAAGTGCAAACTCCTCCCGCAGGTGCAAATTTCTTAAAAATTACATGAGCACATGTGAAGGGGGAGTCCTTCAAAAGAAATGCAAAACTCTCGAAGTGTCAACAATGTGTTTTATTATCATAAACACTTTGAGAGATTTTCACAAAAAGGTTTTATGGCAACAATAGGATAGTCATGGAGTTATAAGGTGACTAAGGTTAGGAAAAACCGTCCTATGATCCGCCAGAGCCGGAGGAATCTACCCAAGGACAATTCCAATAGATTAGAATTAGAAGTCCTTAGGTATGATTGAAAAAAGGAGAAAATGAGAAAGGAGAAAGAAGGGGTTGAAGAATTAAAAAGAAAAGTTATGAAAAAGGGTGAAAAGAAATAGCCCTCCATATGTTCAACCTTAGGGCAGACACCGGGTTCAACTCATATGCTACTGGCTGTTACCAAGGTGACACCGGTATTGAAGACAAAGACGTCATGGACCCAGTGACGCACTGCACTAAACCTTCTTAACCACTCAAGTTCTCTTAAAAGAGTTTGTTTCATTCTCACGGGGAACCGGTGTATTCTATCGACCTGTCTCTTAGAGATGGTTGATATTGAAGCAGGAGACCTCTCCCTAATCTCCGCATAGGAAACCAAATGTGCACTTATCGAGTCTAGAGCCCCGAGATTCATCAAAAGATCTCATAGGAACACATGATATTTCTACACTGGTTGTTCATCATTAAGGACACCAGATGTAAACTTTAGAGTCCTACGCAGATCTTAGCAATCTGCCAGAACATTTACGAGAGAATTCACACAAGTGTTTCTCAATGATTGAATGGAAATTCCTGCCAGGGTCAACATCAAGCAGCCCTGACAGCAGGTCACTTCGGTAATTCCTTATGGGTTACGCTTAGTGTTCGCGGTGGTTTCAAACGGTCTACAGTCGTGGAGTGATCCCCAGCGACTCACCCAGTCATTGAGCTACTAAGTAGGTCTCGTAAGCTCTCTCGAGAGTATCTGACATGGGAACGGCCTTGGTAAGGGTTAGAAGGAGTCTTCACACTATGCTGTTGACGATCTCTAATTCTTATCTGTAAGTACCGGATGTTTTATTGCTAACTGTTTATATGCAGGGACACTTCATCTCCATGGCAACAGATTCCACATGCTCATACATGCATCTCGAAGTCAAAGGAAAGTTCTCACAAAGATCAAAGCAAAGAAAGGTTCAAAGAAAGATTCTACGCAATGTGAAAGAATCTACAGAAGTAAAAGTGACAAAGATCTATGTGAAAGAACGGGAACTACAAATGCATGTATCACAAAGTCTGAAGATGTATGAGCATGTTGGAATGGTAAACAACCACCACAGACGCAGAAGTGACGAAAGACAGATAACTCCACATCACTAAGGAACAAAGAACGATGAAAAATTAGTTATCAAAGATCGCAAAGCATGAAGGAACAAAGACTAAAGACTATTCTACAATGACACACAAAGTTAAAGACAAAGAACACGGAAGACCGACTCACGTGGAGCATCATTCGAATGACCACCCCTTAGGGGGAGATTGTTAGCATTATAATATTTATATATAGAAGTGATGGTCATTCTCATATTGTAACTTTGTGTCGTTTGTTAAGATTAGTAATAGTTTAGTCATTGGGCATTGGACTTGGCAAGCTAATATGTCATGTGCTATGTTTCATAAGCCTTGTTATCTAAACCATGTAACCAAGTCCAAGCCCAAGTCCATTAGAAAGCCCATGAGGCCTTTCTCTCTAACTATAAAAGGCACCTTACCTCTCATTTGTAAGGTGTGCTTGTGTGTGTATTGTGTGTGTTTTTTAATAAAAAGCTCTCTTCATCTTTATACTCTTTTTCTCTCATATTAACGCCACACATATTGCATCAAGTCACCATCTTTACTTCATCTAGTGCTTATATTTGTGTTAAAGTTGATATATCTAAGGTCCAACACAACTACCTGTTTATTCCTCACCAGTTCAACTGTGATCACCCAATCATTGTTGAAATACTGAACAATCACCCAATATTTCCTACTCTCAACAACACAGCCATTGAAATCCCCAAAATATACATACAACAATTCTGGAACACAATTCATGTTGTTGAAAATTTAAAACCCGTAATGATGGAAGTAACAGTTGACAGAAACACAACAAAGATTACAAGTGACTCACTCAAGAATGCACTGGACTTACCGGCAGCAACACCCAACAACAAACATGGGTTTGAAGTTCTACCAGGCAACAACCAATTCCAGCAATTCTTTTTGGAACTTGACTTTGACAATAATTTAATCAAGCTCATAAACACTTCTAGTCTCAAGAGAAAGTGTCTCACAGGCTTATGGGCAACTATGTTCTCAATTCTCAACTGATGCCTAGCAGGCAAAGAAGCGGGAATTGATGCTGCAAGATTCTCTATTTATCATATTTTTTATGGAGTGGTTAATCAGTGCCACTTTGACTATGTTTCGCTAATTTGGATTGAGTTAGTTGAATTGGTACAAAACAAGGAAAATATCAAGATGAAAAAGAAGAAGAAGGGTGCCTATATTCCTTTTGTTAGATTCATCAAACTTCTCATTAGAGATATGATGAAATCTAACTAATTGCCAGCTAGGCTGATCAAAGTCAGAATTAATGATAAAGTCATGAAAAATCTGCCACCGGCAAAATATGCAACAACTAAGCCTCCAATGACCATACCTCAAGAGCTGCTTGATCTTGCTGACAAGAAGTCGATGGCTTACAAGGAATATATAATTAAATCTTCCGGTCTATGGAAAGCTCAAAACCGAGCGGACCTACCCCTGAAACGCATAAGGAATTAGATCCTATCGCCAATTTAGGACTAGAGACGGGGAGTAGGGAATAACATGTTGAAAAGGGGGATAAAAGGTATAAGAGAATACAAAGATTTGCTGACATTCAGCAGTCTGGAGATACAAGGAACGAAGGGGATGTTCAAGTGAACGAAGATACTGGAACATAGAGTAAGAATGACTCTGAAATGACATTGTCCGATACACATGACAATGACAATGTCGTAAACGAAGGAAATGATGGAGAGGAGGTGGACAAAACACATAGGCTAGAAGTTAGTAAGGAGACTAGGCTAGAATCTGACACCAGTAGTATCATTACCATTTACCCCACCTAATCCACCAACTCAACAACAAACACCACCACCACCAACAACAACAACAACACAAACAATTTCACAACAAATACCCGAACCTCCACATATTGTAACTACAACTACAACAATCCCATAATCATCATCAACAACTCCTCACACGTGACTAGAGACTTGATGAGTAAAAAATGAACCGTTTTTAGGGGGTCATTTTACCCCGGATTCGAATTTACTTGATCAAATATTGCCCTAAATCATTCCATTTGTCATTTTAGGTACTTTTGGAGTGAATTCTAGAAAAGGAAGCACTTTGGACATTTTTGGAGCATAAAAGTGAAGAAAACAGCTAAGTCTTAATTTTCCTTGCTGGGAACAGTACCTGACGGCTTCACAAATTTCTTAATGACCAATGTTGCAAAAATCGTGAATCGGTCCCGAGGCGGTCGAGGGCCATGTAGCGATTTTTGGGTGATTTATCGCCGATTCCAAGGTCCAAGGCTGATTAATCGGCCGATTACCTTGTAATTCGCTCCAAGGTCCAAGGCAGTTCAGCTTGTAATGGCCAATTAATCGGCCTTGTAGGCCGATTTTTGCAACACTGTTAATGACGGCGTCAAGAGTAATACAAGAGGTGGAAGTGGATAAAGTCCGTGACGATACAAAAGAGTTTTGTACTATGGACATGACGGCGTCAACATAGGCCGTCATGGTCCAATTGTTAGTGACCGTCCAGAGTAGAATTACACATGACGGCATCAAAAGTGGATCTAGGCAATCCGATTTCATTATGGGCGGCGAGTTGACGGCGTCGGAATTTTCTTCTTGATGTCGTCACCCTGTAAAATCTATATATAGTTTTGCAATTTTCATTCATTAGTGTATAACTTTGAGGGTGTAACTTTGGAGACAAACCCTAGTCCAATTTTCACAGCTTTTTTCAAGGGTTTTTACCCTTTGAAACCTTTCATGTTCAATTGAGATTAGTACTCTTTCAATTCATTCAATATGTCTATGTGTTGTTTGAATATATCTTACACTTGTCTTCAATTTAACATGCTTCGCTAGATCTCTTGTGTGTTTGTTTAGATGTAGTGAAACCTAGATGTTAATTATGGGTTGATTATTTGTTTATAGTTGTTATGGATGATTGTATTCGATGTTAGGCTTAAGAAAACTGGCAGACTTCCATTGGTGACATGCTTGAACGTCTTAAGACACATGATCAGAGGTGTACTATGATTTTTGGTTGTATTTAATGCGTAGGAGAATTCTAATGATCCCATGTTAGGAGATTCTAACGGCATAGGAGTGAAGTAGGATCCTATAGAGTTAGGGAATATTGTACACGGCCCTACGACTAGTATTAAGGAATACGACCCGTCATCCATGCAATTGTAACAAATTATCAACCTGTAAAAGATATCTAGGGAGTAATGAAACCTAAGTAAACACAACTCTCCCTATCATTGTTCACCCCACTAGTTTAATTAGTTTTATTTTCATTTTTGTTATTTTATGTTGATTGAATCTTTAGTAATTTGGGTTAGTTGATTAGTAACTAATTCCGCCCACTCTTCCAAAAACCGAGATTCTAATTGCTTTTATAAAAATATAAAAAATACAAAAACAATCATCCCTCACCTCTAAACCTAGTTTTTAGGCTTTCTAATCCTAGCGACACTATTCCAGAGTTGAACGATCAATCCCCCTGTACTTGTCACTATACTATACTACAACGATCAGGTACACTGCCTGGTAGGGGTTGTAAGCTTCTCGAGATCCCTCGAGAGGTAAAGCCTGGTGCGATTCCCACATATCAAGTTTTTGGCGCCGCAGCCCGGGGAATAGTTATTGTCTAGGTTAGGATTTCTTTTTATTAGGTCTACTTGCTAGATTCCTTTCTAATAAGATTTTATTTTTATTTTTAGGTTTTCTTTAGTCTATCTTGTTTCTTCATGTCTTTGTTCGTAATCTTTACCATCCGGCATCATGGAAGGTGGTAACATCTTTGAACCCACCAACCCACCACAACAAAAGCACCCACAAAACCCACCACTAGCAAACCAACCTCTTAGGCCCCGAACCCTAGGAGAGTATTCCCGTCCTAGCCACCAAGGCTATCGAAACACTATTGAGCTCACTCAAGGAGCCAATGTGTCCCCCTTGCGATCTGACATCATCCGGTTGGTGCAAAGCTGATGTGCATTCCACGTACTTTGTTCCGAAGATCCTAATCAACATCTCAAGGACTTCCTTAAAATCGTAGATTCTTTAGACCTTGATGTTACAACTAGAGAGTCAACCCGATTACGCCTATTCCAATTCTCTCTACGTGATCAAGCTAGTCAATGGCTTGAACGTTTACCTGCGGGATCCATCACCTCATGGGATGATTTCACCACTCGTTTCCTTGCTCAATTTTTCCCACCGGGGAGAACTACCAAGCTTAGAAATGATATCTTGATGTTCCAACAACGTCAAGGTGAAACTCTATATGAAGCATGGACTCGTTTCACGGACTTACTCCAAAAAGTCCCTCATCATGGCATAGATCTTTGGCTCCAAGTCCTAATCTTCTATGACCATATCGATCTCTCCACAAGGCGAACCATTGACCAATCGGCCAGTGGCAAGCTACGTGATCTTAGTGCGGAAGAATCATGGGAACTCATAGAAGATCTTGCTCTCTATGACAATGAAAGTTGGAATGATCCCCGTGATTTGAACAAAACGGTCAAGGCAATATCTTTGCCTTCGAACAATTCTAGCACTCCCGACCGTAGGATCATGGAACTTGTGGACCAAGTCAAGTTTCTCATGAAATCTTACAAAGCTCCTAAGCCTTCAAGCCAAGTGAACAAAATCACTTCTTCATGTGAATTATGTAGTGGTCCCCATGACACTCATGATTGCGTGGAACTCCCCGGACAAGCTTTTGCGGACTACGCATCCTCGCGTACCGATGAAGCGGGAGATAAGTGGTACACTTTGAAACCCGAGCCAAACCCTTACGGTGATTCCTACAACCCTTCTTGGAAAAATCACCCGAACCTTAGATGGAAACAAAACCAAAACAATTCTTCCAATCCGCCTAATCGTTACCAACCAAACGGTCCACCTTCTAACCGTACTCTCAACAACAATCCTTCCAATAACTATGGTAGTACCAATAATCTTGAAGGATTGATCTCCAAGTTTATGGCATCTCAAGAAGATCGCATATCTAAGTTTGAAGCCGATTTCAAACAAAAGCAAAGCGAGATGACCACCAAAATAGACGCATTGTTGAAGGTTCTCAATGACCGAGAAATGGGAGCACGCCCAAGCGACACGGTCAAGAACCCGAAACAAAACATTAATTCCATATCATCAGTTTTGTCGCCTACTTTTTGTCCTCAATACTACTCGATTAAATCGATGAGCATGTGTTTTAAGCAAACCCAAATTCTTCAAAAGGACCAATGATGAGTGCGCAAACACTCATCATTTTTATCGTATTTAAACTGCCAAAACATACAAAAACAATCGAAAAGTAATCAAAATACTTAAATTATCCCAGGGATTGTGTTTTACGTGTTTTAAATGAAAAACGAGCAAAAATAAATGAAAAACGATAAAGTTTGCAATATTGGCAGTTTCAGTCCCCCAAGTTTCAAAATTTGTCAGAAATAGTCCCTATGCATTTATTTTGAAATAAAAGTCAACCCAAGTCCCTAAAAAATCAAAAGTTATCAAAAACGGACTTTGGGTGATAAATATGGAAAATTTACATGATTGGTCCCTGGAGTTTGGAATTTTCCAAAAACAGTCCCTGGGAATTTTGAAAATAAAAAATTTGCAAAAATGGGTTTTGGAATATAAAACTTTATAACATTGGTCCTTGGTGGTACTTTGGGAGAATTACAAATTCAGTCCCTTGTGTTTGGTAAATTTACAAAGTTGGTCCTTGTGTGAAACTACTATACCATCCGGACCCTTAAACTACCAAAACCGAAAACAAACCCAATACACAAAATTAACCCACCCCTTATTACTCCAAGCCCACCACCATCTCCCAGGCCCACTCAATCAACACCTTCAGCCCACTCCACAAACACCCCAAACCGTATAATAATACTACTCCAACCTCAGTCAACTTTGACCCCCCATCTTTGACCACCCAGTTTGACCCTCCACCTCACCTTCACCCCCACTCACCCTGCTACAAGCCAACCCCCTTCATCATCACCCCTACTTCCATCTCTCTGATAACACTCAACCCTCCCCCCTTGGTACTCCAAACCAAACACAAAATTCCAAAACTCACCTCTGGCATCAATTATACTCAAGAAACAGCCAAAGATTTTTGGGCGCCAAGAATTTTTAAATGGCTGAGATTGTTTCTTCTAATCTAATGGTCAAGATGTAAGCTGAGAAGAGTCCAAAGGCTTTCTAGAAACCCTAAATTGAAGCTATAAAAGAGAAGAAGTAGCAGTGGAGCTGTGTTGTATAGTTTTTAGCTTATTTAATTTTATGTAAAAGTTAATGTAACTTACTTTTTCAAGCAAACAATTAGATTGTAATCAGTTTCATTTTAGTTAATATCAAGTTCAATTTCCAAAATTCAAGTTCCTTTACATTGCTCAGTTTCATTTTAAGAAATTTAGTTTTAAGCTGTTAAAAAGTTTAAGCTTGTTGCTTATCATAACCGGTTCACAAGTACATATAAGTTCTTAAATACTATTAGAAAACATAAAAAGGGAATAAAACAAGAAAAAAAATATGGCCAACAGGGTACCTTAGCTTGTGACTGTGGAGGCTTTCGGAAGTACCAAGTTGTGGAATTGGTAGGTGGACTTTACCTAGCTTGTTTATAACAAGCTAGGAGCTTGTTGCTGTTTCAAGAAGTTCTAGTTAAGCTAGTACAAAGGTTCACCATTTTCAGTTTTCATTTTTCAAAGTCTTAGTGTAATATTAGCATAATTTGTAATTAGTAATCATAAGTATATTTTGTTGTTTGAATCTGTTGATCCTAGCTTATTTGTGGTGTTTTAGAAGTAACTTAGTCATTTAGATATAGTTTTGTCAAGCTTTGAACCATTTGCTTAATAGACTGTCACACAAGGTGTAATTGGATCATGGTGGTTTAAAGTATTGTTTGTTGGATATTTACGCTTAAGTATGCTTATTTAATAATTATATAAGCTCTGTGATCAAGTTGCATAGTTTAAATCAGTGCATACCTTCAAAGTCATAACAAATTCACCATTAAAGGGGTGTTTGGATAGGTTGGTTAAGCTGAGCTTTTGAGCTTTTCTGAGGTCACAACCTTTTGAGACTTCTTTCTTAGGTTCAAAAGATCACAGTCTAAATGTTGCATTAGTAGTTTTAAAAGCAAAAAGTCAAAATTACTCCTAACCTTCATTTGTAGTTAACTGTGAAACAGTTGGTTTCCAAAATCATTCACATCACTTCATAAATTGTAGATTTAACTTAATTCAGTTTCTAGGAGTCATACTATAGCTTAGTTAATTAGTAGGCTTAATTAGAAGTTCACCAAAGTCAAACTGCAAGTTTTAGTAAAAAAGTCAAAAATGCAATCTCAGAAATTTGCAAAAATTGGGTAAATTTTCATGATTTTTGTGTTGTGATTTGGTATTTGAAAATTCTTGTGGGTAGACTCTACCAGCTGAACTTGTGATTTCTACAAATTTTTTATTTTTGTGATTTTTTTCAAGTGGCCAAAACACCCTTGGAACTGACCAGCAGGGCAGGGCATTTGCCCTGTTTCAGCAGACTCATTTCAACCCACCATCTTTAGTGATAGTTTGTGGCTAACCCAGTGGGTCCCACACCTTATACTTGGGTTCTCCCAACCCCCTCCTACCAGAGTTGATTAGTTGACCATTGTTTTGACCATTAGACCAGTGGACCCCACCTTATCTTGCTCACAAACTCTGTCCCCAATCTGTATCAGATTGCATTAAGCAGACTGCTTATTTGTGTGTTGTGGCTTATTTAAGCTACTTATTTGGTAGAATCTTGCTTATTCATGTTCATGTGACTCAGAGAGACCAGTTTTCACCATTGTGGACCCCACCTTCTTCCATTTGAGCTTAAATCTTCCCACAATCAACAAAAGTCAACTGAGTGGATCAATAATCTCTCAAGTGCTTATTGTTGGGTTACACCAAAAGTGTTTTCATAAAAAGTGTTTGTTTTTAGTGTATAATTAGTTTGGAAAAAGAAAAAACCAAAGAAACCAACTTTAATTATAGTGATAGCTTCTATTTAATAGGATTTATCATTTTAATTTTCTTTTTAGCTTATTTATAAGCAATATATCATTTTTATATTTTTATTAATTCTCTTTTAGGTTAAAATAATTGTAGAAATTTTTCCAGATTTTTCTTTTGTCTTTTAGTGGTTTTTAGAATTAATTTTAGTTTAATTAATTAGTAATTAAAATTAGGTAATTAAATAGCATAATTAGATTTTATTAAGTACAACTTAGTTTTTATAATTTTTCTAGCTTTTATAAAAGTTAAAACATTTTTATAAATTTTTCTAGGATTTATACTGTTAATTTTCTATTTTTTATAATATAATTAGTTTAATTAGTAATTATAATAATAATTAGTAAATAGTGTAAAAATAGTTTTTATTTTTCTTAAAATTTTCTTTATTTATTAGGATTGTAAAAATAACAATTTTACACTTGTAACCCTTTCCGTCCATCAGTTGTACTTTTTGTTTCGTTCGTCTGCGTACGTTTTTAATTAAAACGTACGTTTTTAGGTTTTAGCTCAAATCTTCTTAATCTCAATACCAGTAATCAATCACATAATTCTCAAATAATTCTTATCACAACCACCCCTTTCTGTGAATAATCACCCGATCACAAGTAAGCTAAAGCACAATCCACACCTCGTCGGGACATAACGACCTGGTGATACCCTTTATTACCCGGAAGCATTAGTCTAGGCTCTTTGACTTTGTTGACTATTCTTTGGTCAATATAAGTTGATAGTTTAGCACCAATCAATTTTTGGCGCCGCTGCCGGGGAGGTGTGCGCGTTTCTATAGCGTCATTTGAGATTAGTGTTATTTCACCTCATTCATTGTACAAATACCACCACTTTTGTAAATTTTAAATCAAAATACAAAAAAAAAGTAATTAACACTTTTCCTAAAGTGTTAAAACACCAAAAAAAGTTAAAAACAATAAAACAGATCGTAACGTTTTCTGATTCGGTTTTCTTTTAAGCTGATTCTTAAAGAAAAACGATTTTAGATTACGAGACGATACCAAAAATATTGTCCAAAAGTTTTTAATCCCATACACAAAACACAAAAACATCCCTCTTTTCTTGTGAATAATAATAAATACATAAAACCAACCGTCGCAAACCAAGACAGAACACCAACCAACTGGGGTGTGAACATAATAAGTTCCCAAACAAAAGATAAAAACTTGCCTTTGTATCCTTGTGAGTGGTGTACCTTTCTTAAAGAAGCCATTTTCTCGTGATTATTGGTTTAAGTTCACTGTTGATTTGCCTCGATTTTGTTTTGATTGGTTTTTGTTCCTAGTGCATGCGCACTCGCTCTTCTAGGTCTACTAGCCCATTACGTGAGCTTGTACGAAAACCTAGAAGACCTCGTCGACGCTCAGCACCAACAGTCGGATCTGAGATCCGTACTGTTGCCACACCCACTGTCACTATGGCTGAAGACCGCCCCATGTGTGAGCTTCTCCAAGCACCCATCGAGTGTTACGGAGATGCCATTATTGTCCCAGCCATCGTGGCTGATAGTTTTGAGCTCAAAACCGGGTTACTCAATCTTGTAACCTCAAGTCAATTCTACGGTTTTGAGAGGGACGATCCTCATGCTCACATTCGATGGTCCAATAAAATCACTTCGACCATCAAGTACAAGAATGTCCCCTGTGAAGCATTAAAACTTCTTCTCTTCCCATTCTCCTTGGAGGGCCAAGCCCGAATTTGGCTTGAAAAACAACCTCCTCGACCTATTGAGACATGGGAAGATCTTGTCAAAAAGTTTGTGAATGAATTCTTCCCACCTTCCAAGACCACGAGTCTTAAGAATGAAATCACCAAGTTCACTAAAAAATATGATGAATCTTTTGGTGAAGCGTGGGATCGTTTCAAAGAATTACTTCGCAAGTGTCCACATCATGGTTTCTCTGAGTTGATGCAACTCGATACTTTTTACAATGGCGTGAGCCAAGCTGATCAGGATTCTCTCAATGCCTCCGCGGGAGGTAATTTCTTGAGTAGAACCACAAAAGAAGCTTTGCAAATCATAGAAAACAAGTCTAAGGTACGCTCTACATGAAGCAAACCGATTGTTTCTCAAATTAATGCGGGTCCTTCTACTTCATCTTCTGTGAGTCAATCTAGCACGGATGCTAAGATTGACAAGCTCACTAAAGCGATCCAAGCTTTGGTTCTCGCCCAAACAAAGAAAGTTTCATTTCCACAACATCCTCCACCTGCTGAGGTTAAAAAAGTGGAAGTCTGTGTGACTTGTGGTGGGCCGCATGCCTACTACAATTGCACAGCTACTGATGGTACAACATATGAAGCTCATGCTGTAGCCGGGTCCCAAAATCAAGGAGGCAATCAATATCGCCCTCCTATGGACCTTAGCTATCGTCCTCATCATCAATATCCTGGACCTCCTAGTTTTAATCAAAACCAAAATGTTCAAAACCGTGGCCAAAATCAAAATGGAGTGAACCAAGGTTATCAAAACCAAGGTAACTTCAATTAGGGTCATGGTTTTCACAATCAAAACCAAGGGTTCCAAAATCAAGGTTTCCAACAGCAAAATCAAGGAAACTTTAATCAGAACCAAGGTCAGGGTAATTTCAATCCGGGATATTTTCATGGAAACAACAACCCTAATCAGGGTAATTTTCAAAATCAAGGTCTCAATCCGAACAATCGAGCTCCAAATATTCCTAATCTGAATCAAGCTATTGTTCCAACCGGGCCTTCATCTTACGAGTTGTTGAAACAATTCATGAAGTCCCAAGAAGAATTGAACAAGTTGCTGGTCAGCCATATTTCTGACATTAAGAAGTCTTTAAATGATCGACCCTCGGGCTCAGGTACTACTTTACCGAGCAACACGATTGCTAACCCGAGGGGCGATGCTAAGGTGATCACAACACGAAGTAGTGCTTCATATGATGAACCCGCGATTCCTACTACCTCTTCTTCCTCTCCTCCAAAGGTAGTGAATCATGAACCTGAGGTGACAAAGGACAAGGTGCAAACTCCTAGCCCACGAAGTACAGCACACGTCCAACCTCAGGTTATTCCTGAAACCAGATGTAAACCTAGAGTTGTCTTTGAACCACCAGAAACTCCAGTGGACAACCCTAAATCCAAAACTTCTATTCCCTATCCATCACATCTCAGTGAACAAAAGCTCCGCGAAAAAGCTAATCACCAAATGGATAAATTTTTCCAAATCTTCCAAGATTTGCATTTTGATATCAGCTTCGCGGATGCTATTTTCTTGATGCCCAAGTTTGCATCGACAATCAAAAATCTGTTGAGTAATAAAGAGAAACTCTTTGAGATGGCAAGAACTCCTATAATTGAGAACTGCTCAGCAGTTCTTTTGAAAAAGCTTCCTGAAAAGCTTGGAGACCCCGGGAAATTTCTCATTCCTTGTACTTTCCCGGGTATGGTTGAATGCTTCGCCTTGGCCGATCTAGGTGCTAGCATTAACCTAATGCCATATTCTGTGTGGAAGAAACTCTCTCTTCCCAAACTTACCCCCACGTGCATGACTTTAGAGCTTGCCGATCGTTCGATTTCTCGTCCCATTGGCATTACCGAGGACGTATTCGTTAAAGTGGGGAAGTTCCATTTTCCGGCAGATTTTGTGATTGTTGACTTTGATGCCGATTCTAGGGTCCCTCTCATTCTTGGAAGGGGATTTCTTAGAACTGGGCGAGCTCTTATCGATGTATTTGAGCATGAGATCACATTACGTGTTGGGACGGAAGCCATAACCTTCAACCTAAATCAAACTTCGAGATACTCCTCCGATTATGACCGTGAATTGGTGAATCAAATTGATGTCATCGATGTTGCTGCTGAGGAATATGCTCAAGAGATTTTAGGTTTCATTGATGATTCTTCGAGTGAAAACCTCACTCAGTCTTCTCACCCCATCATTGCCAATTCTCCTCCTTCCCTCACTCCGTTTGAGGGAAGTGACTTCATCTTAGAAGAAATGGAGGCGTTTCTCAAAAGTGACTCGATTCCCGATGGAATTGATAACCAAGAGATTGACCTCGTGAGGGATATTCTCATGCTTGAAAAATTATTAAACGAAGATCCCTCTCCTCTTCCTGTTCTACCACAAACACTTCATAAGGAGGAAGTCAAAAATGTTGAGAAAACTGATGACTTCCCCGACGTTGAACTTAAGGACTTGCCGCCTCATCTTGAATATGCATTTCTGGAGGGTGATGATAAATTACCCGTCATAATTGCTAAAGACTTAAGTGTTGAGGAAAAGGCTGCTCTCATAAAGGTTTTGAAGTCTCATAAGCAAGCAATTGCTTGGCGACTCTCTGACATCAAGGGCATTGACCTTGAATTTTGTACTCACAAGATTTTAATGGAGGACGACTTCAAACCTGCAGTCCAACAACAAAGAAGGGTGAATCCAAAAATTTACGAGGTTATCAAACAAGAGGTTTTAAAACTTCTTGATGCTGGATTGATTTACCCTATCTCGGACAGTCCTTGGGTCAGCCCAATTCATTGTGTTCCAAAAAAGGGTGGCATTACTGTTGTCACAAACGAGGAGAATGAGTTGATTCCAACTCGTTTGGTTACGAGATGGCGTGTCTGCATTGACTATCGTAAGTTAAATGACGCCACCCGTAAGGATCATTTTCCTCTGCCCTTTATGGATCAGATGCTCGAGATATTAGCGGGGAATGAGTATTATTGCTTCCTCGATGGTTTCTCGGGATGCTTTCAGATTCCCATTGATCCGCAAGATCAGGAAAAGACCACGTTCACGTGCCCCTACGGAACATTTGCTTATAAATGTATGCCATTCGGCTTATGTAATGCTCCGGGCACGTTTCAGAGATGTATGATGTCCATATTTTCCGACATGATCGGGAAAACTATGGAGGTCTTCATGGACGATTTTTCGGTCATTGGGGATTCGTTTCAATCATGCCTCTCCCATTTAGACGACATGCTTAAACGTTGTGAAGACACAAAGTTATGTCTAAATTGGGAGAAGAGTCACTTTATGGTCAAAGAGGGCATTGTCCTCGGCCATAAAATTTCAAAGAACGGGATTGAGGTTGACAAAGCCAAAGTGGATGTCATTGCAAAATTACCTCATCCCACAACCGTGAAAGGTGTTAGGAGCTTTTTGGGTCATGCCGGTTTCTATCGTAGGTTTATTCAAGATTTTTCTAAAATCGCCCGGCCTATGACCCATCTCCTCGAAAAGGATGCTCCTTTTATCTTCTCCCCCGAGTGCATCGAAGCTTTTGAAACACTTAAGAAAAAGCTTACCGAGGCACCAATTCTTGTTGCCCCCGATTGGGACTTACCCTTCGAGCTCATGTGTGATGCTAGTGATTATGCTATAGGGGCAGTCTTGGGGCAACGGAAAACAAAACATTTTCAGCCTATACACTATGCCAGCAAAACTATGACCGAGGCTCAAAGCCATTACACCACCACCAAAAAAGAATTATTAGCTGTGGTGTATGCTTTTGAAAAATTCCGGCCATACTTGATACTGACCAAAAGCATAGTGTATACGGATCACTCGGCTTTAAAGTACCTTTTTGCAAAACAAGATGCAAAGCCGAGACTTCTTCGTTGGGTTCTCCTCCTACAGGAATTTGATATCATTATTCGTGATAAAAAAGGAGCTGAGAACCTGGCTGCTGATCATCTCTCTCGATTGGAAAACCCCCATCAAGATGTCTTCAAAAAGAAGGAAATTAATGAAACCTTCCCTCTCGAGACACTCAATGCAGTTGCCTTTCGTGGAGATTCTGTTACCCCATGGTTTGCCGATTTTGCAAACTACCTTGCGGGTAACTTCATTGTGAAAGGGATGTCGTCCCAACAGAAAAATAAATTCGTTAAAGATGTGAAACATTATTTCTGGGACGACCCCTACTTGTTCAAAATATGTGCGGATCAAGTCATCCGGCGGTGTGTTTATGGCCAAGAAGCCGCTGAAATTCTTAAGGCTTGCCATGCTGGTCTCACGGGGGGCCACCACAATCTAAATTACACCGCAAAAAAGGTGTTTGACTCCGGTTTCTTTTGGCCCACGATTTACAAGGATGCCCAGGAATTAGTCAAATCCTGTGACGCTTGTCAACGTCACGGGAATATTTCATAAAAGAATGAAATGCCTCAAAATGCAATTCAAGTTTGTGAAATTTTTGACGTTTGGGGCATCGACTTTATGGGGCCATTTCCTTCTTCTCATGGAAATAAATACATACTCTTGGCTGTTGACTACTTGTCAAAATGGGTTGAAGCGAAAGCTTTACCCAGTAATGATGCCCGAGTTGTTGTCAAATTCTTGTAAGCTCTTTTCGCTCAATTTGGAACTCCACGTGCTATTATCATTGATCGTGGTACGCACTTCTGTAATGACAAATTTGATAAAGTCATGCAAAAGCACCGTGTAACTCATCGTCTTTCTACTGCGTACCACCCACAAACAAGTGGACAAGTAGAAGTTTCCAATCGAGGAATTAAGAGAATTTTGGAAAGAACTGTAGGTGAAAATCGTGCATCGTGGTCGGACTAATTAGATGATGCACTTTGGGCTTTCCGTACGGCTTACAAAACACCCATTGGGTGTACGCCTTACAAACTTGTGTACGGGAAAGCGTGCCATCTTCCGATCGAGCTTGAGCATAAAGCCTATTGGGCTCTCAAGCATGCAAATTTTGACCTCAAAACTGCGGTGATCATAGGAAAGTTCAACTGAATGAATTAAATGAACTTCGTGATCAAGCTTACGAGAACTCTTTGATCTACAAAGAAAAGACAAAGAAGATACACGACTCAAAAATCAAAAACCGCATTTTCAACGTTGGTGATCGAGTCCTTCTTTTCAACTCTAGACTCAAGATCTTCTCGGGAAAGCTTAAAACCCGATGGACTGGTCCATTCACTATCGCAAAAATTTATCCTCATGGCACCGTCGAATTATCTCAAAATGACGGTCATAATTTCAAAGTGAATGGACATCGTTTAAACACTACTTTGGAGAGGACATACCATCCATGGTTGTCCCGGATCTCCAAACTTTCCCCAAGGACAATTAAATTCGTGGATCGAGTCAAGCTAGCGACTCGATGAACAAAAACAATAGCACAATATGGGTTTTCACCCGTATCTCTGATTTCCTTCTACTTTCTACCACCCTAGTGTGGGGGAATGGCCAACCCCCCGCTAAATTGAAAATGTATATATGTATATAAGTTCAAAAAAAAAAATAAATAAAAATGTGTGATTGTATGTACAGATAAAGAAAGTGAAAAATACAAAACAATATTTCCATAGTTAGCTTCGAATATTATCTTTTTACGTTCATAGGTTCGGCATAATAGCCGGGACTTAGAATATTGAGGACAATATTCATTTCTAAGTGTGGGGGGGAAATTCTAGCGAATTTTATCGCAAAATACTTTCAAATACCCCCGTTTTGGCCCAAAATTTTCAAAATTTTTTCACTTTATTTCAAAATTTTTGGGGTAATCAGTCCGCCGTGTCTAAATGACAAAAGGGATTGGCTAATCCAGGAGCAAACGGCTCTTGGTAAAGATAACTCAAATCCGTTTACGGCTTGCAATTTGCCCAAAATAGTATGGTTCCTCAACTCCCCATATCCCATAAAGCAAATGAGTTGGCTAGCCCGCAAGATTATGGCTTGTGGTAAAGGCAGTCGAAAAACCATAATTGGTAATCAGCTCACCAAGATGTTGACTATTCCATCGAGAGCTGGCTAGTCCAGGAGCAAACAGCTCCTTGTAAAGACAAATCAAATTCGTTGACAGCTGGTGGTTTGCTCAAAATCACACGGTTATCAGGTGTGCCACAGTTCTTACACCTGGCTACTCCAGAAGTGATGGCTTTTGGTAAAGAGTTTAAAATCCATCAAGTTTTCCAAAAATATTGCTAGGGACTAGCAATAGTTTAGTGTGGGGGATTGATGAGTGCGCAAACACTCATCATTTTTATCGTATTTAAACTGCCAAAACATACAAAAACAATCGAAAAGTAATCAAAATACTTAAATCATCTCAGGGATTGTGTTTTATGTGTTTTAAACGCAAAACGAGCAAAAACAAATGAAAAACGATCAAAGTTTGCAATATTGGCAGTGTCAGTCCCCCAAGTTTCAAAATTTATCAGAAATACTCCCTATCCATTTATTTTGAAATAAAAGTCAACCCAAGTCCCTAAAAAATCAAAAGTTATCAAAAACGGACTTTGGGTGATAAATTTGGAAAATTTACATGATTGGTCCCTCGAGTTTGGAATTTTGCAAAAACAGTCCCTGGGAATTTTGAAAATAAAAAATTTGCAAAAATGGGTTTTGGAATATCAAACTTGACAACATTGGTCCTTCGTGGTACTTTGGGAGAATTACAAATTCAGTCCCTTGTGTTTGGAAATTTACAAAGTTGGTCCTGGTGTGAAACTACTATACCATGCGGACCCTTAAACTACCAAAACCAAAAACAAACCCAATACACAAAATTAACCCACCCCTTATTACTTCAAGCCCACCACCATCTCCCAGGCCCACTCCATCAACACCCTCAGCCCACTCTACAAACACCCCAAACCGTATAATAATACTACTCCAACCTCGGTCAACTTTGACCCCCCATCTTTGACCACCCAGTTTGACCCTCCACCTCACCTTCACCCCCACTCACCCTGATCCAAGCCAACCCCCCTCATCATCACCCCTACTTCCATCTCTCTGATAACACTCAACCCCCCCCCCTTGGTACTCCAAACCAAACACAAAACTCCAAAACTCACCTCTGGCATCAATTATACTCAAGAAACAGCCAAAGATTTTTGGGCACCAAGAATTTTTAAACGGCTGAGATTGTTTCTTCTAATCCAATGGTCAATATGTAAGTTGAGAAGAGTCCAAAGGCTTTCTAGAAACCCTAAATTGAAGCTATAAAAGAGAAGAAGTAGCAGTGCAGCTGTGTTGTGTAGTTTTTAGCTTATTTAATTTTATGTAAAAGTTAATGTTATTTACTTTTTCAAGCAAACAATTAGATTGTAATCTGTTTCATTTTAGTTAATATCAAGTTCAATTTCCAAAATTCAAGTTCCTTTACATTGCTCAGTTTCATTTTAAGAAATTTAGTTTTAAGCTGTTAAAAAGTTTAAGCTTGTTGCCTATCATAACTGGTTCACAAGTTCACATAAGTTCTTAAATACTATTAGAAAACATAAAAAGGGAATAAAACAAGAAAAAAAATATGGCCAACAGGGTACCTTAGCTTCTGACTGTGGAGGCTTTTGGAAGTACCAAGTTGTGGAATTGGTAGGTGGACTTTACCTAGCTTGTTTATAACAAGCTAGGAGCTTGTTGATGTTTCAAGAAGTTCTAGTTAAGCTAGTACAAAGGTTCACCATTTTCAGTTTTCATTTTTCAAAGTCTTAGTGTAATATTAGCATAATTTGTAATTAGTAATCATAAGTATATTTTGTTGTTTGAATCTATTTATCCTAGCTTATTTGTCAAGCTTTGAACCATTTGCTTAATAAACTGTCACACAAGGTGTAATTGGATCATGGTGGTTTAAAGTATTGTTTGTTGGATATTTATGCTTAAGTATGCTTATTTAATAATTATATAAGCTCTGTGATCAAGTTGCATAGTTTAAATCAGTGCATACCTTCATAGTCATAACAGATTCACCATTAAAGGGGTGTTTGGATAGGTTGGTTAAGCTGAGCTTTTGAGCTTTTCTGAGGTCACAACCTTTTGAGACTTCTTTCTTAGGTTCAAAAGATCACAGTCTAAATGTTGCATTAGTAGTTTTAAAAGCAAAAAGTCAAAATTACTCCTAACCTTCATTTGTAGTTAACTGTGAAACAGTTGGTTTCCAAAATCATTCACATCACTTTATAAATTGTAGATTTAACTTAATTCAGTTTCTAGGAGTCATATTATAGCTTAGTTATTCAGTAGGCTTAATTAGAAGTTCACCAAATTCAAACTGCAAGTTTTAGTAAAAAAGTCAAAAATGCAATCTCAGAAATTTGCAAAAATTGGGTAAATTTTCATTATTTTTGTGTTGTGATTTGGTTTTTGAAAATTCTTGTGGGTAGACTCTACCAGCTGAACTTGTGATTTCTACAAATTTTATATTTTTGTGATTTTTTTCAAGTGACCAAAACACCCTTGGAATTGACCTGCAGGGCAAGGCATTTGCCCTGTTTCAGCAGACTCATTTCAACCCACCATCTTTAGTGATAGTTTGTGGCTAACCCAGTGGGTCCCACACCTTATACTTGGGTTCTCCCAACCCCCCTCCTACCATAGTTGATTAGTTGACCATTGTTTTGACCATTAGACTAGTGGACCCCACCTTATCTTGCTCACAAACTCTGTCCCCAATCTGTATCAGATTGCATTAAGCAGACTGCTTATTTGTGTGTTGTGGCTTATTTAAGCTACTTATTTGGTAGAATCTTGCTTATTCATGTTCATGTGACTTAGAGAGACCAGTTTTCACCATTGTGGACCCCACCTTCTTCCATTTGAGCTTAAATCTCCCCACAGTCAACAAAAGTCAACTGAGTGGATCAATAAGCTCTCAAGTGCTTATTGTTGGGTTACACCAAAAGTTTTTTCATAAAAAGTGCTTGTTTTTAGTGTATAATTAGTTTGGAAAAAGAAAAAACCAAAAAAACCAACTTTAATTATAGTGATAGCTTCTATTTAATAGGATTTATCATTTTAATTTTCTTTTTAGCTTATTTATAAGCAATATTTCATTTTTATATTTTTATTAATTCTCTTTTTGGTTAAAATAATTCTAAAAATTTTCCAGATTTTTCTTTTGTCTTTTAGTGGTTTTTAGAATTAATTTTAATTTAATTAATTAGTAATTAATATTAAGTAATTAAATAGCATAATTAGATTTTATTAAGTACAACTTATTTTTTATAATTTTTCTAGCTTTTATATAAGTTAAAACATTTTTATAAATTTTTCTAGGATTTATACTGTTCATTTTCTATTTTTTATAATATAATTAGTTTAATTAGAAATTAATTAGTAATTATAATAATAATTAGTAAATTAGTTTAAAAATACATAAAATCAACTTTTTATAATTTTTTAGGATTCCTGTGATGGTTAATTAGATTTGTAAAATTTTTCTTAATTTTCTAAGTCTTTTTAGTATTTTTAAAAATTCTATTTAGTTTAATTAGTTAATAAATAGATAATTAGTAATTAATTAATAATAAATAATTAAATAGTGTAAAAATAGTTTTTATTTTTCTTAAAATTTTCTTTATTTATTAGGATTATAAAAATAACAATTTTACACTTGTAACCCTTTCCGTCCATCAGTTGTACTTTTTGTTTCGTTTGTCTGCGTACGTTTTTAATTAAAACGTACGTTTTTAGGTTTTAGCTCAAATCTTCTTAATCTCAATACCAGTAATCAATCACATAGCTTTTCTAAGCTATTTAATTTGATAATTCTCAAATAATTCTTATCACAACCCCTTTCTGTGAATAATCACCCGATCACAAGTACGCTAAAGCACAATCCACACCTCGTCGGGACATAACGACCTGGTGATACCCTTTATTACCCGGAAGCATTGGTCTAGGCTCTTTGACTTTGTTGACTATTCTTTGGTCAATATAAGTTGACGGTTTAGCACCAATCAACCAATTGAATGAAACACCCAATATCAAACCGGTCAATAATAAAGTTGAAACACCTCCTACACAAGACCTTGACGATGAATTCAAGGATCTCCACCTTGAATGCCTGCGCTCCCTACTATAGTGCCCTACTAGAAAAATATGAGAAATTTAAATTGGGTAAAAATGGGACCGCCTTCGTTCAAAACAAGTTACCTAAGAAGCTTGATGATCCGGGTATATTTGTTTTGCCTTGTAAGATAGGAAAATCCGTAGCTTTCGACACACTAGCCGACTTAGGATCAAGCCTCAACTTGATTCCCTTGTCCCTTTTTACCACTCTTAAGCTAGGAAAGTTAGAGGAGACGGAAGTACTAATTGGTCTAGCGGATGGAAGTATTGCCCATCCGGTCGGAATGATCAAAGATGTAGTCGTTCACGTAGGAAAGTTAACTATTTTAGTGGATTTTCACGTCCTAGATATGGTTTGTGATACTACATGCCCCTTGTTAGTAGGAAGAGGATTTTTAGCAACTGCTAGTGCCATGATAGATTGTAAGGAGTCTAAGATAGCAGTAGGAGAGGGCGATACTTGGTCGGTTTATGATGTTAGGAAGCATATCTACGATTGTGAGGACGAACCGACACCGCATTGGGTAGAAATGAATAGGAGACCATCTAGATATAGACCTTGGATAGAAAGAAACTTTATAGGACCTCAACGCCCATTCTATCTAGAAAAAAACTTCATCGATAAAACACATTCGGTGGAACAACACATAGCTAGAGATGAGGAGCTAGACCCTTTTGAGGATCCCTTAGTCTTTAGGAAAATGATTGAATTCTTATGTGTAATGCCTATTAACATAGAGATGAACAAGTGGAAGAGAGAAGTGGATAAGTGTAAATGGAAGTGGGACAAGCCACCTAAGGAAGGTGACGGATCATGGCATATGAAGATGATTTTATATGATCCGGATGGAGAAAAGTTTGAAAGGTCATACCGTACTAAGAAAACCGATAGGAAGTTGAAACCCAAGTTTGATCCCAAAGATGTCCTCAACGAGGAGCTCACCCATATCACGTAATTGCCCATGACCTTGAGTCTAGCTACAAGACTCGTAAATAAAGAAAAGCGCTTCTTAGGAGGCAACCCATGTTTTGTGTGATTTTTATTTGTTTGATTGATATTTGCATCTGTATGCATGCTTTATTTTTATTGTTGGTAGATCATGTTTCAAAACAAAATTGTGAAAATGCTTTATTTTGTCGTTTAACTTCGTCTTAACTTCATATAAAGGTATTTTGCAAAAAGATAAGGGTAAGGGGAAACCCCAAATTTGTTTTTAAGAATGAAATTGATCATGATTCTCCACAATATTAAATGGACATGTGTATTAGTATTTGTTAAAGTCAAATGCTTGTATCGAGTCATAATGATATTTTGCAGGATTTTCCAGGAAGTAGGACATAAGTTTTTCCAGAAATTTTCCGGAAACTTAACATAAAGATTTCTGCAGGTCACTTCTAACGGCGTCAAGAATTAATTCCTGACGGCGTCATGTGTAAAATTCTGAAAATTTTGCTAGTTTTGTTTTTCTAACGGAGTCTTAAAGTTTTTGTTAATTCTTTAGTTTTATAAACTCCAGGAAATCTGCAAACATTCATTCCACAAGCATTATATCTTAATTTGCTTTCTAGGACTTGTTAGTATATATAGTTTGCCGCCGATTTTACGCGAGGTTGCCTTGTTTGTTTTCTCAGGTTTAACAGGTTATGTATGACAAGAAGATGATTTATTTTTCTGGCAGGGAAGCTTTGATTATTCATTTTCTTCGAGGAAGATCTAACCTTGTTACCACATTATCCACATCGAACGAATCAGGGGAGTATTTGCTTTCATTCTTTTACCTATTTCACTTTTACATTCTTTAATTGAACATTGGGGACAATGTTCATCCTAAGTGTAAGGGGAGGGTAAATGATGATACCTTATAGGATACACTTGCATTTGAGTTTGTTTGTTTGATGGTAGGTGTGTAATAAAACTAAGAGAAATACTTGTTAGTGTAATTTTAGCGTCAAATTTAAAATTTTAACAACATTTAGGAGTGAAACTTTAGGCATAGCAAGCGTCACATGGATAGGAGTCATATGACTTCCACAAAACCGTATCATTCAGAAAAATTTTCCACCCAAATATGTGAGGTTCGCCTGTAGATTTAATAGGAAAAACACTTACTATTAGTGCTTATGAGTGTACCGGTAGCATTTAGATTCTAGAACTTGCGTTAGTGATGCATCCCGAGACCGCTAGTGAGACTACATTCGTGTAGTAGGATTTACTACATGATAAGAGGCATTAGGATCACCCTTGTGTTAAACCCGTATCACAATTACTTGACCATTTAAGTCATATTACTTGGCTAGTAAAGACAACTAATTTTTCCCACACCTTAACGTTGTACTCATTTTTAGTACACGAAACCCCTAGTACACCCCTCCGAGCCTATACTTTCGTTTCTAACTTTAAGCATCTTACTTAAAGGAAGAATTTGTTACAACCCACTTAAATGTACACCCAAATCGCCTTAGCCTTCCGTGTATGCAATCATCTTTAGTGCGTTATTGTTACGTGTTTAAACCCTTATTTAATTATCTAATTGATTACATGGTTGCTAAGTCGAGTCATATCTTGTACATATTGTTTTGGGACGATTGGGACTCATGGGTAAGGTACTTATGTTATGGAGTAATGGGGAAGAACATCATATTACCCTCATATGTACGTTAATCTTAAAAGTACTCCAAGTGTTTTGATTATCTTAATTCGAGTCATTAGATTAGATTATTGTAAAGTATGTAAAAATTCAAGTGTAAGGGGAATGTAGATTCCCTATGATGTATTATTTTGGATGGTAGGGTAAGAGTGTATGAAAAAAATAATAATAATAATAAAAAAAAATCGAAAAAATTAAGAAAGAAAAAATAGACAAAAAGAAAAGAGAAAAAAAACATACGGACTATCATCCCGTTTCATTCTATGTTTGTTTTATGTTTTTGTTATTTTTGATTTATTGGCTTAAGTCGAGTCTAGTCTTGGCTTAGCAACGCCATATTGTACATGTAATTAACCAAGTTGATTAACTCGCCACCAGTAAAGATTGCCTTTATCCAACAAAACCGTGTATTCCATATCCCTGCACCTAACGTTATAACCCTTTAAAAGACCTATTTGATAGTTTATCCTAGGTGATTACGCTGAGTGGTGGAGGTTTGATCCTTTCCCAAGCCTATGGTAATCTATTTTGCTATGACATGAAGTGAGAGATGTTTTCCATTTCGATATTGTGATATATACTTTATTACACCCGAGAGATGTGTGTATCTAAACACTATTTGTGAGGTGCTAGTGTATGACCTTCGTGCTTATCTTTGGTCTTTAGTGGAACGATTATTAGTTGTAACTACTTTTATATTAGTTTTAAATGACCCCTAACTTGCATTTTCATTAGAATAAAAGCACATTTGCTTGAGGACAAGCAAATCTCAAGTGTAAGGGTATTTGATGAGGCGAAAAATGAACCATTTTTAGGGGGTCATTTTAGCCCGGATTCGAATTTATTTGATCAAATATTGCCCTAAATCGTTCCATTTGTCATTTTAAGTACTTTTGGAGTGAATTCTGGAAAAGGAAGCATTTTGGACGCTCTTTGAGCATAAAAGTGAAGAAAACGGCAAAGTCTTAATTTTCCTTGCTGGGAACAGTACCTGACGGCATCACAACTTTCTTAATGACGGCGTCAAAAGTAATACAAGAGGTGGAAGTGGATTAAGTCCGTGACGATTCTGAAGAGTTTTGTACTATGGACATGGCGGCGTCACCATAGGCCGTCATGGTCCAATTGTTAGTGACGGCCCAGAGTAGAATTACACATGACGGCATCAAAAGTGGATCTAGGTAATCCGATTTCATTATGGGCGGTGAGTTCGACGGCGTCAGAATTTTCTTCTTGACGTCGTCACCCTGTAAAATCTATATATAGTTTTGCAATTTTCATTCATTAGTGTGTAACTTTGAGGGTGTAACTTTGGAGACAAACCCTAGTCCGATTTTCACAGCTTTTTTCAAGGGTTTTTACCCTTTGAAACCTTTCATGTTCAATTGAGATTAGTACTCTTTCAATTCATTCAATATGTCTATGTGTTGTTTGAATATATCTTACACTTGTCTTCAATTTAACATGCTTCGCTAGATCTCTTGTGTGTTTGCTTAGATGTAGTGAAACCTAGATGTTAATTATGGGTTGATTGTTTGTTTATAGTTGTTACGGATGATTGTATTCAATGTTAGGCTTAAGAAAACTGGCAGACTTCCATTGGTGACATGCTTGAACGTCTTAAGAAACAAGATCAGAGGTGTACTATGATTTTTGGTTGTATTTAATGCGTAGGAGAATTCTAATGATCCCATGTTAGGAGATTCTAACAGCTCGACATAGGACTGAAGTAGGATCCTATAGAGTTAGGGAATATTGTACACGGCCCTACGACTAGTATTAAGGAATACGACCCGTCATCCATGCAATTGTAACAAATTATCAACCTGTAAAAGATATCTAGGGAGTAATGAAACCTAAGTAAACACAACTCTCCCTATCATTGTTCACACCACTAGTTTAATTAGTTTTATTTCCATTTTTGTTAATTTATATTGATTGAATCTTTAGTAATTTGGGTTAGTTGATTAGCAACTAATTCCGCCCACTCTTCCAAAAACCGAGATTTTAATTGCTTTTATAAAAATATAAAAAATACAAAAAGAACCATCCCTCACCTCTAGACCTAGTTTTTAGGCTTTCTAATCCTAGCAACACTATTCCTGAGGTGAACGATCAATCCCCCGGTACTTGTCACTATACTATACTACAACGTTCAGGTACACGGCTTGGTGGGGGTTGTAAGCTTCTCGAGATCCATCGAGAGGTAAAGCCTGGTGCAATTCCCACGTATCAAGACTTCCATGGCTCACATTACAATGGCATATCTAAATCGAGCAGTACATGAATTTTCAGCCAACTTCAAAGAACAATGTGAAGCTGAAGAGAAAAGAAAAAACATTCATGAAGCAGTTGCAGAAGAGGTCACTGGAGACGAGGAACTCACCTTTGATAAACTTAGAGACATGATGCTTAAAATATTTACCGATCAACCTCATCTTTAGAAAGAAAAACCAAACCTCTATCATTCACTAATGGCTACTTATGCCTCTACACAAGACTCAACACACATTACAACTCTCCGATCATCAACGACTGCTAATCACAAAAAGCTACTTCAAACGATAAAGGAGCTGAAAGACAAAGTCTTAGTTCTAGAACAAACGTGCATACCTCAATCTCACAAACGTAATCAGGATGAGCCTGACTCGGGCAATCCTGAGGGGGAGAGGAGATCCAAGAGATTGAGACGCACCACTTTCACTTCTCCAACAACACAACAAACTTCATCAACCACTAGGTCAAGCAGGCAACCTACAAGATCTTGATCTTCTGAAACTCATAATGTACAAGAAGGTGTTGCAGCTATTGAATATGGTGAAACAGCAAGAGAAGAAGAAAGGGTAAGTGTCACAGACACGAGTGAAAGAGATACGGGAAAGTCCATGGCAACTGAACCAATAAGTATGCCAACGGTTGAAAAGCCCAAAGCATTCTCATTAAGTGAGTCTGCCACAAGGCATGTAACGGATGAACTATATGGGAAGATTCTAATGGATGCACGTGTCAGAGATGTATATGATCATGAACTCGTCAGAAAAACTACCACTTCACCAGAACCAATCATAAATCATCCGCTACTAAGATTCCCAAAACCCACAACATATGAGAACTTCGATTTACATTATCTCATGTCGGGAAATGATAAGTATAGACCTTAAACAACCACAAGTCTTTTTTTTGAAGAATGGGGAGATGGATTTCTTGAAGAAGGGATTCATCGTGAGAAGTTCATCATTTATGAGATCGATCATAATGAATATAATGTGGAAGCATACATGAGAATAACCGCAATGAACGAGGTAGCTGAAGAATTTCTCAAAACAGATACAGAGATCCTCTTTCTCGTCACAAAGTTTTCACAAGACATCGAATTGTTCATTACGTGTAAGTCACTTAACACCAGTTCAGAACTGATGGCTTCATCAACTTTGCTGTCAGACGAGACGATAATCTCGACTACGTTTTTCGTGAAGCTGATTTTCACCTTCTTCATCCTCAAGACATCCAATACATGTACCTGTCTAACATCAGCTATATGTACGATCAAGGTTATGAAGATGAAATTCGTAATGCTCTTAAAATCTTCATGAGATTGCAATTGTCACTGATACATGTCGATGACTTTCAAATGGGAGTTGAAAGCTTACAGAAGAAGATCAACCTCATTCATCCGATGATCACACTACCTGATATCGACGAATATGAACCGTGGACTTGTATTGAACATCCATTATTCGAACTTGGTTTAGTGTATGAAAATGCATCGGGGGTACAAGAGGCTGATGGTTACGAATGAGATACCGAAGTTCAGTTCTGGTACTTTAAAGTGGGTTCTTCAAGGGATCTACGATTTGCTAGATCAAGATCACAGCAGGACAAGTACCGAGATGGATGATGATCAAAAGGCAAAGATGGGACTATTTGCACAGTATGTGGAAGAAAGACTCCACCTTCGAACAGAAGGTGAAGTCTAAAGGAATACACATAAATAGAAGACCCTATTGATCTACCCTTAGGGGGAGATTGTTGAAACACGAAAAGTGTAAATCATTTGTTAGGGACTTCTATTTATATTTTATCATAGTATAGGGTATGTTATGTGTTACACCCCCATTTTCAAGGTTCGCAGCAAATTTAGGGTTTGGGTATTACTTCCTGGAATCACTGTTACAGTAATAGAAAATGACTCAAAAAGAGACGTTTTTAGAAATTTAGTTATCATTCATTAAATTATCAGAGTTTTTATAGTAAAAGATATAATTTTTCTATTGAAGAGGTCCCAAAGTATAGGTGTTAAGTTAAGTTTGAATGATAACCGGTTTGAAAGTCCTCCGAGTTCAGTGCTTCCTTCTGCCATATCTCCTTAGAAGTGATATACCTAGAATACATGCTTAAAAGTCAACACTAGGTGTTGAGTATGAGTCATAGGTTTAAGTGTTAGTGAATACAAGTTCCCTGGGTTCCGTTGTTACACCCATTTGGGAAAATGTTGTGTGAGTGTGATAATTGTGATGCATGCACAATTATCAAGAGTAGGGTATGTTGCACTAAGCTCATGAACCACACGTTAACATTCTGGGTCATGGGGTCTGTAGACAAACCATGAGGGGACGAAAAGGATAACTTTGCCAAAGTTAATCCTTTAGTGGGTTCAAATATAGTACTTATTGATACCATCCAGAAAGATGTAGTATCAACGGGAGTGGTCAAACTCCAATAGATCTATCAACTATATTCGCGCTCGCGTGGGTAAAATATTTCAAATGATTAGATTCATGAATTTTAGTTATGTAGTGGTCGCAGATAGTTTACTCTTACAACAACCAAAGAAAAAGACTTGTATTCGGTTTTAAGTAAAGCAAGTAGCATGTATCCCCCTCACAGGGTTTGTAAAGCATTTAGAGTGAAAATTTAAAAAGATGTGAGGCTACAAAAACTCACCTGAGGTTAGGGAAATCTAATTGATGAAAAAAGTGACTCGGGAACTAGACTGCCTTACTTACGTATCCTGGTGTGTTATAGTTTTGGATGTATGTCAAGCTCTAGTTATTTAGTTTAGGTTTCTTAAGTAATCATTATTAGGGTTTTTAGAGTTTTAGGTATAAAATAACACCGTTTAGGCCATCATAATTCAGAAATATAAGACTCCTCACATGAAGCTCCCTACTATTGTATTATGTTATCAACATAATACCCTTCGGGGCCATCATAATTCAAAAGTTAATATTCCTCACATAAAGCTCCTTACTATTGAGTTATGTATTTATTTAGAGTTTAGTTATAACATAACACCGTTCGGGCCATCATAATTCAGAAGTATATGCAATAATCGTTTGAGGAGCCAGGGCACTTTAAATCGTAAACCTAGCAAACTCGTCAAAACGAAATATCCACATAGCACTCCTTATATGAAGCTCCCTACTATTGTGTTATGCTTCTAACCATAAGTTATTATGTTTATATTTGAATACTTTCACTTTATACTCTTATAGTTTATATATTTATGAAATCTACCCTGAACTTATTATACTTATATTATATAGATTTATAACCATCTAGACTTGACACAACTAGTCCCTATACTTCTATATTTTGAGAAATGACAGAAAAGACCCTTGGACTTATAGGTTTTCAAAATTTACCATTTATACCCTTAACTTTATAATATTTGCAAAATTAGTCCTTATATGTTTATAACTATTTAACTTTTTATCCTGAGGTTATATAACTTACAAAAAGGGTCCTTATACTTATATCTTCTAAGAAATGTCAAAAATAGTCCCTAGACTTAATATTTTCAGAAAGTTACCATATATACCCCTATGCATGGAAAACTTTGCAAAACTAGTCCTAATTCCATGCAAACTATATTTTTATGAAACAAAAAGGTTTTCTAGCTTATGTTTAACTAATATTAGCTTATCTAAGTTACCTTAATCAGATTATACCTTATGTAAAGGGCTTATAGCATGTTAAAGGCAATTCGACTCTATTTAGGGCTTCAAAAAGATAAGTTCTAGTTTTTAGTGATCAAGGCTTAGGCAAGGGTTCCTATGTGATCTAGGGCATCCTAATACTATCCTACGACTGAAATATAACTAATAGATGCAAGTATAAACGCTTACATGACTAGGAGAGGGTTAACGAGGGGTTTTAGGGTTTTCTAGGGTATAAACAACTCAACAAGCATGCAAGGTCTCTAGTACTTGACTTCTAAGGCTACTAGGGTCCTAATACTACTACTAGCTACAGAATATGTGAGGTATAGAAGTGTGACGGTGTGGTTTGAATTGATGAAGGGTACGGGGGTACTTACAGCCCTCGTAAACCTTGGAGGCCAAGGAATATGGGATTAGGTGTCACGAGGAGGGGGTATTGACTAAGAAAAGCTACTAGTGACTCGTGTAGGTGATGAGTGCTCAAACACTCATCATTTTTGGTCAAATCTGAACTGCAAAACATACAAAAACACTCAGTAATGCATCAAAATACTAAAAATATTTCAAAATTGTGTTTTATATGTTTTAGATGCAAAATGAGTAAAAATAGATGAAAAATGTACAAAGTTTGCAATATTGGCAGTTTCATTCCCCGAACTTTCAAAAATTAACAGAATTGGTCCCGAGCACACCATTGGAAAGAGCAAAAAAAAAAAAAAAAAAAAAAAAAGTCTATCGGTATTTTATATGACAAAAGACGGTTTATAAAATTTCGTCTAAAAAAAATGTCTTGCAACTTTTTTATAAAATTTCGTTTTTAATATTTTTATAAGTTAAAAAATAAATAAATAAATAAAATAAAAAGAAGCCGCCAATCCGACTGATGGGATTCGGCAATTCATTTTATTTTCAAAGCCATCAATATCAAATAATTTACTAATTAATTTATGTCTCATTCTCATTGTCTATTTTGTTTAGATATGTAGCAGCTCTTGATTTTCTTTTTATTCTGATCGAATGTTATTGTTAGATAGAAAACAATATTTTCTTCCTAACTGTTTTTATGTAGTTATTATTATCCTTTCATTTATCTACAATCATTTTTATTATTGTTTTTACTCAAAAGTCTTGTTGTAGTTTCCTTTTGCATTAAATAGGTAACATTATGTCTATTTTTATAAGAAAAAAAACTCATAGTTGAGAGTTTTGCGTCATTTTTATTTAACAAGTTTGAAAATTTGCTTTATAAGAATGTCTTTTAGAATCAAATCTAGTTAATAGTTTTATAATTTTTTTTTCTTCGAACATCAATTTTGTTGAATCTATATCTTCCCACTTTTTAGTCAATCATTTTTGTTTTACATTAAATATTAAGTTTTAGTCAAGTTCTTATTGCATAGCTAGCGAGATGATTGAAAAGTTTATTATGGAGCTATCGAGAAGAATTTGGGTATATGAGTGTAACGATGGGTAATTTTGGTATTGTTCGTGTTTATCTTTTCGATTCATTCGTCATTAACTCAAATTTGGTGACTTCTAATCTCTTTCAATTCTCTTTTTCTATTATCTATTGTTTATTTCTATGTTTAAACATATTATGTTTATTTATGTTATTAGTATAGTTTTTATTATGTGCGAGTAGTTTATATATGTTAGTTTAGAAATATGTTTACTATTGTTGGTTTATTTGTTATTGTTAGCTTAATTAGTATGTGTAGTGAGTAGATTTGATATATGCTTGCTAAGTGTTGGTGATTTGTGAAATTAAGTGAGAAAACTTAAAATTTGTTTATTAGTAATCTTCGGTTACATGGATTGATTTTTGGTTAATTTGACGGGCAAATGCCATTAGGATTTTTGGTTATTTAAACAATAAGTCACACTTAATAATCTTTTCACCTCACTTGGCAAACATACTCTTTAATATTATCTTTTTAATCTATTTAGCCTTGTTTTTACTTGTATTTTTTTTTATTTTTTATTTTTATCGATTAGGACTTAGGAAAATTAGATTTGCGTTTAAAGGGTTAATTTTCCTCTATTAGGTTTTTAAGGCTTGTTGTTTCTCGTTACGTATGCATTTTTAGTTTTTAAATATTTTTTAGTATTTTACTTTCACGTAATTATTCTCATAGCTTGTTTAAGCTATTTTGTCTTATCTTCCTTAGTTCACTCACTCATAACCCTTTTCCATTCATACTCACCCGATCACAAACCCGTTTTAAATACAATCCACACCTCGTCGGGACATAACGACCCGGGGAAACCCTATACTTTCGCAGAGAATTGACTCTAGGCTGTTTGACCTTGTTGACCATTACCTGGTCAGTTTAGGTTGACCGTTTGGAGCCAATCAAAATTTTGGTGCCGTTGCCGGGGAGGTGTGCTGCGTACAACGAATTTGGAAGCATACGTGGTTCTGAATATCAACTCACTGTAAAAATACCATCAGTTTGTAAATTTTTTTGTAAAAATCAAAATCATAACTGAAAAGTTCACTAATACTTTTCCTGAAGTGTTAAAAACACCAAAAAAATTAAATAACAACAAAATTAATCGTAAAGTTAAATTACTTCGTTTTCTTTAAAATCACAACCTATACAAGTGGTTTAAGGTAAGTTCTGACATTAAATTGCGAACTGAAGAGAGATTCATTCTTCTCTCCCGCCACCCTGCGAGTGATTTTAAAGGAACGATTTCGGTTAACGAATCGGTTCCAAAAACATTTTTAATTTAGTTTTCAACAAACACAAAAAACCAAAAATATTCATCTTTACCCTCTTACCTTTTTGATTCTTCATTTCTCACCCTCCAAAACCCTTTGATTCTTTCTATGTCTTATTCTCACCCTCTTGTCTGTCAATGGTGTGGTAGTCCTTATAATGGTGGTAATTGCCCTAGTTGTGGAATGGTAGAGTCGGGAAATGGGTCTGTTCATAACCAGAATCCCTATTCCTACCATGACACGACTGATTCATTCTATCAGCTTCCACACCATGAGACTCAGCAGTTTTACTGTTGTGAGTACTGTGGTGGTTCACACTACAGTTCTGATTGTCAATCGTGAAACACGCTTGTCTATGAGCAGGTTCCTGATAACAATTATGACTACAACACATACGACTCACAGCCACATCAGTTCAACTGTTGTGATTACTGTGGAGGTTCACACTTCAGCTCCGAATGTCAAACAGGGAATTCATTTCCTTGTTATAATAATGACTATTCGAATTATGATCAACCTCCACAGTACCAAATAAACCAAGCAACTCCTCAAACAAATGAAGATATTTTTCTGAAGGCTTTAGAGTCTTTGAAAGAAATTAAGGAGGAGTTGACTAAGCCGTCGTTTCAAAATGCACCAAGCTCTTCTTGTGTATCTCATGAGAAATCTATTAAAGAACGAGCTGCTAGAAACGATAAAACCATGGAAGAATTACTCATCTAAGAAAGAACAGCTAAAACACGTACCATATTTTCCAAAGCTGCTTTTCTCGATGATGATGCTACTGATGATGAGGAAACCATTGATATTCTTAAATTTTATAAACCTTCATCACGTTCATCAATTAAAATTCCATCCATGGTTATACAGGGAGATAAGAGTACGGAGGAATCCCTAGCAGAGAAACAAATGGAAAAATCCATGCATGCTAGCTCTCCTCAACTCCCTCTTCCTACTGTTATCACACCTAAGGGTCCCACTCACTCTCTGAATATGGAGGATGAGCATCTTGACACAATTCCTGCAAAGGAATCGGACGAATTAATAAAGTCCAGTGTTGAGAACCTTGTCCAAATCCCAAGTGAGTCACAGGGAATTCCTGATCTTGTGTGTGACTTACCTTCCCCTCTTGAGTGTTCAAATGATCATCTTGAGATTCTCTCCGATTCTAGCAATAATTGTATATCTAATGGAAACATGGAGTATGTTGAGGCATCACAATCACATGTTGATCCTCTTCTTGAGGAGTTCATTGATGAACTCACTCACATTGATCCACTTCTACCAGGAAGTAACAATGATCTCTTTGATTTCCTAGCTAATCTGGAAGAAATCGAAAATCTCTTATATAGTGATCCAACACTCAATTCTCATCCCAATAATCCAAAAGAGAATATTAATCACCTTGTTCCCGAAACATTTAAAACAAATGAACAAGGATTCACATATATACATCTTGTGAATGATTCTCTTCATGAGGAGTTCACCAGTGAACTCACTTACATCATTGGAATTAAGAATCCAATCAATGAGGTAATTAAGCATAATGATCTACATCATTTGTTACCTGAGATTGATTCATGTTCCTTTGATGATATCGTGGTTGATTTCCTCCCCGAGGATAAAATCTTAACACCCGGTATATTACTTTGTGAGAAAACTACCATGGAGAAGTTTTCTTACATTAGGAGCTTCAATGTTGAAATTCATAATATGGAAATTATGAAGTCTCCTTTATATAAGTTAATCATGATTGTTATCATGATTTTCTTATCTTTCTTCACGTACCCCGTGACTTCTCCACTTATTCGTCACTCCTTCAGGAGTGAGGATACTATCTTTGACCCCGGCATTTTCATGTAAGCCGGGTACTTATCTCATCGGTGTGGAACTTTCCCGTACTTCAATGTTTATCAAAAAATTTTGAATGAAAGTCCGATGGAGATTGTTTGTTTAGTCCACTTACTTCCCCATGAACCAATGAATACGGAGTCGAGTCAAGCTAGTGACTCGGAAAACAAAAACATTAGCATCATGTACATAATAATAATAATAAATAATGAATGAAAAAATGAATAGAAAATAAAAATGAAAAATGGTATTTCCACATTTAGCTTGTAATATTGCCTTTTTACGTTCAAAGAGTCGGCATAATAGCCGGGACTTTGAATATTGAGGACAATATTCATGCTAAGTGTGTGTGGGGGGGGGGGGGGTATTTCGCTATTCTAACAAATTTTATCACATTTTACTATTTAATACCCCTGTTTTTGGCCAAAATTTCAAAAATTTTAAAAATTTTTCACTAAAGTTTCAAAATTTTTGTGGTTATCAGTCCGCCTTGTCTAACCGACAAAAGGGATTGGCTAGTCCAGGAGCAAACGGCTCTTGGTAAAGACATCTCAAATCCGTTTATGGCTTGCAATTTGCCCAAAATTGTATGGTACCTCAACTCGCCATATCCCATAAAGCGAATGAGTTGGCTAGCCCACAAGATTATGGCTTGTGGTAAAGGCAGTGGAAAATCCATAATTGGTAATCAGCTCACCAAGATGTTGACTTTGTCCATCAAGAGTTGGCTAGTCCAGAAGCAAACGGCTTTTAGTAAAGACTAATCAAATCCGTTGACAGCTGGTGGTTTGCTCAAAATCACACGGCTATCAGGTGTGCCACAGTTCTTACACCTGGCTACTCCAGAAGTGATGGCTTTTGGTAAAGAGTTTAAAATCCATCAAGTTTTCAAAACAGTTATTGCTAGGGACTAGCAATATTTTAGTGTGGGGGATTAATGAGTGCTCAAACACTCATCATTTTTGGTCAAATCTGAACTGCAAAACATACAAAAACACTCAGTAATGCATCAAAATACTAAAAATATTTCAGAATTATGTTTTATATGTCTTAGATGCAAAATGAGTAAAAACAGATGAAAAATGTACAAAGTTTGCAATATTGGCAGTTTCATTCCCCGAACTTTCAAAAATTAACAGAATTGGTCCCGAGCACACCATTGGAAAGAACAAAAGACGGTGTTATAAAAGACCAAACGGAGCTCGAACAAAGATCATTATTCAGTAAAATCGGATATGAGGAAAACGAGTATAAAAGAAAAAGGAATGAATGTCAACAAAAAAAAAAAAAAAAAAAGAAGTTTACTAGCTCAGTTGCAACACTCACAGCCCAAAGTTATTAGCAGGCCCACTAGTGAAGAGTTGTAGTAGTAGCCCAGCGAGAAAAAGCCCAATCCCAGCCAAAAAGAGAAATGAAAAAGATATAAGGGTGCGTGAGATTAACGCAAAAAAAAAAAAAAAAAAAAAAAAAAAGAAAAAAAAAAGGATAGAACCGGATCTGATATTTTTTTCTTTCTCTTGGCATTGTAAGTTATTTTCTTTGTTTGGGTATTATTAGATTAGTTTAAATTCATGTTAATTAGTTAATGTTTGTATGAAACTTTGGTAATTTAAGGTATTAATCATCTATTGTTTTCTTACATCTCTCTTTAATTTCAAGTTTTTACATTAATGTTTTAGTTATTTTTTTTACCATCTTAATCTTCAATCTTCATCTAAAAAAAATGTCTTGCAACTTTTTTATAAAATTTCGTTTTTAATATCTTTATAAGTTAAAAAAAAATAAAAAAGAAGCCGCCAATCCGACTGATGGGATTCGGCAATTCATTTTATTTTCAAAGCCATCAATATCAAATAATTTACTAATTAATTTATGTCTCATTCTCATTGTCTATTTTGTTTAGATATGTAGCAGCTCTTGATTTTCTTTTTATTCTGATCGAATGTTATTGTTAGATAGAAAACAATATTTTCTTCCTAACTGTTTTTATGTAGTTATTATTATCCTTTCATTTATCTACAATCATTTTTATTATTGTTTTTACTCAAAAGTGTTGTTGTAGTTTCCTTTTGCATTAAATAGGTAACATTATGTCTATTTTTATAAGAAAAAAAACTCATAGTTGAGAGTTTTGCGTCATTTTTATTTAACAAGTTTGAAAATTTGCTTTATAAGAATGTCTTTTAGAATCAAATCTAGTTAATAGTTTTATAATTTTTTTTTCTTCGAACATCAATTTTGTTGAATCTATATCTTCCCACTTTTTAGTCAATCATTTTTGTTTTACATTAAATATTAAGTTTTAGTCAAGTTCTTATTGCATAGCTAGCGAGATGATTGAAAAGTTTATTATGGAGCTATCGAGAAGAATTTGGGTATATGAGTGTAACGATGGGTAATTTTGGTATTGTTCGTGTTTATCTTTTCGATTCATTCGTCATTAACTCAAATTTGGTGACTTTTAATCTCTTTCAATTCTCTTTTTCTATTATCTATTGTTTATTTCTATGTTTAAACATATTATGTTTATTTATGTTATTAGTAAAGTTTTTATTATGTGCGAGTAGTTTATATATGTTAGTTTAGAAATATGTTTACTATTGTTGGTTTATTTGTTATTGTTAGCTTAATTAGTATGTGTAGTGAGTAGATTTGATATATGTTTGCTAAGTGTTGGTGATTTGTGAAATTAAGTGAGAAAACTTAGAATTTGTTTATTAGTAATCTTCGGTAACATGGATTGATTTTTGGTTAATTTGACGGGCAAATGCCATTAGGATTTTTGGTTATTTAAACAATAAGTCACACTTAATGATCTTTTCACCTCACTTGGCAAACATACTCTTTAATATTATCTTTTTAATCTATTTAGCCTTGTTTTTACTTGTATTTTTTTTTTTTTTTTTTTTTTTATCGATTAGGACTTAGGAAAATTATATTTGCGTTTAAAGGGTTAATTTTCCTCTATTAGGTTTTTAAGGCTTGTTGTTTCTCGTTACGTATGCATTTTTAGTTTTTAAATATTTTTTAGTATTTTACTTTCACGTAATTATTCTCATAGCTTGTTTAAGCTATTTTGTCTTATCTTCCTTAGTTCACTCACTCATAACCCTTTTCCATTCATACTCACCCGATCACAAACCCGTTTTAAATACAATCCACACCTCGTCGGGACATAACGACCTGGGGAAACCCTATACTTCCGCGGAGAATTGACTCTAGGCTGTTTGACCTTGTTGACCATTACCTGGTCAGTTTAGGTTGACCGTTTGGAGCCAATCAGTAGGCTATGGTGGTAACTCATGGTGGCTATAGGGTGACGTAGGGTGGTGTGGAAGGTTTATAGTCGTATGGTGGTTTTGGGGTGAAAAGGATTTAACGAGCATCCTTAGTAGCTATTTTGTGATCAAAAGGTGGTAAGGCGGTGATGGGGAGGTGCTTGTAAGCTTCTTAGGGTCAATAGAGGCGGTTTGGAGTGGTATGTGGTTATGGTTTAGCCGTATAGGTGGTTTAGGACAAGTAGGTGCATCACCTACTTGTAAGGTGTGTGGTTGGGTGTTTAGTGATGGCAAGTAGGTGGGCAAGCAGCTAGGGTGTCTGCTAGAGGTGCTTGAGGTGCTTAGGGTACTTAGTTTTAGGTTTAGGGTTAAGTTAGGTTTAGTTTTAACCTAATTTTACTTAGTGAGATATTAGGGTTTCTCCTAAGGTTTAGTGCCTAGATCAGTGTCCTATGAGTGTCTAATGACTAATCCTAGGTCCTGAGAGGCATATACTAAGTGGTGGTAGCTTATAGGAAAGATTTGGGAAGGTTTGACCTTGTTTCTGGGAAGTTATAACCTAGTCTTGGTTTTGTGCCTAAAGGACTTGTACCTAAGCTCTAATGAGTTTTACTAGTGCCTAAGGGTCCTAAGGTGTCCTAATGTTCCTAAGGTAACTCATACTTAAGCCTTGGACATTTTTAAAGTAGTTTAGTTAAGAATATAGGGTTTAGTAAGCACATAGACCTAATTAGGGCTTAATTAGGGTTCATTAGGGTTTTGTGATATGTTTTAGTGTGTTAGATTAGTAGATTACTTATTATGGTGTTGTTGTGATCTTATGCTTGACATACCGAGGGTTTATAGGATGTGAGTATTGATGAGGCGAAAAATGAACCACTTTTAGGGGGTCATTTAAGCCCAGAATTGAACTTATTTGATCAAATATTGCCCTAAATTGTTCCTTTTGTGATTTTAGGTACTTTGGGAGTGAAATCTGGAAAACGAAGCAATTCGGACGTTTTTGGAGCATAAAAGTGAAGAAAATGCCAAAGTCTTAATTTTCCTTGCTGGGAACAGTAAGTGACGGCGTCAAGAAGGAATCCTTGACGGCGTCAAGAGCAAATTTCCAGGACGATCCAGTACAGATTTGACGGCGTCACGAAGTAGGGCATCAAGAGTAAAATTCATGACGGCCTGGAAATGCATAATACATGATGGCATCAAAAGTAGAACAAGGCAGTCCGAGAAGAGTTTTGGCGGCGAGGTGACGGCGTCACAAGATTGGTCTTGACGCCATCAGACCCTATTTCCTATATATAGTTTTCTAATTTTCACATTAAAAGAGAGAAGTTTCGGAGAAACCCTAAGTACGAACTTGGTGCGAATTTTACAGGTTTTTCAAGGGTTCTAAGCCCTTGATACCTTTCATGTGTAATTGAGATAAGTATTCTTTTAATTCAATCAATATGTCTATGTGTTGGTTGTCTATTTCTTGTTCTTGTCTTAATTCCATCATGCTAGGCTAGATCTATCTTGTGTTTGCTTGGATCTAATGAAACCTAGATGTTAATTATGTGTTGATTACTTGTTTATAATTGTTTTGGATGAATGAATTATATGTTAGGCTTAAGAAAACTGGCAGATCTCCATATGGTAACATGCTTGACCGTCTTAGGAAACATGAACCGATGTGCACTAGGTCTTTATTGGTTGTATTTAATGCATGAGCCACTGTTTATAATCCATATGGTTGTGCTGGGCATGGCATAGGAGGAGATAAGAGCTCATAGAATTGGGGAGTTAAGTGCGCCACCCCATGAATGATATTAAGGAATACATCCGTCATCCATGCAACTATAACAAGTAATTAACGTGTAAAAGATGTCTAGGGAGTAGTGAAATCTAAGTAAACACATTTTCTCCACTTATTACTCACAACTTTAGTATAATTTAGTTTATTTTCATTTCTAGTATTTTATTTTGATTGCATCTTCAGTATTGGGTTAGTTGACTAGCAACTAATTCCGCCCAAATCCTTCAAACCTGAGATTTTTACTTGCTTTCTAAAAAATATAAAAATACAAAAATAATCATCCTTCACCTTTAGAACTAGTATTTAGGTTTTCTAATCCTAGCGACACTATTCCTAGCTGAACGATCAATCCCCCGGTACTTGTCACTATACTATACTACAACGATCAGGACACTGCCTGGTGGGGGTTGTAAGCTTCTCAAGATCCCTTGACAGGTAAAGCCTGGTGCGATTCCCACGTACATCAAGTTTTTGGCGCCACTGCCGGGGAATAGTTATTGTCTAGGTTAGAATTTCTTTTTTTATTAGGTCTACTTGCTAGATTCCTTTCTAGTAAGATTTTATTTTTATTTTTTTAGGTTTTCTTTAGTCTATCTTATTTCTTTGTGTCTTTGCTCGTAACTCTTCACCACCTGCCATCATGGAAAACAACGAATCCTTTAACCTTAGGATCACTAGGAGTCGTAGTTCCACCAGAAACCTTGTCTTGCCTTATGCGGAACCCGAAAGAGAAATGCATAGATTGAGACAATATCACTCAACTTCTGAACCATCTAGCGTTGCCATCGATTTTGATGCACCCCTTTCTGAAGAAAATTCAGAAAATCATGTCACAACACATAGTTCCCAACCCAACGACGAGATGAGTACCCCCGCAACTCCCATTCCTAAGCGCCTTAAGGACTACGCCTCCCCAACCTCTCGTGGCTTATCAAACGCCATTGTCTACCCAAACGAACACACCAACGAGGTTTTGCATGCAAACGATGTTTGGCTTGTCCAAAGTGTGTGTAAGTTTTGCGGATTAGATGAGGAAGATCCAATCCAACACATTAAAGACTTCCTGAAAATAGTAGACACCCTCCATACGGATGGGGCTACTAGAGACACGTCCCGATTGCGATTCTTTCCTTTCAACCTATATGAAAAAGCCCAAGAATGGTATGATAAACTCCCTTCTAAATCTATTTTCACATGGGAGCAACTCATATCCAAGTTCTATGAGAAGTTCTTTCCTCCTGAAAAAACCTCAGCATTTAGAGATAGGATCCTCCGTTTCCGAAAAGGGAGGGACGAACCCTTCCATAAATCGTGGATTAGATTCAAAGATTTAATAAGACAAGTTCCCCATCATGGCATTGAGCTTTGGATCTTGGTCCAAATCTTCTACGATAATATCTCCTCTCACGATCGAAACGGAATTAACCAATCTAGAAAAGGGATTGGCCAATCTTAGTGCCGAAGAAGGATGGGATAGGATTGAAGAATATGCTCAAGACTAGGATGACACTTGGGATGAACCTGAGTCGGCTGTCAGCATTTCTGAAATCACCTCAGATCGGTTGAGAAAAATTCACAAAAGAGTAGAATACCTAGCTGGATCACAATTACCTAAACAACTGTCGAATCCTTACTTAATCTGCGATTACTGTGGGGGCCCGCATGAGGTAGAAGAATGCGGAGGAGCAACCACAACTGAACATGCATGCCTGTCAGGAGGGGACATTTATGCTGATCCCTCCCTTTTGCCTTTTTACCAAAATGACGATTATACCCTCTGGGGAAATCTGGTAAAGAGAAAAGAAGGAGAGGAAGGCCCTGAATTCGAGATCAGGAGCACTTTTGAAGATGACCTTGGTCACTTCACTCAAGAGAAAGGCTTGCAAATGAAAGGTCTTAATGAGTTTTTCGACGAGCAGCAGGATGACATTGGAGAATTTTTCGACAAGCTTAACTCAGCCCTAGATAATATTGAAATGCCATCAGTAAGCAAAAAAGACCCCATGCTCGTGATAACCACTCGAGCTGGAACAACAACCAAGGACCCACCTTACCCAAGCTCGTCCCCCATCGCCCATGATCCAAACAAACCTGGCAAAGAGGAGGAGGATGTCGGCGGCAAGACCCCCGACCAACCGCCCTTGACGACCCCTTCCCCATCAACCCTACCTAACCAACCTGTGAGAATCCCGTTTCCATCCCGATTAAGGAACCAGAAAACTGAGAATGATAACAAGAGATTCTTGTCATACCTAAAAGACTCGGTTGTCACCATACCCCTCCTTGATGGTTGCTATCACATGCCAAAGTATAGCGCATACTTTAAAAAACTACTTGCTAACCGGAAGAAACTTGAGGGTCTTGTGACCCTGGGGGAAGAATGCTCAGTGGTGACCCATCGAGGGCTACCAAAAAAGGTAGACGATCCGGGCAGCTTCACCCTGCCTTGCTCCATAGGATCTCTATCAATCAATAATGCTCTTGCCGATTTAGGAGCGAGTATCAATCTCATGCCTCACTCTATGTTCCTTAAATTAGGATACTCTAGATAAAAATCTACCCGTATGAACATCCAACTAGCCGATAGATCAGTCAAGTACCCCGTAGGGATATGCGAGAATGTGCTAGTCAAAGTTGGGAAATTCAAATTCCCGGTCGACTTCGTAATCCTGGATATGGAGGAGGATGACTTGGTACCCATCATCTTAGGGAGACCATTTCTTGCTACCGCTCATGCAGTCATTGATGTTTATGACGGCAAATTAACCTTACGAGTGGGAACCGATAGCACAACCTTCGACATTAAGGATTCTATGGACCTCTCCCTTGAAACAGCCAATCGGCTCTATTTCATCGGGGAAGTCGATGAACTCACGGATGTCATTGATAGTTGTGTCGATGAACAGATCGATGAAGGCTGGCTACGGGACGAGAGTTTCCTGCTGTTGATACAAAAGTTGGGCGTACCTGGTTATGGGCTTATACTCTCGTACCAATTCAATCCTTAGCACTTGTTACCTGCGTACTAAGAAAATAAGACAACACCGTTAGGCTTATCGAGGGATTGTCTCCCCCGATTAGACTCCGGCGTGAGAGTAAGTAATCGATTTAGGATTCTCGTAGAGAGTTAGGGTTGTATATCGTACCTTGAATGAGAATCGTGTGATTCTATATATAGGGGCTAAGAAACCGTGTTTCTTGCTCCTTACTCTTCGCACGCGTGGTGCTTATCCGAGGTAAGGATATCTATTCCATGAATAAGTAATCCTTATCGCGTGCCCGGTTACGTTTGGTTGGGCTTTGGGCTTCGTGAGCCCAAGCCATGTTTATTATGGGCCGTTATTTGTTATAATAGCCCACTCGTAGTGGGTTTGGGCCAAGTAATGTTTATCATTTGGACTTGTGGCCCAAATATAGACTATACGTCATCATGTCCCCCCAGTCTAGTGTGCGTGGTCCGTAGCCGCGGATACTAGACTCAATGTTATCAGCGGTAAGCGTCGCGGGAAATCAAGGAAATTTTACCGCTCGTTTTTAAGTGCAATGCACCTAGTCCTAGGTATTTCAAACGGATACCTCGAAAAATGGGGGTGCTGTCCACGTGGCCCTCGTGAATCGGGAAAAAGTGCATGTACCGGTTCAGTTTCAGCCATACGTTAATGTGAGTGGGATCCACATGGAGTTAATCTAGGGTTTTTTTTACCCCTTATATAAGAGTGACCGCCCCCCTTTTTACAATCACACAGTAAAACACACACTCCTCACTTATTCATCTTTCTTGAAAGCTTATTGCAAAGAAAATACTCATTTCCGTAAGTAATTTTTGTGCGTTTCACTCGTAAATTAATGAAGATGGTTGCTCAGTTAGAAGACTTTCGCTCTGCGATGTCTATTGATGATGTTACTCAATTTTCGTCTGACTTCTTCGTGCCTTTGGATGTCCATCCAGAGGCGCCAGATGTGGACGCGTGTATAGCTGATTTCCCCGAAGGGAAAATAGGGCTTTACACGAAATTTTTTTGAGTACGCGAATCACCGTGTACCCATATCTATCTTTTTGAGCGATTTGCTCAATCACTATCGCCTTCACGTCTCTCAGCTGCACTGTATTGGTGCGGCTAAGGTGTCGAATTTTGAAGTAAACTGTCGTTTACTTGCGATAGACCCGACCGTGGACTTGTTCCGCTCCTTTTACCACACAACGTGGTCGAATGGTTGGGTTTCTTTTGCGAAGCGCCAGGGGGCGCTGCAATGTTACACTGAGAAAGTAGATGCCCTAAAAAATTGGAGGGAATACTTCTTCTGGGTTGACGATGTAGTTTTTCCCTTTGGCTATGAGTTTTATACTCAGAATACATTGCCAAGGGATGGGCGCCCCGAACCCGGTTCCTACAGGCTAGCTGACGCGCATACTCTTGATGCCAATCGACTGGCCATTAACCCCTATCCGGAGGAGTTTTTGGTACATTTGGGGTTGAGCCGCGCTTATTTTGGCGCTGCAGATGAGGTTCCTACTTTCCTGAGTGAGGATGGCCGGGGTGGGTGTTCATCCCTTCTTCTTCAAGCTTTGTAAGTCTTTTGTGTATGTGCGATTTTAATAACTAATCCTTTTTGCTCTCTTGGTTTATTGATGTGCGCAGAGATGGATCTATTCGCTGTGGTGAAGCTGGACAAGCCGAAGCAGGTAACTATAGGGGTGCGCTCTCTGAGGGAAGGTGAGCAGCCCCTACTGGAGGCGACAGAGGGTCGCTTGACCACCCTGCCAGAGGCGGTTCCTGAGAACACACCACCGCTCCAAGTGACGCCTGTTCAGAGCGTTGCGCCTGATACGGAGGTAGCGCCCACTGTGGAGGTGGCGCATACTGTGGAGGTGGCGCACAAGGAGGCGCACTCGGGATCGTCTGACAGCATTAAAATCCTGAATCCTGAGGAGGTGCTGAGAGAGGAGGTTGCGCAGAATGTTAAGCGCAAGGGAGAGGCTGGAGGCAGTGGTACCAGAAAGAGGCGTCGACATGTCATCAGGGACGCGGAGTCGAATGCGGAAGAGACATCTACTTCTGGCGCACGGTTGAAGGTTGATGATGTTTCTCCGTTTCTGTAAGTGTCTACATTTTTATCATCCTTCCCCGTTTTTGTTTTTATCATATTACTTGTTGTAATATTTACTAACTGTTTTTTGTTGCGTAGGGATGATGCTGCGAAGAATGAAGGGGTCTTCGTTGATGAGGTTTCCTCTCCACAGAATGAAAACAGGGAGGGGAAGACCAAGGTTGCTGATGGTGGCGAGGCGCAGCAGCTAATGGATGAGCTGGCTGCGACCACTGCGCGCCAAGCTGAGCTGGTGGCTCAGCTAAAAGGGAAGTATGTTGGGGAGAGCAGTGCTCTTGCCCAAAAGGAGGAGGAGTTGGTGGCACTCCGTGCGCAGTTGGCTAATGCGCAAGTGGAGCTGGAGGCCTCGAGGGCGTATGCTGAAAAGATCGCTGGGGATAAGGTGAGCAAGCTAGCCGACCTTAGGTATGCGAGGGCTAAGCTTGAGCAGATAAAGGCTAAAACTTCCTGGTCGGTGTCCTATCTTGAAGAGAAGAGGGTTGAGCATCATGCCAGCGTCCAGGAGTTCCAGGGGCGCATCGAGAAGGCGATTGCGTTGCAAGAGGAAAAGCTGCGCACTCTCAGTATAGAGTATGACGAGGAGCTGTATCCCCACTTGATGTCTACTATAGCTGAGCGCATGTATTTTTGTTTTACTTGTCTTTATAATTACTTTATCGCCGCGCTTTTTACTTACACAAATTGTCTTTGTGAATGCAGGTGGTTGATTAGCCATGGGCTGCGCCTGGCAGCCCTGAGCATGCTAGAGTACGCAGAGGTAGTGGACGCTTTTGGAAAGGTGGTGCATTGCACGATTGCGCGTGGTCGATCGCAGGCCATGGAGGATCTCCAGGAGGCCAAGCTGCTGGAGAAGGACTTGGCGGAAGTCCCTGGGTACAGCCCTACAGCTTATGATGAGTTGCTGCAAGCAATGGCGGGGCTGAAGGTTCTTGAGTTGCCGCACATTGGGAGGCTGGAGCGCGATCAAGATGACCCTATAGATGTGCTGATGGCAGGGTTGACACTGCAGCGCCATCTTGGGGATAATGCGGAGGGGGAACCAGATTACTATCTGAAACCTGATGTTTCGCAACTTCAAGTTCCCGTGTTCGCGCGTCCTCGTGATATTCTCAAACCCTTTGCAATTGAGAGGGAGATTCCCTTGAAAGAAGTGCTAGAGCGACATGAGCAGAGAGTTGCTGTGAAAAAGGGTATCAAGGGCAAGGCCGTGATGTGTGGCTTTGGCGCTGCACACCTCCCTAGGTCAGATGGTGTGCCTGTGAGCGTTCCAACCGTGTCTATGCAGGATGCCATAACTTTGAGTAAGCTTAAGGAAGCGGGGAGTTATGCTGCTCCGGAGGAGAGTCCTGAGCATCGCCATAGTATATAGGCTTTTTGTATATTTATGTATCTTTCCTTGTAATGTTTATTAATAAATGTGGAATAAGATACATTTTTGTTTTAAGTTCGTGACTTAAATATACTTGCATTGTTTGCTAAGTTTGATTTTTTAACCAAGTCTTTTAAGTGCGTGACTTTGAAGAATTATACTTGCATTGTTTGTGAAGTTTTATTATTTGACCAAGTGTCTTGGCTCGTTATATTGCTAAGCTCGTACGGTGTACTTGGTATATGCGCATCCGTCGTGGGGTGCGCACGCGAAACTTACCTCGACGTCTCGAGAGTAAGGCGCTTAGCAAGGATGCGTGATCCAATGTTGATAGGTTTGCAACCCTCTTATTCAACGAGTAAATTAGTAGGTTAACTTATCCTTTATGCCTTCGTGGGTCTTTAAGTGGTGCATGCACGCCATGTAGGAAGAAATATAAGATAAACAATATTGACATATATGCAATAAAGTAAAAATGCGCTATGGAGTTAGCTAGAAACCATAACATTTTATTAATACTTGCAAGTTATTTGAAAAAATAGAAGATACAATTCCTAGAAAAGAAAAGAAAGACAAACACTTATTGGGCACCTCGTAGGATGCAAGGGTGTTTGTGTAAGGGCCGTAGCCTAAAAGTAACATTTTTTGAGATTGCAGATGTTCCAAGTGCGCTCTAGTTCGTGACCTTCCATATCGCGCAGTCTGTATGCGCCGTTGCCGAGCGCGTCTGTGACCTCGTAAGGTCCTTCCCATTTAGGTCCGAGCTTGCCTGTGTCTTCCGCGTGGCTCGCGTCGTTGGCGCGGTAAACAAAGTCTCCTGGTCTGAATGAAGTGTGTTTGACTTTTGCATCATAATACTTCTTCATTTTTGCCTTAGCCTTTGCTTCGCTTATAGCTGCACATTCGCGTCTTTCTTCTAGTATGTCTAAGTCTATGGGCCGTTCCTCGTCATTTGTCGTGACGTTGACCTCTGCTGTGTGTATAGTTGGCATTCCTATCTCGGCTGGTATGACGGCTTCTGTTCCATAGACTAGGGAAAATGGCGTGTCGCCAGTACTGGTTTTGATTGTCGTGCGATGCGCCCACAAGACGTGCGAGAGCTCATCTACCCACTTTCCTTTGTGTCTGTCAAGGCGCGCTTTTATTCCTTCGCCTAGACTGCGATTTGCGCGCTCAACTAGGCCATTGGTTTGTGGGTGTTTGACTGAAGCAAAGTGTTGTGTGATGTTCAATTGTGCGCACCAATCTTTGAATGGGTTATCGCAGAATTGTTTTCCGTTGTCTGATATGATCTCGCCCGGTAGGCCGAAGCGACAGACAATGTTGTCCCAAACAAAGCGTTTGACTTGGTTTCCCGTAATGTTCACCACCGCTTTTGCTTCGATCCACTTTGTAAAGTAGTCTATGGCTACGATGAGGAATTTTACTCCTCCAGCTGCGACAGGGAAAGGTCCTGCGATGTCAATACCCCATTTGTAAAATGGCCATGGTGAGGTAATTGGTGTTAGCTCTTGTTGTGGTCGGCGCGGAATTGGTCTATGTACTTGGCAATTGCTGCATTTTCTTATCAGATCGCGTGCATCACGATGCATTGTTGGCCAATAGTATCCTGACCTTAGAGCGCTTGCCACCACGGATCGTGGCCCTGAGTGCATACTACATGATCCAGCGTGAATTTCATGGAGAACGTATTCTGCTTGAAGGGGTCCAACACATCTGAGCCATGGCTGTAAAAAAGACCATTGATAGACTACATTGTCGTGTAGTTCAAATCGTTGCGCTGCGCGGCGTATTCTTCGAGCGTCTTTATGATCTTGGGGTAGGACTTCCTTGCTAATAAATTCGATGATAGGTGTCATCCATGTAGGATCTTGTTCCACTATCACCGTTGATATCTCCCTCTCCAAGATTGACTTGTTTTTTAGGGTTTCCACCAATACCTGTTTTGAGAGGTGTGCAAAGCTTGTGGATGCGATCTTGCTGAGTGCATCCGCCTTCTTGTTATCTCCTCTAGGCACCTGTTTTATTGTGAACCTATCAAAGTTTTTGATCAAAGATTTTGTCTTTTCCAGGTATTGGGTCATGTGTTCATCCTTGGCCTCATATTCACCTAGAACGTGGTTAGCGACCAGTCGTGAATCTACGTTTGCTTCTAGGTTGCGAACACCCATTTGAATTGCAATACGTAGTCCAGCTAGTAGGGCTTCGTATTCTGCCTCATTGTTTGTGGCTGTGAATTCAAAGCGTAGCGCATAGGTGAATTCCATACCTTCTGGATTTGTAAGAATAAGGCCTGCGCCTGATCCTTCTACACATGAAGATCCATCTGTGAACAGAATCCAGGGTTCCTGTAAATCTGTTTTAGCTGCAGATGTCGGGCTGTCGCTGTCTGGCTTCTCCACGATAAAATCGGCTAGGACTTGTCCTTTGATTGCAGTGCGCGGTCTGTATGAGATGTTATACTCACTTAGCAGTACACTCCATTTTTGTAAGCGTCCTGATGCGTCAGGCTTAGAGATAACTTGTTTGATTGGCTGATCAGTGATTACAACTATTGGATGCGCTTGAAAGTATCTGCGCAACCTTTTAGCTGCGAACACTAGAGCCAAGACCAGCTTCTCCATAGCGCTGTAGTTAGTCTCTGTTTTCTTTAGGGCTTTACTTACGAAATATATGGGTGTCTGGACGGAGTTCCTGTCTGTCAATAGAACGGCGCTGACTGCTCCATGGGTTGCCGATAAGTACATGATTAGTTCTTCCCCTGGTCGCGGTGCGACAAGTTTGGGAAGAGATGCCAGATGGTTTTTGAGTTGTTGGAAAGCTTCTTCCGCTTCGGTAGTCCAGCGAAAGTCTCCCTTTTTTGTACACTTCGTGAGTGTTTTAAAGAAGGGAAGAGATTTGTCTGCTGACTTAGATAAGAAGCGGTTCAGCCCTGCTAATTTTCCATTTAGTGACTGGACTTCTTTGAGTGTGCGCGGGGAGGGGAGATCAATAACGGCCTTTGTCTTTTCTAGGCAAGGCTTGATTCCATCGGGTTCTATCAGGTATCCAAGGAACATCCCTTCGGTCGCGCCAAAGGTGCACTTTTTTGGATTTAACTTCATGTTGATCCGCCCTAACGTTCGGAATGTTTCCTCGATGTCGCGCACCAATTCGTCCTCTGTATGGCTTTTTATGACAAGGTCGTCAACATAGACTTCCAAGTTGCGGCCTACTTGTTTTTCGAAGGCTGTGTCCACCAGTCGTTGGTATGTCGCGCCTGCGTTCTTCAGGCCAAAAGGCATTTTTATGTAGCAGTATAGTCCTTGACTGGTGTGGAAAGCTGTTTTTTCTTTATCTTCCACTGCCATCTGGATCTGATGATACCCTTTATATGCATCTAGGAAGCATTTGAAGGGGTATCCGCACAAGGACTCAACCTTCCACTCTATCTCTGGCAGTGGATAGCAGTCCTGCGGACATGCTTTGTTGAGGTCCGTGAAGTCCACGCACATCCTCCAACTGCCATCGCTCTTCTTTACCATAACTGGGTTAGAAAGCCAGTCGTGATAGTATACTTCGCGCATGATGCCTGCGTCTACGAGCTTATGTACTTCTTCCAGAATAGCCTTTGCACGATCTGGGGCCTGGCCGCGCTTCTTTTGTCGTATTGGAGGGTATCCTTGTCGGATTTGTAGCTTATGTTCTGTGATAGAGCGCGGTACTCCCGTCATATGCTTTGGTTCCCATGCAAAGATGTCTAGGTTCTTTTGCAAGAGTGCGCATACAGCTGCTTTACCTTTGTCAGATAAAGATCCTCCAATCAAAACTTGTTGCTCCGGATAATCTGGGTGAATAGCGACTTTTAAATTTGGCGTTTTTTCCGTGCGCTGTTCTGGAATAGTCTCTACTTCAGTTGTTACTACGATGCATTCTCTTGGTGGTACTGTTGTGTTATAGAGAGTGACAACTCCTCCTTCCACTGGGAATTTAAGCATTCCGTGCGCTGTGGATGGTACCGCGCGCATGGATGATATTCCCGGTCTTCCAATGATACCATTATATGGTGAAGGAGACTTTATTACCATAAAGTTTATCCAAGTTGCGGTTGAGTGTTGTTCATCTCCTACGACCACCAACAGGCGTAACTGCCCCATGGGCCAAATCTTTTCTCCTGTGAATCTTGTTAATGACATTGTGGCTGGTATCAACTGACCTTGGATTTCAGGTCGCAGTCTTTTGAAACAGTGATCGTACAGGATGTCTGCGGATGCTCCTCCATCAATGTACATGCGGTGGATGTTATGTCCTCCTGTATGTATTTCAATGGTTAGAGGCTCCACGACTGCGTTGTCCGCAGCTATAGTAGGGAAGGATATCTCTTTTTCTGGAGAGAATTTTTTGCTGACTTTTTGTTTTATCCTGCGTTGCCATGATTGTATCATGTATATAGTGTCAGCTTTTTCCTTTGGGGGTTCTTTCTTACCCCCGTTTCTCTGTTTATCTTATCCTTCCTTGATGTTCTTTACGAGGTGGTCCATCCTGCCTTCTCTAACTAGCTTTTCAATTAGCTGTTTTAGTTGGACGCACTCGTTAGTTGTATGGCCTTTTTGGCCGTGGTACTCGCAGTATCCACTACCTAGGAGCTTTTCTTCTGCAGTGCGCATTGGTGGTGGTTTTGGGAAGTTCGCACCTTCTGTTACAAATATTTCTCTCGGAGTCTTAGTGACAGGAGTCTATTTGTCGTTGTCTCTTCCACTGCGGTAATTCCTGCTGCGGTTGTTATTCTG